>JANAVB010034016.1:3739387-3824387 GCA_029216955.1 Iris pallida | reverse complement strand
CAACGTTAGCCAAGTTTGACCTAAAGTCGACCTAGAGTTGACCTAGGTTTGACCAGAGTTGACCAGTTGACCAAAAGTCAACTGTAAGTCAACCGTTGACTTAAATCGACCTAGTTTAATTCCGTTTGACTTGCATTGACCCAGTTTGACCTAGTTAGGCCTAATATGACTTAGATTGATCCTGTACAATCTAGTTTGACCTTGTTTGACCTAGATTGACTTAGTTTGACGTGTCTTGACCTAATTTGACTCAGTATGATTTAATTTCACTTCCAAACCATTATATTGATACAGTATTCCATCTATAGGTCCTCGAGGCACTGTTCTTGGACTCAGTCGATCTATCCATCATATTACAGGCGAGTATATTCTCTGACACTTTTCCAATTTACGATGATTGTTATAATTTATATAATTAGTGTAGATATGCTTGTTCTCGACACATTGGTCACACGGATTGGTATTCATGGATCTCGATATGAGATATTATTCCTCGTTATCTTGGTATGTATTGTGCAAGCTCCCTTGTAGTTCTTGTGAAGTATATGGACACCGATTCTCGAGGAGACTTGCTCCCTTCTCGCAGAATCCCGTGTCGTAACGTGTCTTGCTTGGATCCACTCTACCAGTCGGAGGCGGGGAGTATTAGTGTAGATATGTGGTCAAGGCTTATTGTGCACCTATTGATTGTGAGTGTTGATCATACACCCCACGTATGATTAGCCAGGCCTGTTACTATTGTGCAAGTTCCCAAGTCGGCCACATATTGTAGCTAGTACTCACACACCTAGATAGATGATTCCTGATTCTTGTACATGCCATGATCAGTTTTTACTTGTCTTGTTCTAGCTCTAGATTTATAGCTTACCTTGCCATGATACTCACATGTACATTCCATGATTTCTTGTATATACTATCTATTACAGTCTTATAGCTTTTGTCATATCTTGTGAACTGTTGTTAGTTGATTGTACTCATTTCATCTTGACTGGATATGTTAATAAAATATTACAGATGCTGATAAGGAGGATTACAGTACCTACTACAGTCCGGATGACGTAGTGGGCTTAGACTTGGAGACCTTGGTTCAGCAGGGCTTAGTTCCGCCTGACGAGACTTTACCTATTGCTTAGTTAGAGTTATTTGGACTGGACCTTGTTTCCAGCTTGCTACTTATGCTTATGTTATTATATTTTGGGATTGTATAACTATATTACTTGGTGTCTCTCTCTCGTTGTTGAGCTGGATTTTGGACTTGTGATTATATCTATCTAGTCTTCATGCTATGATTTCTTTCTTCTAGATTGTGATTGAGTTTATCAGTATTTCATATTATATACCTCCGTACGAAGATGACAGGTTATTATATACTGTTTTGTTGGCTAGTAGACCTACAGCGTTCTACGCCATTTTTACAGTGTAGGCTGGGCGTCGTCACGCACTTGTGCCCCTACCTAGGGTGCGGGTCGTGACACCTTGGAAGTTCATGGGTTCTATGGTTCTTCTTCTTGGGTTGGAGAAGAAGAACAGTGTGGGCACATGGCATTTTATGCACCCACAGTGACTTTAGCCTTGGGCGCATAGCCCTTTATATGCGCCCAAGCTCTCTGCTTTCCACAATGTGGACGCATGGCTTTATATACGCCCATGACTTTTACTTGCTTATGCATATAACTTCAATATATGTTAAGTTAGTGTCCTCTTGCTGTGGGCGCATAGCCCTTATTATGCGCCCACGTGGCCAGTATAGATGGCTCCTGACTTAGCCTCCCATTGCTCCTTGTCTCACTCATGTGGACGCATAGACTATAAGCGCATGCTTGTGGGCGCATAGGACATGGGCGCATGCACTCTCTCGTGCATTCCTTCCATAACAAATGCCCTACATGATGTGTTTAGTCCTAGGCACATACATATAGGCGCATGTCCTTAGGCGCATAGCCTTGGACGCATGCCACTCTCAGCACATGCATTTTGGGTGCATGCTCTTCATGACACCCCATTGACCCTTTGTGCCATCTCTTGCAAATATCCGTATTTGTCCCCATGGTCCTTAGTGTAAATTATGACTTTGTTTGTACTCTTTACTTGACTAGTCCTATATGTTATTTTCCATGTTGCACATGTATTCTGAGTTTTAAACACGATCTTGGTATGGCACGTACACTCTTTAACAACTTCTAGATAGTGGCCCGTCGTGGGGCACTTACATGAACATGACATGACAATGTGACTTTACATGATAACTCTTGATAATGACCCATCGTAGTGCACTCTTGACAAGTAATCTTGATAAGTAACCTAACATGATAAATCTTAATATGTTGTTGCGACGGCTATCTTGACTTGCTAAGTAACTCTTGTCTTGATACCGTGGATGGTTGTGCTTGTATAAGCTACCTTTCTCATCTTGCATTATGTCCAGGACATGGACTCCTGGTTACCACGGTCAGGGATTCATACTGAATCTGACTAGGTTAATGACTAGATTGATTAAGTAGTCCATGAAGAGATTTCCCAGCTAGGCAGTCCCGTTATCTGGACGCTCTAATTGGACTTATAGTCTGCCGTCGAGTAGGGCACATTTCCAGCACACTATCATGTGTTGCACCCCCAAGTCACCTAATCCAACTCTCTCAACCGGCGACCGGATAACCTGGATTAAGACTGTAGGGCTTGTGGCTGTTGGAACATCTCGATGCATCTTGTTAGTAACTAAGCTTGTGATAACCCTAGTTAGTTAAAGTATCAAGCCGTACTCATTGCTTGGCCGTGATTGATGGATAGAGACTAGTCTAGTTTTGCCTAGACAATACCAGTACATGGTTATTTTAGCACGTTACCGTTTATGTTTTGCTTTATCGATAATCGGTCAGAGACTAAGTTCTATTCAGGTGAAGGGTTACAATACCGGTCCTTGTTTGGTTTACGGGTTCTAGCTTGGTTACTAGAATAGTCCTTTAGTTATCTTATCGTTTATCGCCTTGTTTCTCTAACTCAGGTCTTTCGTTATCATTGATGTATTTATGTGTTAATATGCTGGTTTTTGTTCTTAAGTGAAGCCTCCCTTGTGGCACTTGCTCTTTCTGGGTTCTGACCCAGCTGGTTTGTATGGCCAAATTTTGGAGTAGCTCCCGTGGATCTTTCAGCCTTCCAGCCAGATGGTGAACACTAGACGCAACCCTGGCAACGAGTGTGTTTTATTTTGCTCTTCTATTCTATTGTAAATTATTCTTTTGAGGCGTTTAGCCGTCGAACAAGTGTTAGCTCGTGTTGAATTTACATTCCTGTCTACCTAAAGGCTGTAACATGATTGACAAATCCTAGGGTTGATCATGTATGAATTAAACTCTTGCTAGTCTTCGCATTTTGTATGACTAGCTTCATGATCATTTGAATATGTAATGTTTGGGATGCCTTACCTTATATGTCTGATGATCTACCATCTTGTTACATTACTTGCTTGCTTGAGATTGAGACACTAGGCTTGTACTTGACCATAAGAGACTGTTGGCTTAAAGATAATCTCTCATACATCTAGAAAGCCGTAACCGTATTGCGAGGTGGGATTCACTTTAATGTATGTAGCTGGCTGTGTCTTTCCCCCGCTCTCCAGTATTCTAGTTCTGGGGCGTGACAGATCGCAACCTAGGTTCGCACGGCATCACGTGTCACGACCCGCTCCCGAATAATCGGACACGAGTCGGACACGCCCAGCCTTTATCGTCAGACACAACAAAGTAAGCTGTACCAATCTAGGAAAACTAACTAGATAAATATGAACATGTATGAAATCACAGCATCTATAAATGTGTCCCCAAATTCAGAGTAAAGTACAAGTATCAGAATTATTACATTCCAGCAAATGAAAGTAAGTCTACTAGTCTAAATACAGGAAAATATAAAATGCTAAAGGTAAGCTCTAGGCTTCTGCAGCCTCTAGGTCCAACACAGCTCCAGCTGGCTCAGTAAGAATAGCAACATCCTGTCCATAATAGGTGTCGCACAGGGCCTCCAACTCACCTGCAACATATCCTATTCAGGAGCGGAGCAAAGTATAGTTCTAGGTAATGAAACATGAACATGAAATGGGTACAAGGGTACAGGAAATGAAATACAGGAATGAACAGGTAAATACAGGAAAGTAGTACAGGGAACTGAGTACAGGAGATATAGTACATAAATGTAAAGTACAGAAAATGAGTACAGGAAACTATAGTACATGAATGTAAAGTACAGGAACATGTAAAGTACAGGAAATGTAATGTACAGGAATGAAACTATAATCCTGCTGTACCAGACATAATAAGTGCACAATATCGAAATACATCTAGTCCATGTAACTGGCTGGGGTGAGTACAGGAGCATGTACAGGAGTACATGAATATGGTACGACTTAGGACCCGCGTGCACAGTGCGAGGCCTAAGCTAGGTACAGGAATATATAGTAACCGGGATTGGTCACATGGCTAGTGTATTTCTCCACCCGACACTAATAAGTACAAGAGCAAGAGTACAGGAATACAGGAGTACATGATGTCGTGCTATGATGTGTCACAAGAAAGGGTACAGGAATGTAAATGTACAAAACCGTAGAAAAGTACTTACCTGGCTCCGAAAAAGTACGGGTGAACAACGGAACTGGATGTCCTCCTGATTTATATTTTTTTACAAATTGATTAATAACTAAACGAGCTTAGAATTGATATCTTGAATTCTAACTATAACCATTTAGTAAACTAACTACTTAGTAAGGATCAGATACTAATTTAGTAATTATTTACTCTATGAAATACAACTACAATTCCAACTTAAAAATATGCCAAATAGTGAAATTAATATTGAAGGTTAACACATTGCATCCTATATGAATAAATTCAACACCATTCTACTTCAATTCCTATCCTTGTCTTAGGCTATTTAGGCCGAAAACAAAACTTCTCAAACTCGTAGTTAAGAAGTCCAGCCCAGATTAACCAACTCCCTACTTACGAAAATTAGCTACAACATAACTCAATTTGAATATAAGGCCCACTGCTATAATCAACAATACTCTGGAATGAAATAAACTGATCACAACAAATCCCATCAACTCATACAAAAGAATTATATAGAAATTATACCTATAAATTCATATTGAACTAATTCCCTCTCACCAAATCAATATACAATTTGAATAAAAGAATATACAGTCCAAAAAGAAATAGAAATCAATGGAGACTTAGAGCAATCAAAAGACTGTAAACAACTGCTCCCCAATCCCAGAAGAATTCTCCACACGTAACCATTCTACATGTTCAATACACCAGTTGCCAAATGGTTCAAGCACCCGACACCCCATATTGGAAAACGGTTAGCAGTTTACGAACAAGCTGGACACACGAAAACTCCAATCACGAACAGAAATTGAATCAGGGTCACATGGCTGCAAAACCCGGGTACGAGGTCCTCTCCAACACAACCGACATGAACATCAGCAACCCGAACACGAACCAACAAATACGAACACAACAGCACGAACACTGGCACAAATCACAACCGACATTACCCCTTCCCAGAAACAACCAACAAAATACTAAATTGGAAGCAATTACCTGAAGAAGGACACAAAGAAACTCGGCTTCAGGACCAGCACTCCACTGCTCAGGACCAGCACTCTACTGCTCAGGACCAGCACTCTACTGCTCCCAGGTTCTAGCAACTCACTGTCCAAGCATTAATTCGACAATTTCCACGCAAAATCAGAAGACAAAACCCAAAGTGAAGTCATGATTTCTCATAAAAATGTGGGTAAACTTACCCAACAATTCTAATTCCGGTTTCTTAGTCTTCCCGAACCCAGATTCAATCAAAACGATCTATGCTAACAAGAATGGCCTACAGTTAAGGATCGACCATCACAGTTCGTAGACCCGATAAAATTATCGAATTAAGCTAACTACAACTTAGCACTCACCGAAATATAGATCGAACTGTTGGAAAACAATTGGCTTCGAAACTCCGAATGGATCGACACCCGATCTAAGACGCCCTGTTTGAATCATTCAAACACCAAGGTTCGTAAGACTCAAAGGAAACTCCCAACGGCATAGATCGAACAAAATAATTAAATAAAAACAACTCACAGATCGGACGTCACCGGACTCAGTGAATGAGCTCCCATTCGGATATGTCCAAAAATTTCGAGATCGCATGGATCGATCCCTGGTGGTAAATTCCACGAGAGAAAGAAAGAGTGATCAACACCAAATTTGAAGAACCAAACACAACAAACAAATTTAAGATCTCACGTTGAGTATGGATGGAGGCTTACTGTGAATTGACAATAGAAGGGAAAGAACGCCAGGGTCCACTCATCGGGAAGTCGCCTTGCCACTGTCGCGAAGACGAACGTCACAGGAACTCGAGCTTCGTCGTGGATGAACAGATCATCGCCGGAGAAGCCGATCTTCGCGCAAAAGCCGTACGCCAGAAGATCGAAGTTTTGTTGGAGAAGATCTATCGCCTCCTAGTCGCCGTTGAAGCCGCCGCTCGAGTCGCCGTCGAAATCGCCATCGCTCGGGTCGCCGTTCGTCGAATTAGGGTTGCTCGAGAAATGGAGACGAAAGAAAGGAAAAAGAAAGAGAATAAAATATTACTTCTGAGTAATCTCTTTCTTCCCAGCTCAGTTATAGGAAAAGTTTGGCAACTTTGCAGAAACACCCCTCCACCCAACTCAATCTTTCCTAGGTCCTTTCGCCAAGGGAATCTTACAGAAAAACCCTTGCCCTTTTCATTATTATAAAAATTTGTTTAAAAATAGTTAAAAATTCACATGGTGGGCCCAAAGTTGTTATAACAACTTTTCAAATTTGAAAAGTAGCCTAAAATTAATTCCCTCCAAAAATATATATCCAAAATTTATTATTTAAAACCATTTATTATTTAAAGCTAATAATATCAATTGTATAATTTTTTAGAAATCTCACTATTTATTTTAAAAACCGGGAAGTGGAGTTATAAATTTCCCTCCCTTAAAAATTTTGTCCTCGAAATTCAAAGGACCAAAAACAATCTCAGCAATCACAAAGGTCCAAACACCAGTCATTTATTGAAAATATATTTCATAAAAACAGAGTACAATCAAATCAATCAAACAGAGTGGGATAGCGCTCCCGCATCTCGTCCTCGCGCTCCCATGTGGACTCTTCCAGAGAGTGGTTTCTCCACATGACGCGAATAAGAGAAATAGTCTGGTTCCGCAAGCACTTCTCCCTCCGATCGAGGATCTCCACTGGCTGCTCCTCGTAGGTCAATCTCGGGCCCACCTCTAGCTCAGAATAGTCCACAACATGGCTCGGGTCTGGAATGTAACGTCGGAGCTGAGGACACGTGGAAAACATCGTGTACTCCCTTCAAGCTAGCTGGAAGTGCCAGTCGATATGCCACCTCGCCAATCCGTGCCGTCACATCGAAGGGTCCGATGAATCTTGGGCTGAGCTTTCCGCCTCTGTCGAATCTGATGACGCCCCTAGTCGGTGAGATCTTCAGGAACACTCTATCTCCAATCGCAAAATCAAGTGGTCGTCTGCTGCTGTCCGCCCAGTGCTTCTGCCGATCCTGTGCAACTCTGAGACGCTCCCTGATCAGTCTGACTTTCTCAGCTGAGTCTACCACCATCTCTGGCCCAAGTAAAGCTCTCTCGCCAACGTCGTCCCAAGATAGAGGCGTGCGACATCTCCGTCCATATAGCACCTCGAACGGGTCATCTCGATGCTAGCCTGATAACTGTTGTTATAGACAAACTCCATAAGGTGCAAATAATCCTCCCACGAACCGCCGAAGTCGAGTGCGCAAACCCGTAGCATGTCCTCCAGCGTCTGAATGGTCCTCTCGGACTGCCCATCCGTCTGTGGATGATAAGCAGTGCTGAACTTCAACTGTGACCCCAAGCTTGACTGTAGACTCCTCCAGAAGTGTAATGTGAAGCGGCTGTCTCTGTCTGAAACGATGCTAACTGGCACTCCATGAATCCGCATGATCTGTCGCATGTAGAGGTCTGCAAACTTTTCGGTCGACAACCCAACCTTGAACGGAATGAAATGGGCAGACTTCGTCAGTCTCTGTCCACGATCACCCAGATAGCGTCCTTGCCACTGGAAGTACGCGGTAATCTAGAGACAAAGTCCATGGTGATGTGCTCCCACTTCCATTCCGGAATAGGTAAGGGCTGGAGTAATCCTGCTGGTCTCTGGCGCTCTGCCTTGACTTGCTGGCACACAAGACATCTGGAAACAAATCTGGCAACCTCTTTCTTTATTTCATACCACCAAAATACTCCCATAGGTCCTTGTACATCTTGGGGGATCCAGGATGTATAGAATACTGCGACTGGTGGGCTTCTTGCATCACCTCCTCCCGCAACTCCTTGGGCACACACAGTTGGTTCCCGTGCCTCAAGGATCCGTCCTCTGCAATGGTGAAATCGTCGAGCAGTCCTGCCTCCGTCTGTGCTCTAAGACATCGGAGTCCCTCATCAAGAAACTGGGCCTCCTTGATCTTCTCTAACAATCCGACTGTATCTGCATGTGCATCATCTGTCCTCCAAATCCTGGTAGAATAATCTCAATGCCAAGGCTCTCAAGGTCCTCCAGAAGATGTCGGTCCATAGTGAGATACATGGCAATAAGATATCGACTAGAGCATCAGGTACCACATTCGCCTTCCCAGGGTGGTACTGCAGACTGATGTCGAAATCCTTCATGAGTTCCAGCTATCTGCGCTGCCTCATATTCAGCTCCTTCTGAGTAAAGACATACTTCAGGCTTTTGTGGTCCGTGAAGATGTCCACTCTCTCCCCATATAAATAGTGCTTCCACAGTTTCAAGGCAAATATGACTGCTGCAAGCTCCAAGTCATGTGTGGAATAATTCTTCTCATGGGGACTCAACTGTCTAGAAGCATAAGCTATGACCTTCTTGTTCTGCTCCAGCACACATCCCAAGCCTTTTCCTGAAGCATTGCTGTAGATGATGAATCCTCCCGATCCAGATGGCAAAGCTAGAACTGGTGTTGTCGTTAGTCTTCTCTTCAATTCTTCAAATGCTGACTGGCAGGCGTTGCTCCAGATGAACTCCTCGTCCTTCCGCTTAAGCTTTGTCATAGGCTCTGCAATCTTGGCAAAATCCTTCACAAACTTCCTGTAGTAACCTGCTAGCCCCAGGAAACTACGAACCTCTGCTATTGACTTGGGAGGTGCCCATGCTTCCACTGCTTCAATCTTCTTGGGATCCACAGAAATCCCCTCTCCAGTCACTACGTGCCCCAAAAACTCCACTCGGTCTAAGAAAAACTACATTTCGAGAGTTTTCCGTGCAGCTTCTCCTTCCGCAAAATCTTCAGAACAATCCGTGTTCTACATCATCCTCCTCGGTCTTCGAATAGATCAAGATGTCGTCAATGAAGACTATAAAAAACTTGTCTAAATACTTATGAAAAACTTTATTCATCAAGTTCATAAACACAGCTGGGGCATTGGTGAGTCCGAACGGCATCACCAGGAACTCATACTGGCCGTATCGGGTGTTGAAGGCTGTCTTCGGAATATCCTGCTCCCGAACCTTCATCTGATGATATCCCGACCGAAGATCAATCTTGGAAAAACCTTCGCTCCACTAAGCTGGTCAAACAGCTCATCAATTCGTGTCAAAGGGTATCTATTCTTGATGGTGATGTTATTGAGTGCACGGTAATCGATGCACATCCTTACTGTCCCATCCTTCTTGGGCACGAAAAGTACCGGTGCTCCCCAGGGTGAAGTACTGGAACGAATAAAACCCTTGTCCTCTAGCTCATCAATCTGCGCCTTCAACTCCGCAGCTTCCTTCGGGTTGATCTTGTAACAATGCTGGGACTTCAGTGCTGATCCGGGCAATAGGCCGATGCTGAACTCCACGTCTCGATCCGGCGACAATCCTGGCAATTCCTCGGGGAAGACATCAAGATACTCTGCAATCAACGGGTGCGGCAACTCCTGGTCTTCGGCAACTGCTCTGAAGTAGACTCCCTCTGGCCTCTCTGCAACTCGCCTGCTGATCTCGAACGGTGGAACTCCTAGCGGGCTGAAGATCACCTTCCCTTCATGGCAGTCTATTACGGCAAACTGCTCGCTCATCCAGTCGATACCGAGGACTATATCAAATCCGGGCAGTGGCATCACTAGAAGTCGAGCCCTAATCTCCCTTCTAGCAATAGTGATAGGGCAGTCCACCATCTCACTGACTGGCACTACCCCTCCTCCTGTCATTATCTGACAGTTCCTCCTAGTGGCTTGGGTGTGAAGCCGTGTCTATGCAGAAACTCATATGATACAAAGCTATGTGTGGCTCCAGAATCAAACAATGCAATGGCAGAGAAAAAATATAAAAGTATAGAACCTGTGATCACATCTGGTACTGCCTCATCCTCCTCAACTGCCGCCATGATGTAAGCACATCCTTGCTGCGGTCCTCCCATCTGCTGACGCTGTGCAAACTGTTGCTGCTAAGTGGGTAAAGCCGGTCCCTTCTTTGGTGCAGCTGGTAGCTCTGGGTGGTACAGGTGGTGGTCCTCCAGCTCCTCTAGGTCCTCCAGTCAGTCTAGCCGCAGCCTGTGGGCAATCTCTCATCTGGTGTGCGTCTGATCCACAGAATAAACAGAGCCCGAGCCTCTTGCGGCACTCGTCGAAGCGGTGTCCCGGCCGATAGCAGAATGTGCAAGTAACTGCCTGCTGCTATCTCTGATGCTGATGTGCAGGAGCTCTGGCTGGGCGGTGATGCTGCTGTGCCGTCTGCTGAGGTCTTACCTGAATCTGAGTCTGGACCCTCTTCGCTGGTGCCTGGAAACTGCTGCTGCCCACGTCTCGGTCCCTCTTCAGCCTTGGGTCTGCCTCCTTCTCTACAGCCTGAGCAATCTTCAGGATGCTCGCATAGGTCGTCGCCTGACTAATCGCCACCGCATGTCGCAGGTCCCTGGTGAGACCCTTCTTGTATCTCCAAGCTCTGTCCTCTGGCGCTCTGACTAGGCTCTCCGTAAACCTGATGAGCCTAGTAAACTCCGTAGTATACTGCACAATCGTCATCGTCCCCTGCTGCAGCGCCTCGAACTGCATCCCCAGCTCATCCCGCTCCACCTCTGGAAAGAACTTCTCCTTGAACAGAGTTTTGAAATCTGTCCAAGACACCTTGGGCTCCGACAATTGGGGTTCCTCTCGGTACCAAGCTCTGGCCAAGTCGAAGAGTCGCATGTTAGCCACCGCCACCTTCTGGTCCTCTGGAATATGCGCCATGTTCAAGGTCCTCTCTACATTCTCCAGCCACTCATCCGCATAGATGATCCCCTCGTCGCCCCAGAAGTTCATCGGGCAGAGGTTCTGGTACTCTTTGGCCGTCCCTGGTCTCGGTGCTCGTGGTGCTAGAACTGCTGCTGGAGCTGGTGCTGCCGGCTCTCTGGTCCTAAGTGCGTCGACGACAATCGCTCTGAACTGCGCTGCCTGGTGGTTCTGGGCCTCCAGAAAGTGCTGAAACATCGCCATCACCTGGGCGCCATCAAACATCATTGTCGGAGGCAGCGATGGAAAGATAGGAGGCACCGCGGAAGCTGATCTGCCGGAACGTCTGGTACGGGCTGCTCCGAACCGCCTGTAACTCCAGAACTGCCTGCAACTCCAGGCTGATCTGCGATCTTCCTCGTAGCGACCATCCTGCATCAAAATAAAACTTCGTGATTGATAAAAACCTAACCTACCAGAAAAATATAAATGTTTATATAATAACCATATGTACCCGATATACCCGATTTCCTATGCTGTGATTCAAGTTTCCCTAGTGTAAATCAAGTCCCCTAATAGTACTCTAATATCTAGGTACCATTAGGATGGACCTGCATGGGCCACCACTAAAAACATGTCACGACCCGCTCCCGAATAATCGGACACGAGTCGGACACGCCCAGTCTTTGTCGTCAGACACAACAAAGTAAGCTGTACCAATCTAGGGAAATTAACCAGATAAATATGAACATGTATGAAATCATAGCATCTATAAATGTGTCCCCAAATCCAGAGTAAAGTACAAGTATCATAATTATTACATTCCAGCAAATGAAAGTAAGTCTACTAGTCTCAATACAGGAAAATATAAAATGCTAAAGGTAAGCTCTAGGCTTCTGCAGCCTCTAGGTCCAACACAGCTCCAGCTGGCTCAGCAAGAATAGCAACATCCTATCCATAATAGGTGTCGCACAGGGCCTCCAACTCACCTGCAACATATCCAATTCAGGAGCGGAGCAAAGTACAGTTCTAGGTAATGAAACATGAACATAAAATGGGTACAAGGGTACAGGAAATGAAATACAGAAATGAACAGGTATACAGGAAGTAGTACAGGGAACTGAGTACAGGAGATATAGTACATGAATGTAAAGTACATGAAACTATAGTACATGAATGTAAAGTACAGGAACATGTAAAGTACAGAAAATAAATGTACATGAATGAAACTATAATCCTGCAGTACCAGACATGATAAGTGCACAATATCGAAATACGTCTAGTCCATGTGACCGGCTGGGTGAGTACAGGAGCATGTACAGGAGTACATGAATATGGTACGACTTAGGACCCGCATGCACAGTGCGAGGCCTAAGCTAGGTACAGGAATATATAGTAACCGAGATTGGTCACATGGCTAGTATATTTCTCCACCCGACACTAATAAGTACAAGAGCAAGAGTACAGGAATACAGGAGTACATGATGTCGTGCTATGATGTGTCACAAGAAAGGGTACATGAATGTAAATGTACAAAATCGTAGAAAAGTACTTGCCTGGCTCCGAAAAAGTACGGGTGAACAACGGAACTGGATGTCCTCATGATTTATATTGTTTACAAATTGATTAATAACTAAACGAGCTTAGAATTGATATCTTGAATTCTAACTATAACTATTTAGTAAACTAACTACTTAGTAAGGATCAGATACTAATTTAGTAATTATTTACTCTATGAAATACAAGTACAATTCCAACTTAAAAATATGCCAAATAGTGAAATTTATATTGAAGGTTAAGACACTGCATCCTATATGAATAAATTCAACACCATTCTACTTCAATTCCTCTCCTTGTCTTAGGCTATTTAGGCCAAAAACAAAACTTCTCAAACTCGTAGTTAAGAAGTCCAGCCCAGATTAACCAACTCCCTACTTACGAAAATTAGCTACAACATAACTCAATTTGAATATAAGGCTCACTGCTATAATCAACAATACTCTGAAATGAAATAAACTGATCACAACAAATCCCATCAACTCATCCAAAAGAATTATACAAAAATTATACCTATAAATTCATATTGAACTAATTCCCTCTCACCAAATCAATATACAATTTGAATAAAAGAATATACAGTCCAAAAAGAAATAGAAATCAATGGAGACTTAGAGCAATCAAAAGACTGTAAACAACTGCTTCCCAATCCCAGAAGAATTCTCCACACATAACCATTCTACAGGTTCAATACACCAGTTGCCAAATGGTTCAAGCACCCGACACCCCATATTGGAAAACGGCTAGCAGTTTACGAACAAGCTGGACACACGAAAACTCCAATCACGAACAGAAATTGAATCAGGGTCACATGGCTGCAAAACCCGGGTACGAGGTCCTTTCCAACACAATCGATATGAACACCAGCAACACGAACACGAAGAAGCAAATACGAACAACACACGAACGCTGGCACAAATCACAACCGACATTACCTCTTCCCAGAAACAACCAACAGAATACTAAATTGGAAGCAATTACCTGAAGAAGGACACAAAGAAACTCGGCTTCAGGACCAGCACTCCACTGCTCAGGACCAGCACTCTACTGCTCAGGACCAGCACTCTACTGCTCCCAGGTTCTAGCAACTCACTGTCCAAGCATTAATTCGATAATTTCCACGCAAAATCAGAAGACAAAACCCAAAGTGAAGTCATGATTTCTCATAAAAATATGGATAAACTTACCCAACAATTCTAATTCCGGTTTCTTAGTCTTTCCGAACCCAGATTCAATCAAAACCGATCTATGCTAACAAGAATAGCCTACAGTTAAGGATCGACCATCACAGTTCGTAGACCCATAAAATTATCGAATTAAGCTAACTATAACTTAGCACTCACCGAAATATAGATCGAACTGTTGGAAAGCAATTGGCTTCGAAACTCCGACTGGATCGACACCCGATCTAAGACGCCCTGTTTGAACCATTGAACACCAAGGTTCGTAAGACTCAAAGAAAACTCCCAACGGCATAGATCGAACAAAATAATTAAATAAAAACAACTCACAGATCGGACGTCACCGGACTCAGTGAATGAGCTCCCATTCGGGTCTGTCCAAAAATTTCGAGATCGCACGGATCGATCCCTGGTGGTAAATTCCACGGGAGAGAAAGAAAGAGTGATCAACAAATTTGAAGAACCAAAACAACAAACGAATATGAGATCTCACGTTGAGTGAGTATGGATGGAGGCTTACTGTGAATTGACAATAGAAGGGGAAGAACGCCAGGATCCACTCGTCGGGAAGTCGCCTTGCCACTGCCGCGAGGACGAACGTCACAGGAACTCGAGCTTGTGGACTGAACAGATCATCGCCGGAGAAGCCGATCTTCGCGCAAAAGCCGTACGTCGAAAGATCGAAGTGCTGCTGGAGAAGATCTATCGCCTCCTAGTCGCCGTTCGTCGCCGTTGAAGCCGTCGCTCGAGTCGCCGTCGAAATCGCCATCGCTCGGGTCGTCGTTCGTCGAATTAGGGTTGCTCGAGAAATGGGGACGTGAGAAAGGAAAAAGAAAGAGAATGAAAATATAACTTCTGAGTAATCTCTCTCTTCCCAGCTCAGTTATAGGAAAAGTTTGGCAACTTTATAGAAACACCCTCCGCCCAACTCAATCTTTCCTAGGTCCTTCCGCCCAGGGAATCTTACAGAAAAACCCTTGCCCTTTCATTATTACAGAAATTTGTTTAAAAACAGTTAAAAATTTACATGGTGGGCCCAAAGTTGTTATAACAACTTTTCAAATTTGAAAAGTAGCCCAAAATTAATTCCCTCCAAAAATATATTATCCAAAATTTTATTATAAAACCATTTATTATTTAAAGCTAATAATATCAATTGTACAATTTTTAGAAATCTTACTATTTATTTTAAAAATCGGGAAGTGGAGTTACATCACATCCGGGGGACGACTATCGATTCTTCGGAATCGGGACGTGACATATTGGTATTAGAGCACGACTTTACATCCTTGGCCTCCCGTCTTGAGTCTCTAGTCTCGAACCGTTGACCTCGTATCGATGAGATGAGTTGTTCCATACGCTGAACCTAAAACATTTTCTGAAACTAACGAGAGTTGCCTTTTTTTCCAGGAGTTGCGGGACCTCGGACAGAGGGCAAAGTGAGCACTTCCAGCGGCTCGAGTAGTTTCGAAGCCGAGCCTTCCGTCAACCCCAATGAGGAGGATGTCTACCAAAGCCGGACCTTCCGATAATCCTATAGAGCGAATGCTATATCTGCTCGAAATACAGCAAAGGCAGGCTGTCATATACCCCAGTACGCGGAATACGAAGACGGACTAGGCCAGCTACTCCGTATGAGGTATGCAAACGTCATACGGCGATCGTGGCCGTAAAAAGACAAAGTGGTGCGTGCTACAATCAAGTCTCCTATGGTCTCACAGAGCATCTATTTCTCAATCATTCAAGCAAGAAAACATCAATTAATGAGCATATGAGAAAAAGCAGTAAGGCGTCCCCGATGCTTCATCAAAGTGATCATGGGAATCTAGCTTTATAAGTTAGTTAGTCCAGAGAGTCATAGGTACATAATCGTATTCAGCTGCAGTCTAATTTAATTACAATTATGCAAAGACAAAATATCCAGATTAACCGGCTAAACAGATGCCGGTGGCTAAACGCCAGAACATAAGGAATGAAAACTAGAGTGGTGGAGAAGAAAACCACTCGAGTCTTCCGCCAGCCATGCTCCTAGTATGCACCATTGACGTTAGGGAAGAAGTTTGAATCCTCAGGCGCTACTACGAGATCTGGCCAAACAAAACCAGCAGAATCAGCCCCAAATAGCAAGTACCACAAGGGAGCACAAAAGAGTGAAATAAAACCCAAGCATAAAATAATAATACTAATGATAATAACAGCTTCCGGTCGTAACCTCGATCCACAGCCTATCATAGCATGATAGACTAACCTAACAACCAAACAAGGACATGGGTTAGACCACGTACCATGACAGTCCATGTCCCTCGGCTACTAATGGAAGGTACAAGGCACATTCAAGTCATTTTTTTTCTAAGCGGCCATTCATTCATGCGGCTTTCTATAGTTGACGGAGTTATCCCCACGATACTGATTAAAAGGAATCCTCAGATCGTGTCAACCCAGTAGGGCTAGCCAAACCATTAGACATATAGCACATTGAGTATGTACCGGTCCCTCGGAGGGCTACCATGCTAATACATATAATACATAGCTCGTAGAAGTCGGATATAGTCATCTGCTAAGGCAAATAAAACCATATCCGTGGCGACCAACCCGACACGTCAGGACTGGACCTGGGGTGACTAGTATAGCACGATCTCGAGATTCTTTCCACCCAAGGCATCTACCAAGTTAGTTGCCTAGTTAATCCCTAGGTTATCCTCGTAGTTCACATGTCGTGGCCACATGCTCACTCGCCTAGATGTCGTACAATGTACGAGTACCCAAAGAAGGGATCCGTACTGGCAAGTATCACGTAGGAACACTTAAACATAGGATAGCACCTCGGCGCTCACATAGTTTGTACCATAGTACACACATAGGTTTATCCAGCACTCGCATAGGTAGTCAGATCAGGAATGAGGACTAAGACACAAGGATACATACGACGGCGCTCACATAGTTTGTACCATAGTACACACATAGGTTTATCCAGCACTCGCATAGGTAGTCAGATTAGGAATGAGGACTAAGACACAAGGATACATGCGATCGAGGGTCATGCGGCCGAGGCTCATGCGGCCAAGGATCATGCGGCCAAGGCTCATGCAGCCGAGGCTCATGCGGCCAAGGCTCATACGGCCAAGGCTCATGCAGCCGGGCTACTCATCTTCTCCAAAAATTCGAGAAAGATGGCCATGGAACCCATGAACTTCAAACTGTCACAACTCGGTCAAAACAACATGAAATCTAACTTTTCAAAGGTCATATTTGGGTAAAAAGAAATGTTCTACCACATGGAACAACTAGATTTTGGAAACAAGCAAGTTTAATAGATCAAAACCAAAGAAAACTGAAAATAACATAAACTTAGATCTACAAGAATCCATCCTTCAAAACCGAAAATACCATGTACTAAACTTGTAGAGGATGATAAGAAGAACAATATAGATAAATAATATCAAAGAAAAAATCAAGGATGAAAAATGCACAAATCTCCACTTTTGAGCAAGTTGTACTTGCCTAATGGTGGTGGTTGAGAGAAATAAATGAAAGAGTGAATGAGAAGAGAGTATGAGGAAGAGAATATATAGGAGTTGGATTGGCTTAAGAAAACCCTAATCTCTAAACATGCTCTAACCATTCCATTAATGACATGCTTAAAGGCTACAAGCAACCATTAATAAATAATAAATAGAACTATGCACATGCTAAATACATGATACCATGTACAGGATTCATGCAAGAATACGTATATCGAGATCGGGGAGTGACATCTCTACCCTCCTTAGAAAAATTCTGTCCTCTGAATTTCTGCCAAGACATGATAGGGAATTCAAAGCAAGTAAGATACTAATTACAAGGCTAACTATGCATGCAATCTCATCAATTTCAACAGATATTAGAGAACAATCATCCACCCTAGTGGGTGCAAGAAAAACAGAAAAACATATTACAAAGGCATAAGGATAAATATACCTTTCGAGTCGAACAAGTGCGGATATCAAGATCCAATCTCGTCCTCGCGCTCCCATGTCGACTCCTCCGGTGAGTGATGGCCCCAAGTGACGCGGACAAGATTAATAGTCCGGTTCTTGAGTACCTTCTCTCATCGATCCAAAATGGATATGGATTGCTCCTCGTAAGTCAGGTCGGTACCGACGACCAGCTCAGAATGATCGAGGATGTGACTCGAATCCGGGATATACCTATGCAACTAAGATACATGAAACACATCATGTACATCAAGTAGCAAAGGAGAAGGGCAAGACGATAAGCAACATCGCTGACCCGAGCGAGAATATCAACGGACCAACATATTTCGGACTAAGCTTTCCACGGGTTCCAAATCTGATGATACCCGAGTAGGCAAAATTCGCAGAAACACTTGGTCACCAACACCAAACTCTAGAGGCCTACGATGCTGATCTTTCCAGTGTCGGTGTCTGTCCTGCGCGACTCGAAGCCGCTCTCTGATCGACTTGACTGTTTCTACGGTCTGCGTGATCATCTCTGATCCCAATAATTTTGTTCTCCTACATCGTCCCATGCCAGAGGGGACCTACACTTTCTTCTATATAATGCTTTAAACGGTGCCATTTGTATACTTGCCTGATAACTATTATTGTAAGAGAACTCTACTAAATAAAGATGATCTTCCCAAGTTTTGTCGAAGTCTAAAGTGTAGGAACGAAATCGTAAAGCAGAATACTCTAGAGGGGGGTGAATAGAGTAGGCAGCAGAATATTGCTAATTAAAAATCTTGTTAGCAGTAGATCACAGATATAAAAATAATCATAAAGTAAATGACAGAAATAAAAAGTGATCAGAAGGCAAACGCAAACACCGTGATTTATACTGGTTTTCCTCTTGTGAGGACTAGTCCAGTCGAAAGAACTCTAGCTTCCAGTTGAATCCACTATTGGAAAATCCTGCAAGTTTTCATACGAACTCCTTGCAACTTCTACAGACGCGAGCTTTGATACGAAGAACTCGACCAACTTCAATTGTGAAGAGTTGTATCTTCTATCAAGCCTCTGATTACAACCGCTCTGAAACTTCTAGACCGTACCGTACTGGCAAATGGACTAGAGAATTATAACTGGCTTGGGATTTAAAAATGTAAGCTTTTGAGAACTCTTTAGAGAAAATGTAAGCTTTTAGAAGAGAAGAGATTGAAAGTGAATTGGTGATTTGAAATGATCGAAATACTTCTCTATTTATAGTTTTTCCAAAGACAGAACTCTGACAGAATTTGGGCAGAATTCGGACAGAACTCTTTGTAACAAACCGCAACTGAGCGGTGACCAAGTTCAAAATCAAACGTTCACTAACGTTCATCTTGGCCGAACTCTGACCGAACTCTGGCCGAGTTCTGCTAGGGTTCTGCCAGTTCATTTTTCAGAAAAATTAATTTGGCTTTTTGAAAATTCCTTCAGAAGCTTTTTGTAAAAAGGATGTTTTTAAAAAACATAGGTCATTTTTAAAGAGATAGGTCAGTTTTGAAAAACAATTTCGGACAGTCTATTTGCAGTACGACTTGGTGTACAATGTATTCCTAGACTCAATAAATTGAAAAATTATGTTGCTTTGAAGAAAATACATTCTGAATGGCAAACGGCTTCAGTCTTGAATATAGTAGATATCTATCGTTGAGCAGTATCCAAAACGTCGTAGGTAAACATCTGAATTGACTTGCATTTATATCGAAACAGAGTTTGATCAATTATTAAAATCAGGTTTGACAATGACCAATGGCCAACAATCTTCTCCATTTTGATAATTGACAAACCTTGCCGATATAAAATCTAAGTTTGGATCAATTCAAAAATGTATACGAAAAATTGTTCATAATCTGTATTCATGAAGATGTTAGATCTATTTCTCCCCCGTTGTCACTTAGCAAAATAATTGCAAAAGAGAAATCTCCCCCGCAATAAATGTATAAGTAACACACAGTGAAGAAACAAAAAAATATATATAATATTCATCACAGGTATGGTATAAACAGTTAAAAAGATATTGTATAAACAACACAGGTATGATATTTGTCATAGGCAGTTTATATGGAAGCAAGAAAAGTAATGCTATAATAAAGCTGAAATAAATAAAATGCTGAATAATAAACTAATTAAAATGTATGCCAAACTGAGGCATAATAAAAACCATGTCTATGAAGAGTCACAAATAACTAAAAGAGTGTTGATAATATCTTGGAATGTCGGAGCATTTCCAAGTAAACATAAGACAAAAGTATCAGTCTCAATATGTAACATCTCAAAAATTATCATCCTCATCATCATCGTCATCAGCTGCAGCACCAGCATGTCCAGATGGACCAGCTCCAAAGTACCAGCTCCAGAAGTATGAGGAGTGGCACCAGAAGTACGATTCCAATCGTAAGCATTCTCTGGCTTGGAACAGAGAGTGGACCGCCTCATCATCAACACGGTATCCAGAAATAGAAGGGTCGTAAGGTAGAGAGCTAGCTGAGTGACCCATCTGCGCAAATCTCAGATCGGCGAAGGAGTTGGCAATAGCCTGAAATCGAGTCACGTCACAGAACTCACGTTCCCTGGAAGTGTCAACATAGAATGACTTCAGATCTGATAGGTGCTGATGAATACCCTCAAATGTTATAGGGTAAGAATGAGGAGGACAAGGTGCTGTGGGAGTAGGTGTAGGAGGAGCAGGTGCAGTAGGTGGAGGAATAGGTAGCAATACTGCGACGAGAGAGTTTGAGGAACTTGGGTTCGGGTCAACAACACAAGTAGATAGGTCAATGTCAAATCTCTGAAAGATGCGTGGGATGAGCATCGCATAAGAGAGGTTGCGGTCTCTTCCGCGACATCTACCCATCATCTGAATGATAGTCTTAGGGGCAGAAAAAGGAATCCCCTTAAGAATGTGATATAGAGCAGAAAGCTCAAGTGCAGAGTGACATCATCTTTGGAAGTGGATTTTGGAAGTAAAGTGGAATAGATGATGCGATGTAATTCGTAGTTAAACAAGTTCAAGTTATTAGTCTTGAACTTTCCAGGACGAGCACGTGCGGACGCACAAAGCTCATTCTTGAAACTAAAGAGAGTCGTACCATCGAAAAAATCAAAATCAGTGATGTCATCGAGCGGGGCACCTTCGTTTGGAATACCAAAGATTTCTGCTAACGTTTTATCAGTGAATTCGATATCGATCCCTCTGACACGTGTTCTCGTAGTAAAAGTGTCTAACACGAAATTACAATAGAATAATCTAATGGCATTAGTAGCAATAGGAAATTATAAAGGAACAAAGTATTGTAACCCTAATGCCTCCAAGTAAGGGCGGTGGTCAGGAAAGACAGTCCATTTAATCGGTGATCCGGTACAGATAGTACGCATAATGAAATCGGCATACCATAATAAAGCTTGGTCGGAAGTTTTGAAGTAAAACTCACCCGATGCACCGTCATCCGATTAGACCAGAAAAAAGAAGGAATACGTATGCGGATCCGAAGACGATGCCTCTTTACTGGCATTGGTCTTCTTCCTCTTGAAGGGATTGAACTTAGGCATTCTTTCCCAAAATTTAGAAACCCTAAGAATTTGAAAGTGGAGGAGAGAAGGAATTATACCTTCCAAGAATTGGATATATTGTTGAGGACGAAATTCTCCGCACGAATCCAAAGTTTGGACGAAGATCTCCACGCGGATTGGAAGAACAAGGGTAGAGAAGAGCTAGGGTTTGGAGGCACGTGCTGCTGCGTTTGATATAGTTTGGAAGAATGAAGAAGATGGGGGCCTCGGGTTCTGATTGGTACATATATATACCTAGCCGAACTCTGGCCGAATTCGGACCGAGCTCGGGCCGAATTCGCCAAGGGTTGCCTTGAGGGATATATATATATAGAGAGATAGAGGAGAGAGAGATAGAGAGAGAGAGAGAGAGAGAGAGATAGAGAAAAAAAAAAAAGAGAGAAGAGAGATATAGAGAGATATATATAGAGATATAGAGAGAAAAATATATATCTATATATATATAAGATATATATAGATATTATCTATATAATATATAGATAAAATAATTGAAATGGGGCCACATCTTTTTATTATTCGTTTCAAATGTTTAATTCAGAGTTTAGTAATTTTAAATCTCAAAATAATATAATTAATATTATTTTATATATTAATATTCTTTACTCATTATCTGTCTCAGATTAGCTGTAGGAGTACTGTCCCAACTAACGGAGGTTCACCAGGGAACTCTTAAATACCGTTCGCTTCGACCGTAGTCGTGGTGACAGGTAGACTCTTTTTAGGCTTGTCTCGAAAACAGTTATCGAGTGTCAAAATAAATAATTAATAAAACAAATTTAATTAATATTATTGATATCTAAAATGCCTAATTCCCGACATAAATAATTGAAACGATCTTCCGCTAGAGGTTTGTGAGTATGTCAGCTAATTGATTCTGAGTGTCTATGTATACAAGGTCTATATCTCCATTTTGTTGATGATCTCTAAGAAAGTGATGTCTAATCTCGATATGTTTAGTATGAGAGTGACATACTGGATTTTTAGTTAAATTAATAGAACTAGTATTGTCACAGAAAATGGGTATGTGTACTGTAAAATATAATCCATAGTCTTCTAAAGTTTGTTTCATCCACAAAATTTGTGCACAACAACGTCCTGCGGCGATATACTCGCTCGTTGATAATACAACAGAATTTTGCTTTTTACTAAACCAAGAGACTAGAGCTTTTCCTAGGAAATGACATGTGCCGCTAGTACTTTTTCTCTCTACTTTGCATCCGACAAAATCAGCATCAGAATAACCGGTTAGGTCAAATGATATGGTTTTAGGATACCATAAGCCGACAGAAGAAGTGTCTTTAAGGTATCAGAAGTTACGCTTAACTGCGCACAGATGTGATTCCTTAGGATTAGCTTGAAAGCGTGCACATAAACAAACACTAAATATAATGTCTGATCGACTAGCAGTTAAATACAGTAAGCTACCGATCATACCTCGATGCTTACGTATGTCGACAGGTTTGCCTTGTTCATCAATATCAAGCTTGGTTGAAGTCGCCATTGGAGTGCTAAGTGGCTTGACTTCTTCCATGTCGAACTTCTTTAATAGATCCTTTGTGTACTTTGCTTGATTTATGAACGTCTCATTGTTGGTTTATTTGATTTGCAGTCCGAGAAAGAATTTCAGCTCTCCCATCATGCTCATCTCAAATTTATTCTGCATACACTTTGAAAATTCTTAACAAAGAGATTCATCAGTAGATCCAAAGATAATATCATCTACATAGACTTGAATCAAAAGAATATTGTTATTCAAAGATTTTATAAACAAAGTAGTGTCAACCTTTCCCTTTGAAAAATCGTTATCAAGTAGAAAAAGCTTAGACGATCGTACCAAGCACGAGGGGCTTGTTTCAAATCGTATAAGGCTTTCTTCAACTTGAAAATATATTCAGGAAATTTGAAATCAGTAAAACCGAGTGGTTGAGCTACATAAACCTCTTCTTTTATAAAACCATTTAAAAATGTGCTTTTGACATCCATTTGAAATAACTTAAAATTATAAAAACATGCAAATGCACATAACATGCGAATGGATTCTAATCTCGCAACTGGGGCATAAGTCTCATCGTAGTCGATACCTTCTCTTGATTGTATCCTTGAGCTACGAGTTGAGCCTTATTACAAGTCACTAAACCATCCTCGTTCAATTTGTTTCGGAATACCCATCGGGTGCCAATGACCGGATGATCAATGGACTTGGAAACAAGTTTCCAAACTTGATTCCGTTCAAATTGGTTTAATTCCTCTTGCATAGAATCTAACCAAAAATTATTACTATATGCTTCATCAATATTTTGGGTTCAAACTGTGAGACAAAAGCAACACAAGAAGCTATATCTTTATTCGAGGAATGAGTACTTACATCCTTGGTAATCTCACCAATTACCAAGTCCTTTGGATGATTAGCCAAGAATCTCATCTATTTTGGTGTAGTCTCAAGATTGCTAGTTTCGACTTCTTTGCTTGGAGGTTCATCTGATGCCTGATGTGAGTTCTGCATCTTTGTGTGAAGGTTTTACGGTAGCTGTACTTGGTATGATTATGTCTTCATTGTCATCATCGTCTAAGTATTGATTTAGCTCATCAAACTTGACATTGATAGATTCTTCGATGATCATGGTTCTTTTGTTGAAGACTCTGTATCCTTTGCTTTTTGCTGCATAACCTAAAAATATACCTTCATCGGCCTTTTCATCAAATTTACTCAAACTATCTTTAGTATTAAGAATAAAACGTTTACAACCAAAGATCTTAAAATATGAAATATTTGGTGTTCTATCAAACCATAGTTCATAGGGAGTCTTCTTCGATATAGGTCGAATTAGAACCCTATTGAGAATATAGTATGCTGTATTTTCAGCTTCAGCCCATAAGTATCTAGGTAGACTAAACTGGTTTAACATTACTCTAGCCATTTCAGATAGAGTTCTGTTCTTACGTTCCATAACTCCATTTTGTTGCGGAGTCCTAGGACAAGAGAATTTATGTAGATAACCGTGTGTGTCACAAAATTGCTTAAATTCTGCATTCTCAAATTTGCCGCCATGATCACTACGAATGCGAGTAATCATGAACCCTTTTTCATTCTCTACTTTCTTGCAAAAGATAACAAATTCTGATAATGCATCGTTCTTGCGTGCAAGAAAATAAATCCATGTATATCTAGAAAAATTATCTACAATAACAAATGCATATAACTTACCACCTAGACTAGCAATTCTACTTGGTCCAAATAAGTCCCTTTGAACAGTTGTAAAGGTCTAGTGGTACTTACAGCGTTCTTGGATTTGAATGCGGATTTGGTAGCTTTGTTTTTTCATATTCACTACATACCGTATCCTTCTTGAAAGAAATATTCGGTAACCGCGTACCAACTTCTTCGTAGATAATCTTAAAATTGTATCCATGTTTGTATGACCGAGTCTCATATGCCATAGTTGACTCTCAACGCTTTTGGCCATCAAACATCTACCTGCTTTGTTAGCATCTTCCAACAAATAGAAAACATATATTGTCTTCCCTAATACCTTCAAATATAGTACTACCAGTTGAACTATCAACTATAGTACATTTATCTTTTATAAAGTTAATACCATAACCGTGATCAGCTAAATGGCTTATGCTGAGCAGATTATGTTTTAACTCGGTAACTAGACAAACATCTTTAATCACTGGATAGGGAGCCTTACCAATGTCACCGATACCGATTATGTACCCTCTTAAATTATTACCGAAGGAGACGTATCCTTCTTTATTCCTCTTCGACAGTGTTGCGAATAATGAAGCGTCACCGGTCATGTGCTGTGAGCAACCGCTTTCGAGGATCCATTTGCTTCTAGCATGTGAAGGACGTCCCACCTACAAAACAATTTGTAGATGAAACTCTTGGTACCCATTTCTTGTAGGGTCCTGACTGGTTAGTTTTCGGTATCCATGCATTAACATTTAAATCTACTAACTTTCTGATTCTACATGCAGAAGATATATGACCAATGAGGCCACAATAATGACATTTAGCATGTTGAGTGTTGAAAGTAGTGTGAGGTGCATGATTGGTAGGTTTTAGTTTTCTAGTATAGAAGAATGCATGCCTATTGGTCTTCTTGGGCATTTTGGTATAGTTTGGTCTGACAGTATTGGGCGTGTTCCGATGATTCGGTAATTGACACGTGTTAGAATAGAAAGTAGCAACTTCAGGCTGTTTTCCTAAACTAATTTCCAACTTTTTGGAAGTGTCATACAATCTAGTATAGTCAGATGTGAGTGATTCTAATCTGACCTGTGCACACTGGAGACTCTTTCTCTCCTTAGATAGGTCTTCCTTTAACTGGATAATAGTTTGGTCTTTTTCTTCGGATAGCTTAACAGTCTCGTGTAACAACAATTTAATAGAAGAAAGCTCACCAGACTCAGTTAAAGAGCTATTATTTCTAACATGATCCAATTGGTCGATAAGTCTTCCTATTTCACCTTTGTACTCTTTGAGTACCTTCTTAGAGGTTTCATATTTACTACGCAGTTTCCTGTAATCATCTAACAATTCATGAAAGCCTCTCCTAGTTGCTCAAAGGTGAAATCATCATAAGGATCAAATAGAGGATTAGTGATTACCAGATCGTAAGCCATCAAGCACACATTTGCAGCGATCTGATTGTTCATCTTCTGAGTCGCTGGCTTCACTTTCATGCCATATGATTGTGTTGGCGTACTTTCTTGATGTAGATTTCTTCAGGTAGCCTTTGTTATATTTGCTGCTTTTCTTTGATGATGATGCTGAGGGACAATCTTTCTTCATGTGCCCTTTCTTCTTGCATCCATAGCAAATAGGATCTTCCTCGTTTGTTGTTGTCTTTGCTGTCTTTTGTTCTCCTGTTAAATCTCATGAACTTTTTGAATTTTCTTACCAGAAGAGCTTGATCTTTAGAGTCGGAGTCGCTGTCGTTAGAATCATCTTCGATGGTTCTTCTATGTTGAGCCTTGAGAGCGATCGTCTTCTCTGACTTCTCCTTTGGTGTAGCATCTTCAAAGTCTTGAAGTTCTAACTCGTGAGTGAGTAGCTTACCCATAAGTATTTCTAGAGACATTGTTGAGAGGTCGTTCCCTTCAATAATTGCAGTAGTCTTTGGAATCTAGTTCTTTGTAAGGGCTCGTAGAAGTTTGCGAATCTTCTCATGGTTACTGTAATCCTTGCCTAGTAAAGAAGAGGATTTATAATATCCAAGAATCTTGTAAACATCTGAGTGACTGATTCACTTGGCTTCATTTTGAACGCCTCGTACTCCTGAGTAAGTCTGCTGATCTTTGACTCCTTGACTTGTGTTGTTCCTTCATGGGTTACTTCGAGAAGTTTCTACACTTCGTTTGATGTTGTGCAAGTAGACACCCTGTTGAATTCAGTTCTGTCTAAAGCACAAAATAAGCGTTAATAGCACGTGCGTTAAGATTGGCCTTTTTTTTTCTTCCTCTGTATATTTGTCATGGGGTTTTTCAACTAAAACACCATCAACATTAATACGAGGGGGATTTTTATAGCCATCAATAACTACAAACCATAAGTCAAAATCAAGAGATTTCAGAAAGAAACTCATACTTGTTTTCTAATAAGTGTAATTAGTGCCGTCAAACAGTGGAGGTCTGTTTTTGGCTTGGCTTTCACTTGTAAATTTTACAGTTGCTATATGTAATGCTATGATCTATAAAAATTGAATATAACTACAATTTTACCTTGCTTTACCTGTATAACCCGCTCTGATACCAATTGTAGGAACGAAATCGTAAAGCAGAATACTCTAGAGGGGGGTGAATAGAGTAGGCAGCGGAATATTGCTAATTAAAAAATCTTGTTAGCAGTTAGATCACAGATATAAAAATAATCATAAAGTAAATGACAGAAATAAAAAGTGATCAGAAGGCAAACACAAACACTGAGATTTATACTGGTTTTCCTCTTGTGAGGACTAGTCCAGTCGGAAGAACTCTAGCTTCCAGTTGAATCCACTATCAGAAAATCCTGCAAGTTTTCATACGAAGTCCATGCAACTTCTACAGACGTGAGCTTTGATACGAAGAACTCGACCAACTTCAATTGTGAAGAGTTGTATCTTCTATCAAGCCTCTGATTATAACTGTCCTGAAACTTCTAGACCGTACCGCACTTGCAAATCGACTAGAGAGTTGTAACTGGCTTGGGATTTGAAAATAAGCTTTTGAGAACTCTTTGGAGAAAATGTAAGCTTTTAGAAGAGAAGAGATTGAAAGTGAATTGGTGATTTGAAATGATCGAAATACTTCTCTATTTATAGTTTTTCCAAAGACAGAATTCTGACAGAATTCGAGTAGAATTCGGATAGAACTCTTTGTAACAAACCGCAACTGAAGGGTGACCAAGTTCAAAATCAAACGTTCACTAACGTTCATCTTGGCCGAACTCTGGCCGAACTCTGGCCGAGTTCTGCTAGGGTTCTGCCAGTTCATTTTTAAAAATCAATTTGGCTTTTTGAAAATTCTTCAGAAGCTTTTTGTAAAAAGGATATTTTTAAAAAAACATAGGTCATTTTTAAAGAGATATGTCAGTTTTAAAAAACAATTTCGGACAGCCTATTTGCCAGTATGACTTGGTGTACAATATATTCCTAGACTCAATAAAATAAAAAATTATATTGCTTTGAAGGAAATACATTCTGAACGGCAAACGGCTTCAGTCTTGGACATAGTAGATATCCATCGTTGAGCAATGTCCAAAACGCCGTAGGTAAACATCTGAATTGACTTGCATTTATATCGAGACAGAGTTTGATCAATTATTAAAATCAGGTTTAACAATGACCAATGGGCCAACATAAAGTACAAGCCCATAACATATCTTCCAATGTCTGAATGGTTCTCTCTGACTGTCCGTCCGTCTGCGGATGATAGGCTGTATTGAACCTCAACTTGGTACCCAAACTTTAATGCAAACTCCGCCAAAAGTGAGAGGTGAACCGTGTGTCTCGATCTGATACTATGCTGACTGGAACACCATGCTGTCTCACAATCTGCTTCATATACATTTCTACCAACTGCTCTGTAGACTGCCCTACTCTGAAAGGAAGGAAATTAGCAACCTTCGTGAGCCGTTCAATGATTACCCAAACTGTGTTTCGATCGGTCAGAGATCTAGGTAAACCGGTCCCAAAGTCCATTGTGATGTGCTCCTATTTCCACTCCGGAATAGGAAGCGACTGTAACAATCATGCTGGTCTCTGCTTCTCTGCCTTCACTTGCTGACATATCAAACATCTGGACACAAACCTTGCTATCTCCCTCTTCATGCCATTCCACCAAAATTTTTGCTTTATATCCTGGTACATCTTTGTGCCTCCGAGATGAATGGAATAAGGAGAACTACGAGCCTCCGACATAACTTCCTGTCAAAGGTCTCCACCTGGTACACAAAGATGGTTTTTGAACCTAAGCGTACCATCCTAAGGGATTACTAACTCTTTTTTGAGACATGATTCACATTGATCTGATCGAAGCTTCTGGATCCGTAGATCCTCTGTCTGGGCTGTTCTGATCCTTTCTACTAAAGTAGACTGAATCTGCAAACCGACCATAACGCCTATATCTTGTGGCAAGATCACTTCAATTCCCATTTCCTGAAGATCTTTCAAAATATGCCTCTGCGAGGTTAAAATGAGTGTGCCACCCCTCATGCTCAAGGCATCTGCTACCATATTCGCCTTGCCTGGATGATACTAAAGATTTACATCGAAGTCCTTCAGTAATTCCAACCCTCTTCTTTGTCTCATGTTCAGGTCCTCTGGGTGAATATATTTAAGCTCTTATGATCAGTGTAAATCTCCACTCGATTCCTATAAATAATGCCTTCATAACTTAAGCGAAAATACTACTGCTGCTAATTCCAGGTCATGGGTCGGATAGTTCTTCTCATAATCTCGAAGCTGTCGAGATTCATATGCTATCACCTTACCATGCTGCATCAATACACACCCAAGTCCCTTCCCGGATGCGTCACAATACACTGTAAACCCTCCCGATCCTACTGGAAGTGTCAAGATCGGGACTGAGATTAATCTCTTCTTTAACTCTTCAAATGATGTCTGACACTCTGCTGACCAAACAAACTCTACATCCTTATGCGTCAAACGCGTCAAGGGTGCCGAAATCCTGGCGAAGTCTGCCACGAACCTCCTGTAATAACCTGCCAATCCCAAGAAACTACGTTCTTCTGCTACCGTCTTCGGAACTGGCCAATTCTCTACTGCCTCAACCTTCTTCGGATCTACTGACACTCATGCTCCAAAAATAATGTGTCCCAGGAACGAAATACGATCCAACCAAAATTCATATTTACCGAGCTTCGCATAAAGTTGATGCTCCCTCAAGGCCTACAAAACTGTCCGAAGATGTTTCTCATGCTCTTCTTCATTGCTGGAATAGATGAGGATGTCGTCTATGAACACAACTACAAACTTATCCAAATAGGGAAGAAAGATGCGATTCATCAAATCCATGAATACTGCTGGGGCATTAGTTAGTCCAAATGGCATTACCAGAAACTCATAATGTCCATATCGCGATCTAAATGCTGTCTTGGGTATGTCCTACTCTCGGACCCTCACTTAAAAATACTCGGATCGAAGATCAATCTTAGAGAAGACGCAGGCCTTACTCAATTGATCAAACAAGTCATCAATCATTGGTAACGGATACTTGTTCTTCACTGTCACTGCATTCAACTGCCGGTAATCAATGTACATTCGCGTCGATCCATCCTTCTTGGGTAATAAAATCACCGGTGCTGCCCAGGGTGATTCACTGTCTCGGATAAACTACTTCACCATCAGTTCTTCTTCATGCTGGTATAAATTGTCCAACTCTGATTGCGACATCATGTAAACTCTGTCGACCTTAGGCTCCGTTCTAGGATTTAACTCAATGCAAAACTCTACATCTCTCACCGGTGGTAAACCAGGAAGCTCATCTGGAAATACATCAAGAAACTCTCTGACCACTCTTCGAATCTGTTCCTGCTCCGCGAATGCTTCTGCAACAATGCCCTTGGGTCGATTCTCCAATAATTGATCAAAGACGAACTCCTCAACGCCAGGTACATTAAATACTACCCTACCTCCTCGATAATCTATCATCGCATGACTGTCTCTCAACCAGTCCATACCAAGGACAACGTCAAAGTTTCCCATAGGAAACTCAATCAAAGATGCGGCAATAATTGCCCACACACTATGACCGGACACGCTAAGCACACTCTGCTAACTCCTACGAGCCCATTATCAGTGAGTATATTCATCCTCTCTGGCAATGCCTCGAACTCCAATCCAATACGTGTCGCAAACCATACAGATATAAAAGAGTGGGTAGCTCCCGAATCAAACAATGTTACTGCAAGAAAAGAGATAATAGAAACATTACCTGCAACCACGTTGTCTGAAGTAAGTGCATCCTCCAGTGATAAGGTGAAGGCCTGGCCTGGCCCTAGACTTGCTAAGCTTCCCGCTGCTGTCTTTCTTGTCTATGCTGTTGCTGTGGCCTCTGCTGGCCTCCCTGGTTCTGCGTCTGGCAAAATATCTGAGCCTGTGTCGGTAGACGTTGGGCTAGCGGCCTTACGGCCAACGCTGGTCCTCTGTTCGGTGCCGCCGCCGGAGCTGGCAACGCCGGAAACTTCTGAACTGGCCCTCCTATCCTCTGTATCATAGGACAATTTGCAATCCTGTGGTCTGGACTGCCACACCTCATGCATAACCCATTAGCTGAATGACACACATCCCTAGTATGCCCTCCCTTACCGTAGTAAGTACATCCAATGGGCACCCCCGGCGCTGCTGCTGGTTCCTCGGCTGCTGATGCCAAACTGGTACTATTATCTCTGATACCGTCGTCCTCCGTGGCACTCCTGACTCATGAATACGGATGTCGGGTGCTGGCATCGATGTTCGCTGTACTGCTTCTCTGCCCCTAATCTGGGGATGAGACCTCTTCTGGCCCCCATATCTTGTCGCCAACCTTTGTTGGTGAGTTCATTCCTCCGAGCTGCCGTTAAAATAACATCAAAAGTCGGATAGTCGTGCCCTTCTACTAGCTGTAGAATCTCCAAATGAAGTCACTGTTGGAATCTCATAGCCTTCTTTGGCTCTATAGCCACCATCATCGGTGCAAACCGACTCAGTCTGCAGAACTCTGCTGCATATCTATCCACCGTCTTACTAGCCTACCTGAGACTGATAAACCTCTGCTGTAGCTCATACCGTGCTACCACGCCAAAGTACTTGGCCTTGAATCTGGTACTGAAGCTATCCCAAGGAATAGGACACCTCATTCCAACCTCTTCTGATGCCCACCAGTCGCGGGCGAGATCCTGAAGTAAAAGTCTGACCTAGTCAACCTTCTCTTCTGCTGGAACCTTTGCTGCGGTCAATATGGCCTCAATATCCTGAAGCCAAGCATCTGCCGTGATGGCATCCTCCGTGCCGTCAAAGTATCTTGGGTTAAGTTGACAAAACCTCTCCGACGCTCCCGAGTCATTCCTGACACTTCTCTCAAGGGCTACTTATAACCCCTGATTCAGTAGCATATTCTGTTCCTGCTGCTGGGTCTGCTATTGCTGATGGGCTGCCACCTGATGCTGCTGAGTGGCCAAAAATCCTCGGATGACCTCCAGGAGTGCTTCAGCATCAAGTACTGTCGTAGCTGCCGGCACCGCTGGGGGTACAGGAGTTTCTAGAACCTGCGGTTCCACTGGCTCTGATATCACTTCTACTCGGATCTGGTCAGGAGAAGGTATTTTCTGTTACTGCCCCGTCGAGCCATGCTCTACTGGACGTTCCTCCATGTTGGCCTCACCAACTACTGAAAAAGAAGCATCCTTATAGGGAAAGATACATGATATCAAATGACAGGACGAGGAAGATTCGAGGATGTAATTCAGGTTATCAATCAAGGTGATAGAAGAGAAATCGGGGCAAAAGATTCAAAGGAAACAAGTTTTCATTGAGACTCCTATAATAGTAACACCCCTCAAGTCTGAAAATCGGACCTGCATGGGCCACCAATAAAACCTTGTCATGCCCCAGTACCGAAATAAGGAGACGGACTAGGTCAGCTACTCCATATGAGGTATACAAACGTCATATGGTGATCGTGGCTATTAAGAGACAAGGGGCTGCGTGCTACAATCAAGTCTCCTATGGTCTCACAGAGCATCTATGTCTTAATCATTCAAGCAAGAAAGCATCAATTAATGAGCATATAAGATAAAGCAGTAAGGCGTCCCCGACGCTTCATCAAAATGATCATGGGGATCTAGCTTTATAAGTTAGCTAGTCCAGAGAGTCATAGATACATAATCGTATTCAGCTGCAGTCTGATTTAATTACAATTATACAACGACAAAATATCCAGATTAACCGGCTAAATAGGTACCGGCAGCTAAACGCCAGAACATAAGGGATAAAAACTACAGTGGTGGAGAAGAAACCCACTCGAGTTCCCCGTCAGCCATGCTCCTAGTATGCACCATTGACGCTAGGGAAGAAGTTTGGATCCTTAGGCGCTGCTACGAGATATGGCCAAACAAAACCAGCAGGGTCAGCCCAGAATAGCAAGTACCACAAGGGAGCACAAAAGAGTGAGATAAAACCTAAGCATAAAATAATAATACTAGTAATAATAATAGCTTTCGGTCGTAACCTTGGTCCACAGCCTGTCATAGCACGATAGACCAATCCAACAACCAAACAAGGACATAAGTTGGACCACGTACCATGACAGTCCATGTTCTTCGGCTACTAACAGAAGGTACAAGGCATAGTCAAGTCATTTTTTTCTAAGCAGCCATTCATTCCTGCGGCTTTCTGTAATTGGCGGAGTTATCCCCGCGATAATGATTAAAAGGAATCCTCAGATCGTGTCAATCCAGCAGGGCTAGCCAAACCATTAGACATATAGCACATTGAATATACACCATCCCCCGAAGGGCTACCGCGCTAATACATATAATACATAGCTTGTAGAAGTCGGATATAGTCATCTGCTAAAGGCGAATGAAACTATATCCGTGGCGGCCAACCCGACACATCAGGACTGGACCTGGGGTGACTAGTATGGCACGATCTCGGGATTCTTCCCACCCAATGCATCTACCAAGTTAGTTGCCTAGTTAATCTCTAGGTTATCCTCGGAGTTCACATGTCGTGATCACATGCTCACTTCCCTAGATGTCGTACACTGTACGAGTACCCCAAGAAGGGATCCACACTGGCTCATAGAGTCATACGTATGTACCCCTTCTTGGTGTAATATAACACACAACACATACCACGTCATTGCCACCGACCATTCGCTATATAAATACTGGACTCTAGGATGTACTGGCAGGTATCATGTAGGAACACTTAGTACATAGGATAGCACCTCGACGCTCACATAGATTGTACCATAGTATACACATAGGTTTATCCAGCACTCGTATAGGTAGTTAGATCAGGAATGAGGACCAAGACACAAGGACGCATGCGGCCGAGGGTCATGCGGCCAAGGATCATGCTTTCGAGGCTCATGAGGCCGAGGCTCATGCGGTCGAGGATCATGCGGCCGAGGATCATGCGGCCAAGGATCACGAGGCTAAGGCTCATGCGGCCAAGGCTCATGCGGCCGAGGCTCATACGGCCAAGGCTCATGCGGCCGAGGCTCATGCGTCCAAGGCTCATGCGACCGAGGCTCATGCGGCCAAGGCTCATACGGCCAAGGCTCATGCGGCCAAGGCTCATGCGGTCGAGGCTCATGCGGCCGGGCTGCTCATCTTCTCCAAAAATTCGAGAAAGATGGCCATGGAACCCATGAACTTCAAACTGTCACAACTCTGTCAAAACAACATAAAATATAACTATTTAAAGTTCAAGTTTGGGTAAAAAGAAATGCTCTACCACATGGAACAACTAGATTTTGGAAACAAGCAAGTTTAATAGATCAAAACCAAGAAAAACCGAAAAAACATAAACTTAGATCTACAAGAATCCATCCTTCAAAACCGAAAATACTAAGTACTAAACTTGTAGAGGATGATAAGAAGAACAATATAGACAAATAATATCAAAAGAAAAATCAAGGATGAAAAATACACAAATTTCTTCTTTTGAGCAAATTGTACTTACCTAATGGTGGTGGTTGAGGGAAATGAATGAAAGAGTGAATGAGGAGAGAGAGTGAGGAAAAGAATATATATAGGGGTTGGGTTGGCTTAAGAAAACTCTAATATCTAAACATGCTCTAACCATTCTACTAATGACATGCTTAAAGGCTATATGCAACCATTAATAAATAACAAATAGAACTATGCATATGCTAAATACAGGATACCATGTACAAGATTTATAAAAGAATACATATATCAGAATCGGGGAGTGATATAGGCCACATCATTCCAACAAAAAAGCGAGAAGTTGTGCCTGCAGTCCGAATGGCGACAGGCCTAATTTGAAACCCGGTTCGAAGCGCAGTACAAGATGCAGCAAGAGAAACTTGACACGCTATGACAGTTGGTGCAAACAGTCTTGACCAACGAGAACTCTGCAACCCGTACTATCGAACCCGTGAACTGGCCCATTGAAGTCGCACCCGGGGAGCCTTCGTCTCAGCTTGCGCCGCCAGAGAATAACAACTTTGACTATACCAACTTCAAGAAAGCGTTTTGCACTTTCTTCTTCGGCATCGAAGACCCTTCCTTTGCGATCGACTGGTTAGATGAGATCGACGACAACTTCGAGCTCCTCGACATCGATGAGGCAAAAAAAGTCTCTTGCACTCAACTTCTACTTCGGTTGAACGTGCACGACTGGTGGGCGGTACAAAAATAAGCTATTCATTGCGATGATTCCATCGTGCCGATCACCTGGACTACGTTCCACAAGTCCTTCGAAGTTGAGTACTTTCTTGCGGTGCTTCGCCAGGCGAAGGAGAACGAGTTCATACAGCTGAAATAGAAAAACATGACAGTATACGAGTATGCTACAGAATTCAATAATTTAGTTCGATTTGCAGGTGTCTACCAGCCAACGGCGACGAGTCGAGCATGAAGATTCAAAGTGGGCCTGAGGCCTTCTATTTTTGCTTATATGACGGTGCCTAAGTATCAAACGATGGGCGAGTCACTCAACCATGCCCTTCATCTCGAGCCTCATTACCCGTCGGTCGCCACATGCACTATTCATACCTACAATAACAAGCGCCATGGCAACCCAGGAGGTAACAATACGCATAAGCATCCAAACCGTGGCAACGGAGGCGGCAACCAGGAAAGGAATTGAGAATACTGTAATTTTTGCCACAATGAGGGATATTTGCCTATCGAATGTCGGATGAAAAATGAAGCTTGCCACCAGTATGGTCGGGTAGGCCAATTCGCGCATAATTGTCCAGAAGATAGGCCGAACCAATGCCCACCGCAACAGTAGTACCAAGAAACTGAGGTCAAACTCCTTGGGCTCCACAAGCCGAACCACAAAATAGCCAAGATCGTCACCCCAATGTCCAGGGCCGCATTTATGCCATGATCCGGGACGAAGCGTTCGCATCTGACACAGTCATGATAGGTATACTGTATTTCAATAACTAACCTGCTCGTGTACTGTTTGATTCAGGTGTTATGCATATCTTTATATCAGGAAATTTTGTCGTCAAACACAAATTTTCTGTGATACCGTTAGACCTTAATCTTAGCGCAAACATACCATCGGACGCGTCACTACTTGCAAACATAGCCTACGGAGATAAAATCATCTGTATAGGTGGTCAAAAAGTAGGTCTCGATACAATAGTCCTAGACATTAATGACTACGATATCATTATGGGAATAGATTAGGTCATTCCGTGCAATACAACCATCGACTGTGCCGAAAAGACGATCACCTTCCGTATACCTAGAGTGCCTGAATTATGCTATCCATGTGGTGAGGCGTCGCCGACATGCATGGTGATCTCGGCAATATAAGCTTGAAGGATGCTGTATTTCGATTATGAAGGCTATTTAGTGTCTGTTCCAGATATGAGACATGATGGTGCAAACGTGGGTCAGGTCGACGTTGTGGTAGAATTACCAGTTGTGTTTTCGGACGAGCTGCCCGACATGCCACCTGATCGAGACATAGAGTTCACCATTGACACATTCTTCGATACCCGACCGATCTCTAAAGCTCCATAGAGAATGGCCCCTACAGAGCTTAAGGAACTCAAACTACAGTTGCAAGAGTTGCCCGATAAGGGATTTATACGACCTAACATCTCACCATGGGGAGCGCCCGTGTTGTTTGTCAAAAAGAAGGACGGTCCAATGCATCTTTGTATCAATTACCGAGAGATGAACAAGGCCACCGTCCGGAACAAATATCCATTGTCGTACATAGACGGTCTATTCGATCAGTTATAAGGTGTTTTGGTGTTTTCAAAGATTGATCTTCACTCGGGTTACCATCAACTCAAGACTAAGCCGGATGATGTATCGAAGTCAGCCTTATGCACTTGATACGGCCATTACAAATTCTTGGTAATGTCGTTCAGCCTAATGAATGCCCCAGCTGCTTTCATGAATTTAATGAATTGGGTGTTTCGACCCTTCCTTGACAAGTTTGTAGTAGTCTTCATCGACGATATACTCGTCTACTTGAAGGACAAGCGGTAATACGCTAAGCATCTGCAGACCGTGCTTCAGACCCTTCAGGAAAATTAGTTATATGCGAAGCGGTGCAAGTATGAATTTTGGCTGAGCAGCATCGCATTCCTCGGACATATTATTTCATCCGAAGGCATTGCAGTCGACTCAAAGAAAGTTGAATCCGTTGTCGACTCGAAATAGCCAGCGTCAGTCGGCAAGATTCGAATTATCCTTGGCTTAGCAGGATACTACCGACGCTTTGTGAAAGGCTTTGCGAAGATCTAGTCGCCTCTAACTCGCCTTACCCAGAAAGGAGTCACTTTTCAATGGTCAGACGACTGTGAAGCTTCCTTCCAGGAGTTAAAGCAACGGCTTGTCTCGGCCCCGATACTCGTACTTCTAGAAGGGATTGAGGTATTCCAGATTTTTAGCGATGCATCCGCCATGGTTTAGGGTGTGTGCTAATGTAACGGAACAAGGTGACATCTTTTGCTTCCTGACAGCTAAAGCCGCACGAGAAGAACTATCTCACCCATGACCTAGAGTTAGCAGCGATTGTGTTCGCGTTAAAATTATGGCATTACTATCTTCTATGGCATGGCATGTGTGATCTATACGGACCACAAGAACCTCAAGTATCTATTCACGTAGAAGGAGCTGAACTTGTGGCAAAGGCGCTGGCTTGAACTGATTAAAGATTACGACTTGACTATTGACTATACGCCGAGTAAGAGAAACATTATGGCAGACGCTCTGAGTCGAAAGTATTGCCTTGCTATCTATCGACCGCAGATTGCTACGCGACTTAGAAGAGATGGACATCGATCTCCGGGTTAGATTCAGGGATGTGTAGTTGGCACAGTTGCTGCTAGAGCCTAGCTTGCGGAAAAAGATCAAGACCGCTCAGAAGGATGATCCGTACCTGAAGAAAGTACGAAGGCAAATTTCAATGGGTAGTGCGACCAACTTTGCAGTAGACAAAATCGACGTGCTTCGATTGAAGGGTAGGCTATACGTTACGGACGATTCAAAACTTAGAAAGGAGATATTGATGGAGGTGTACTATGCAAAATATACCTTACATTTTGGCAGCACAAAGATGTACAAGGACCTCCATACGACCTTCTGGTGGCAGAATGAAGAGAGATGTGGAACTCTTCGTGTCCCAATGCATGGCCTGTCAGCAGGTAAAAGCTGAGCATCAGAGATCGGACAAGAAGATACAAAACCTTGACATTCCAGAATGGAAATGAGATCATGTCTCTATGGACTTTGTTATTGGCCTACCGAAGACGCTACGGGAAAATGATGCCATCTGGGTCATCGTCGATCGACTAACCAAGTTAGCGCACTTCATTGCCATTAAAGTTACTTGGAGCGTTGATCACCTAGCTCAGATTTATCTTGACAAGATAGTACGGCTGTACGAAGTCCCTGTATCCATCGTCTCTGATTGGGATACACGATTTCTATCGCGCTTCTGGAGTAGCCTTTAGTCGGCTCTAGGTACCAAGTTGCAGTTCAGCTCAGCTTACTATCCCCAGACCGACGGCCAAACAGAACGTATGAATCATATTCTCGAAGACATGTTACGGCTCTGCGTAATTGACTTCAAGTCGAGTTGGGACGTTCATATACCGTTGGCCGAATTTGTATACAATTATAGCTATTAGTCCAACATCCAAATGGCACCGTACGAAGCCTTGTATGGCCGGAAGTACAGATCGCCCATTTGCTGGGATAAAGTCGAGGAACGACAGATTCTTCGTCCGGAGCTGGTGGAATAGACCGTGGAGAAGGTCAAGCTCATTCGAAAAAGATTAAAGACTGCACAGAGTCGGCAGAAAAGTTACGCCTTTGTCCATCGTCGACCGCTCGAGTTTCTAGAAGGCGATTACGTATTTCTTAAAGTGTCGCCTATGCGTGGAGTTGCCCGGTTTGGTATAAAGAAAAGTTGAGTCCAAAATTTGTTGGTCGTTCGAAATACTCAAGCGAGTCGCCCTAGTGGCCTATCAGATTGCCCTACTGCCAGCGGTAGTAGGTGTGCATAATGTCTTTCACGTCTCTCAGTTACAAAAGTACGTGCAGACCCAAGCCACATGGTAGATTTTGGTCAGTTGGAGCTGAAGGCCGACTTATCATATGTTGAAGTGTCGGTCCAAATCTTAGAACGTAAAGATAAACCACTGCAGAACCGAGCGATCCCTCTTGTCCGTGTACGCTGGAGCAATTATTCGGTCGAGGATTCGACCTGGGAACTTGAATCGAAGATGAAAGAGAAATTTCTTTCATTGTTCTCGTAGAGGTTGGTTCTATTCTGAAGTTTCGAGGGCAAAACTTTTTCTTAGTTGGTTATGGTGTACTGTTCCGTCCCTATATCGTGCCCCATTTCTGTCTATAGGGTGTGCGAGAAAGGAACACTGTCGCTACCGATTCAGTCGGGACCGATAGGTTGGGATCGGTTGAATCAGTCGAATGAGAATGATTGAATTAAGATCATTTTCTCATTACGGAAAGACTTCTTCGGAATCATGTCCCATATTCAGCGGGTTGCGCCTCGAGGATTGGCTCTGTGGCTAAGTCGGAAGAGACCTCCCGTTCCTCTGCTTTTTATGCCATAAATTGCTTTGGCTTTGGCTTTGGTTTTTATGAATACATTTTCGTGAATATTTTCGATGGTTTCATGGCTTACGTTTTTTAACTTCGCATTCGTAGCGAACTTCTTGAATAACATTGTATTCTAATCAGTTGCTTATGTGATTGCAGGTGATCGCGTAGGCGATGTCTAAGCGCAGCCAACTAGTCCCTCGCCTAAAGCAAAGACTAAGGTGAGTATTTGACCTCCTTCGTCTCGATCCTCTGTTTCAAAATTAATTATAAAACCCAAAATCAATGCTTGTCACCAAAGTGTAGAATCAATGAATTGAGACACGATTCTTCACGAAACACTTGCTAAAGGAAACTCGGAATGACTGCATCAATTGAGTAATTTATTCAAAAAATGTAAGTTTCGCATCAAAAAGAGAAAAGATAAGGTTCTAGAAAAGAGAGAGAATTATTTCAAGAACTATAAAAACGTTCATTGGATAACTTGTCGACAAGGGGTAGTTTTCTCAAATGGTTGCCTAGGCCAAGGAATCAATTTGGCCCAGGAGGAACGAGTATAACTAGTGCCAGTACGACTGGTACGACTGATTAACGAACTTTGAGTTGGGCTCGCTACCTGTCGTAAAAGGATCGCCGTCTAACACAGTTATAGTCCATGATGGCTTGGAATTGCCAGTGACCTTAACACCCTTTCACTGCTTGACCTAATGCATGTGACACAGATGAACATGATAACTGCTCAATGTATACAATTTTATTGCTTGCCTCAAAACATGTTAATATGCAAATCGACCAGGATGGTTAGAAAGATCACCAAATAGCTAACATGTTTATAAAACTGTTTAAACCAAATGCAAAGCTTGTGTTTAATTAGCCACTCATCAGTACATGTGATCATACTGACTCTCGCTCTTTGCAGGTGCTAGAAATCAAGAAGAACGCGCCAACTGACCAGGGCAAATTTCGTGTTTTGAAGCTTCGATCGCGCATGGAAGACCCCCGCTGCTCAACTTTTGAAGACTCTCTGCAACAGTCTAAGAAACATATCTCGGCATCCCTCATATCCAGGTGGATGGAACACTTTTGTTGTAAATGAGGGATATATGTATGGAAGGGCTATCTCATCGGCACTCCTTTTGTAATCGAGTCATGTCATAAAGCCTGTACGCACAATTGTAATAGAGTCTGTAAATAATATCTATTATCAATAAAATGCAAAATTTTTAGGTCTCAATGTGTTTTTTAATTTGTCTACACTCTCTCTCTTAGATGTTGTGTTTTGGATTACCTTATGACTATGTCTTGTGCGATCGCAATTTAGGTTCGCACAGCATCACGCCCGAAGGACGACTATCGATTCTTCGAGATTGGGGCTTTACATGAATTATGATCATTTTTTCATTATGGAATAGCTTCTTCGAAATCAAGTATCATATTCAGTGGGTTGCGCCTCAGGATGGACTCTGTGGCTGAGTCGAAAGAGACATCCTGTTGCTCTTTTTTTATATCGTACTTCCTTCTTTGGCTTTAGTTTTCTGAATTACATTTTCGTGAATGTTTTCGATGGTTTTCATGGCTTACGTTCTTTGAACTTCATATTTTCTATCGAACTCATTGAATAGCGCAGTGTTCAGAGTAGTTGCTTATGTGATTTCAGGTAATCGTGTAGGGGCCGTCTAAGTACGACCAATCGGTCCATTGCCTCAAGCAAAATCAAGATGAGTGGCTGACCATCCTTCCCCTCAAGCCTCTAGTTTAAACCTATCATAAATACAAAAGGAGATATGTTAGTTATAGTATTGAATCAATAAATCATGGCACGATTCCTCACGAACACTTGCTACAGAACTGCTATAACATGAAACTGATGCATTTTTTCTTATGCCATATTTACTATAGATCTGTGCAAAATGAAGATTGAATTGATTAACGAATCTTACAATGATAAGGCGGTACACATTAAAAACTGGCTAACTCTCAAAGATTTTGTAGACCATGCTTGAATAATTAATTTTAGTTTAACACGATCATGGACAACTTGTGCACAAGGTTTTACTCCCTCGAACGGTGACCCGATGCCACAGGACCGTTTCGGCCTAGGAGGAATGCAGATAGCTGTGTTAGATGCTAGCACGAGTCATTTGAAACTTTCAACGGGGCCAGCTACCTACGCTGAAAGGGTCATCGTCTCGACCAGGCTATACGTCCAGAATTACTTGAATTGCCAGTGACCCCCACTTGTACATTATTTATAAGTTTTTGATATAAATCTGACAGGAAAGAACATGGTAAGTTATACTGCAATGACACGCTCGGCCGTGGATAAGATTTATTATAGTTATGTTATTTGCATATCGAATGCTTGCATGAATTTATTAGGATGGCTAGAAAGTTCACGAATTATAGATGCTTATTCACATAACTTCTTAAACCAAATGAGAGCTTGGACTTAAATTAGACATCCACCAGTACACATGAACGTACTGATCCTCACTCTCCACGGGTGCTACGAATCAAGTGGAATGCGCCAGCTATCAAGGTGACATTCATGTTTTGAAGCTTTGTCCGCATGTCGAAGCCTTCTGTTGAATCATTTTGAAGACTCTATATCAGTAGAAGAAAGATGTCGCGACTCCCAACAATTCCAGGTGATTTGTAAATACTGCTTGTATGTAAAGGGATGTAATGTACGGAACGACTATCTCATCATCGTTCATTTTGAGTTGAGACCTAACATGGTTTTCAGATCGTGTCCCATATTCTGGATAATCTTAAGTGATTGTTGACTATATCTGTCAATTCTGATTTTTCCTTTATCCTTCTCTTCGAGAATATATGTCTAGATAACAGAGATATTTCTGGCCAAACCAAACATAATTTGACGCTTGTTTTCTTATTAGACGGGACCACAAAATAAGATTCTTTGTGACGTCTATAAGTTACACAAGCTTGTGATAATGAGATTACAGGTAGAAGATAAGGAGAAGATGTTAGGAACCTTTGAGCATAAGGTCCAACATCGACATAAGGAGGAAAAGAATTTTCCTTATGATTAATAAAAGGTTTCCTCTGTATTTACGTCATTTTTATGTTGATGACTTTGGTTATCAGCAGATAAAGTCATTCTTTCAATAAAATTGACAGCCATACACTCCAAAAGAAAATCTTCATTAATATGAGAAAGTACAGAATGATCAATATTTACATCATGTACAAACTGACTACTATGCTTTGGATTGATCATTAACGGACCGTCATCCGTCTTCATCGTAGACTTGCCAAGGTTGATAATCGGTGGTTCTGGATCATTTGTACGCGAAGTACGTCCCTTGACCTTGATCATGAGAGGTTGAACTTGGCTCTTGACTGGAATTCTCACAGATTCTTCAGACGAAGCTCGAGTTCTTCCTTTAACCTTAATCAGCAAAGGTTCGTCATTGACAGGTTGGGGTTGAATTCGACCTTTAACTTTAATCATCAAAGGTTAATCTTCCGAAGGCGATTGGTCTTCTGAAGGTGATTGCTCTTCTGGAGGCGATCGATCTTCGGCTATATCTGAGATCTCCTTCACATGCTCCTGTGTATAGAGTATCGAATCAGAGAAATAAGCTTTGACACCTTTGAATGGATTGATATCTGCAAATTCAGTCTTCACAATCCCTTGAGAATCCACATACTTGAAGCATTGGTGGAGAGTTGAAGGCACAATGTTATACTCATGTATCCACGGTCTTCCAAGAAGGATGTTGTAAGATACATCTGAGTTGATAACATAAAAGGTCGCATAGTTGAAGATCACCTATTTGAATCTTCAGCCGAATCTTTCCCAATGGTTTACTCTTTCCAGAGTTGAGACCAACTATTGTTGTACTAGTGTATATCAAATTACTAGTAGGAATCCTCAAGGGTCGTAGAATACTCTGAAGAATAATGCTAATAGAAGACCCAGGACCAATAAATCCTGTCAATTTCAGTAGAGTCAATATACCCTGTATAACACAGAGGCATGTCGTGTTTATTATGCTTCAACAACATATCTTCTTGTGTGAAGGTAATGTTAGGAATTGATTCCATCACACTATGACATTGGGGACACGAGACCGATATATTGTCAGGACTTTTGAGTTGAGCTAAGCATGAATCTGCTTGTAGCAAAGCTTCGCTCAAAGTTTCTCGACTTTCTTTAGAAAGACGAAGCAACTCAAAGATAGAGAGTCTAGCCGGAGTATTAGCTAATTGGGCTAGAATATCAAACTTGTAGGGCTTCATCACCACCCCTTGATTTAAAGAAGACTTCAACGGGACGTCAAAATGAACTGCTTTCTGTTTCCCTTTTTCAACCACAATTGGTTTAGAAGGTCTTGCCTCAGCAGGAACAGAAGATGGTTGAGCTGGTAGTGTTTCAGCAACGTCCTCCGCTTCTTTTGAAGTTCCCTCATAATCTTTGTGGTATTCTTTACCAGATCTCGTACCAGCAAAGGTTCTTCTTCAGACTCAGGAGAATGAAGTACCATATTACAGGTTTTAGTCTTCTTTCCCTTAGTCTTCTTCTTGCGAGGATTTTTATAAGGGACCTCAAATCCCAAACCAACAGTAGATTTTGACCTTGAATTTGTAAAGGAAGTCGCATTCCTTTATCAAGTTCAAGCCTTCCATCTTTTGAAAGTCATAGCCCATCTTTTTCATGAGATGGACTGATTGTTGACTGTACATGTGAGTGGGTAGCAGACTTTCAATAGATGGTTCAAAAGAGGAAGGAGGAACAGAGACCTCTATAGCCATATGAGTAGGGGTATTCAGGACAGGAGAAAAAAAATCCCTACAGGAGCTTTCTCATAAGCAGCAAAGACTTGTTGTGCCCTGTATAAGGGGACACTATTCATTGCTAACCATTGCCAATGAGTAAGTTTGAGTTTGGTAGGAGGAGCCAAACTTGGAGTGCATATATTCAAACCCCTCAGCCTATCCTCCAGAGCAATGCCATCCTATAGATGATCTAAATCATTATAATCTGGGGTAACAACATAAGAAATCATATTGCAGGTTTTGATTTTTCTACCTTTCTTGGATTTTGAAATTTTACTTTCATCTTCCATTTCAGATACTAGATCAGGATGTACCAACATGATTTCACATTTTACAATGTGAGTGGCAATAGTCCTTCACTTTGCTCTCTAGCAGGCGGGAGATTCACAATCTTCATTATTGCCTTCAGAATTGGGACAATCCCATCTGAAACTTGCTGTGGAGGAAAACCTCCAAATTGAAAAGAAATCATATTAGTTGTGACTGTATGCTCATCATTGGTTAAAGCGATGGCATTAGCATTTATCAACTCTTGGATTTTCTTCTTTAAGACATAGCAAGCCTTAGTAGGATGATTTATGTATCTATGATAGATACAATACTTGGGATTATCAGTCAGATTCACCTCATTAGGTCATTTTGGCTCTGGAATCTGGAGTTTGCCACTCTTTACAAGACATTGGAATATCCCTGGGATATCACTGTCATCGAAAGAGTATTCTTCTTTTGGCTTAGAAGACTCCGGATTACTCGACGTAGTTTTGGGTTTTGAAAGGTTTACCACTAGGATTTCCTTCCCTTTTCCATTACGATTGCCGAAATTACTACCTGAAGAGGCTTTCTTCCCTTTATCTTTTGAGGCGAAGATCATCCTATGTTCGCGAGCCAATCTACCATTGGCCTCGGTTGAAACTGCTGCTATAATAAATGAGGCCCAATCTGTGAATTGAGAACTCGTAAAAACAGCGAAGGTTGGTCGCAGATTTATTTTGCATGTATCAATTAATGCTGAATCTGGCATACCAGGAGGCATTTTCAAAGTTGCCTGTCGGAAACATTCGATAAACATCCGAGTATCTTCCTTCTCCTTTTGTTTGATCTCTATTAAGGAGGACATATTCATATCCATTCCTCTTTATAGAAACGGGAGAAAAACATTGCTTAAATTCGTCAAAAGACGATATGCAATTATCGGGTAGACTGCGATACTAGTCGTATGCAGTACCCGTCAAACTCCCAATGAAAACTCGGGTGAGAAGGGCATCATTCTTCTGCAGATGCACAGTCATAATATCAAAATAATTGATATATTGACTAGGAGAGGCCTTTCCATCAAATAACACCATAGATTGTGGCTTAAATTTTGGAAGAAAAGGCACATCATTCCAATGAGGAGGATAAGGTTGCTTGATCCCTAACCTCTGAAGCTGATCTTTGTGCTTCAGAACTTCAAACTGTGTTTTTAGCTCACGCACTGCTTGAATAGCTTCACTAGTTTGAGAAAGCACATTTGATTAAATAGTTGCTGGATGTACCGTAACCCCCACCGGGGTACATCTTCTGGAACGAGAGGATCTGGTGATGCAGATTTTTGATTGATAGCAGCTCTTGACTAAGATTATTCAAGGGTATGTCAACCCCTTGACTATCTTGAGTTTGTGCTGCTACCTGCACCGGTGTTACCACTACTGGCTGAACAGTTTACTGAGTCATTATTATTTGATGCATATTTGTATCATGGCAAGCATGTCCTGTATTGATTGCTCTACTGCAGAGAGACGTTGTTCTGTATTAGAAGTTGACGTCTCCGGTTCATCTTCAATAGCATAGGATTCAACTTCTCTTGAGCATATGGGGGGATTAGTGTAGAGATAGGAATCAACACTATCAGTTTCTGACTCTAAAGACTGTCACATCCCGATCCCGCTAGGGTCGTTCGTCTTGCCTGGATCCCTGTGGGATCGATCGTCCTCGCTAAGGCGTGATGCCGTACAAGCCTAAGTTGTGCTTGCACAAGGCCATGTACCTGTACAAAAATAACTAGTCAAGCAAAAACATACGCACACACCCAATAGTTAAGCAAAAACACGCACGCACCCATTTCATTGCAGAAAACCAAATATTGGACACAGAGATTTGAAATGGAAATACTTCTTTTATTGATAACTTGATAGGAATACAAGTACAAAGCTTTGCAAACTCAGAGTGCCTTATATTTTGGCTACATGATTCTCTTTGAAACTCTCTTTTGAAAATAGTCGCCATGCCTATACATGATATCCCTTTATTACATGCTGGAAATGAAAGACACCTTCAGAAGGAAAGAAACTTGAACTTGACTTGAAATGAAAAGTAACTTCGAGGCGATCCGCAGCTCTACTGGGCTAGACGAGCTTCGGTGCCTCACTTGAAATCCCCTGTCTCCTTTTACTTTCTGAAAAGGATGCCCACAACGTGGGTCAGCACGCATCATGTACTGGCGAGCAGCTCTTCGTCGAAACTCACAAATATCTGCACTAATTTAATATGTGAAGCTACATATTTACTAGTGATCTTTCTACTTGTCTAGGTTCTTTTTAACAATTCATAAGAAACATGACAGTAGAATTATGCATAACCAACTTACCAATGCCGACAGTCATCCCTGCACAAAAATAGGTTAGCACAATTTGCATATGAATATAGGAAGCATATATTACCATCCGTTCATGTTAGGCTTGCATTAAGGATTTGTTCACATGCATGTCCTAACTACATGGTGGTCCATGGGCCCGTCCCCCATGATTAGCCGCTGACTCAATGGTTCAGCTCGTCGCTAAGGACACAACATTCCCGAGGTGTAGCATTTACCCCGAGGTGCTATTACAATCTCTCCTAGGCCGATCGATCCCAGGTGCCCCCAGACTCGTCGAGAGACTATTATCTTGTTAACAAGTTGTCCGAGACCAATGCATGACTTGTTCTTTCTATCAGATAAAACCTAGCAGTGCAACAGATAGCGACAAGTTCATAACTAGCCTTAATCGTTCGGTCATTCATTTGCATTCAGTTCTCATTCGGTCATTCGATAGCATTCAATAGCATTTCATTTCCTTTGCAGTCATTCGTTAGCATTCATTCTTTTTCTTATCTTTTGTTATTGAGGTATCGTTGATCACAGGGACAAGGCAACAGAGTGGACTAGAGATCATTTTTATTAGGGCGCACAAATAAATGCAAGCCCGGTTAAAGAAACTCACCGAGATGAATCTTTGTTGAGAGAAGGAGGGACTTCATGCGCCATTCACGAACAATTCACGCGGCCTACATTGGCACCAATAGTTGATTAGCATACTCGTCTCTTTCTCTCAAGATTCGGAATGAATGTGAAATGCGATGAAAGCGAACAATGAAAATCAATCATCGAAAACTAACACGAAAACGCATTCATCAAAATCAAGCAGCACAAGAAAACATTCAGCAAAACCCTTGGATTCATTTCAATAGAAGCCAATCCATCAATTGGAAAGGTTTATTGCATTTCATCCGTGATCAATCGATACCGGCAAAGGTTTTCCCAAACACTCAGTTCAAGACTGAGTCAGCAAGCCGTAGGTATTACATAGTGGACTGCGAGAAGCGGGGCACTATATAATAACCCACTGAGAAAAAGTTTTGTCCTCAAAACTTAAGAAACAAACTCACCTCCACTATTGTTGCATTCTGGATCAAGCAACGTGGAGAGATTATAGACGTGCGCCGTCACGGTGTTAGCATTCCACAACTGCTGATTGTACGGATGATCTCGGAGCGGCGGTGGGCCTGGCAGCTGCCCACGCTCTTCAGCGTTCGATTCTGAGCCGTTCTATTTTTTTCGGGCAATTCCTGACGTTATGGTCCGGGCTTCCACAGCTGAAGCATGATCTGTTGGCGAACCGACAGACTTCTTTGGTGTGCCCAGGACGACCGCAGTAGGTACACTCCGGTCTTCGATGCTGATCACTGTCTGTCTTATTTTCTCCTTCAATCTTTTTCTCTCCGTCATGATATCTCTCGGCGGGCTGATTTCGACCGTACTGTGTTTTATTAGACGCCTTCTTCAGGTTAAATTATTCTACCTGAAGCGCTGCCTCAAAGGCCTGAGAATACGACCCACATTCTCGATTCAGCACACTTAACTGGATGTCATCATTCAGTCCTCCAACGAATCGATTTATGCGAGTCTGCTCGGTGGGTAGCATCACAGCAGCAAAATTTGCCAGCTTAGCAAATTCAGACTCATAGTCCTCTACGGACATATCTCCCTGTTTCAGTGTGATGAAGTCATTCTCCATCTTCTTGCTCATGGCTGGAGGCAGATATTGATCCAGAAACGCCTTTTGAACAAGGCCCATGAAATCTTTCCATTCCTAGCCATTGCGAGAAGCGCCGGCTTTTTCGCCTTCCGCCAATCCTTTGCCCGCAGCCGTAGGAGCAGAACGGCACAAACTACCTTTTTGCTACTTGGAACTCCTACGAACGCAAACAGACTTTCTATTTTATCAATCCAGTCCATCACCTTGTCGGGTGACGTCCTGCCTTCAAATTTCGGAGGTTTCGCGTCTAAGAAGTCCTTTGGCTTAAAGAAAGTGTGCCTTTGTGCTGGCTGGGGCTCGTCACCCTCCACGGGATCAATCTCGGGCGTTCCTGTTGGTTTAGTCGCTGCGGTGGTACCTCGATTTGCCGCAAGCGCCGTGACAATTTGAGTCAAGGACTCCAACTGTTTCTGTTGGGCTATTTGGGCCTGTTGTGTCTGATTGCATTCCTCATTGTCCTGCCTCTGCAGTTCCAACAATGTCATGATCCGTTCTATTGGATCTGTCGAGGAAGCTGGTCGATTAGGGGCCATTTCTCTACAAAAAGAGTATAACTTCTTTCAGTCCCATAAAATATTATGGACTTATTGTATGGGCATTGGTTTTCATAACTCAAATCAGGACTCTTTTGAAAGCCATCAAAATACTTTATATACTTTTTCGAAAACGATATTTGCAAGAGGCCAAGGACGTAAAGCCGTGCTCTGATACCACTTTGTCATGCCCCGATCCCGCTAGGGTCGTCCGTCTTGCCTGGATCCCTGCGGGATCGATCGTCCTCGCTAAGGCATGATGTCGTGCAAGCCTAAGTTGCGCTTGCACAAGGCCATGTACCTGCACAAAAAACAACTAGTCAAGCAAAAATACATGCACGCACCCACTAGTTAAGCAAAACACACGCACGCACCCATTTCATTGCAGAAAACCAAATATTGGACACAGAGATTTGAAATAGAAATACTTCTTATTGATAACTTGATAGGAATACAAGTACAAAGCTTTGCAAACTCAGAGTGCCTTATATTTGGCTACATGATTCTCTTTGAAACTCTCTTTTGAAATAGTCGCAATGCCCATACATGATATCCCTTTATTACATGCTGGAAATGAAAGACACCTTCAGAAGAAAAGAAACTTGAACTTGACTTGAAATAAAAAGTAACTTCGAGGTGATCCACAGCTCTACTGGGCTAGAAGAGCTTCGGTGCCTCACTTGAAATCCCCCTGTCTCCTTTTGCTTTCTGAAAAGGATGCCCACAACGTGGGTCAGCACACATCATGTACTGGCGAGCGGCTCTTCGCCGAAACTCACAAATATCTGCACTAATTCAATATGTGAAGCTACATATTTACTAGTGATCTTTCTACTTGTCTAGGTTCTTTTAACAATTTATAAGAAACATGACAGTAGAATTATGCATAACCAACTTACCAACGCCGACAGTCATCCCTGCACAAAAACAGGTTAGCACAATTTGCATATGAATATAGGAAGCATACATTACCATCATCGTTCATTGTTAGTCTTGCATTAAGGATTTGTTCACATGCATGTCCTAACTACTTGGTGGTCCATGGGCCCGTCCCCCATGATTAGCCGCTGTGACTCAATGGTTCAGCTCGTCGCTAAGGACACAACATTTTCGAGGTGTAGCATTTACCCCGAGGTGCTATTACAATCTCTCCTAGGCCGATCGTCCCAGGTGCCCCCAGAATCGTCGAGAGACTATTACCTTGTTAACAAGTTGTCCGAGACCAATGCATGACTTGTTCTTTCTATCAGATAATACCTAGCAGTGCGACAGATAGCGACAAGTTCATAACTAGCCTTAATCGTTCGGTCATTCATTTGCATTCAGTTCTCATTCGGTCATTCGATAGCATTCAATAGCATTTTATTTCCTTTGCAGTCATTCGTTAGCATTCATTCTTTTCTTATCTTTTGTTATTGAGGTATCGTTGATCACAGGGACAAGGCAATAAAGTGGACTAGAGATCATTTTTATTAGGGCGTACAAATAAATGTAAGCCCGGTTAAAGCAACTCACCGAGATGAATCTTATTTGAGAGAAGGAGGGACTTCATGCGCCGTTCACGAACAATTCACGCGGCCTATATTGGCACCAACAGTTGATTAGCATACTTTATCTCTTTCTCTCAAGATTCGGAATGAATGCAAAATACGATAAAAGCGAACAATGAAAACCAATCATCGAAAACTAATACAAAAACGCATTCATCAAAACCAAGCAGCAAAGAAAACATTCAGCAAAACTCTTGGATTTATTTCAATAGAAGCCAATCCATCAATTGCAAAGGTTCATTGCATTTCATCCGTGATCAATCGATACCGGCAAAGGTTTCTCCAAACACTCAGTTCAAGACTGAGTCAGCAAGCCGTAGGTATTACATAGTGGACCGCGAGAAGCGGGGCACTACAAAGACTGGGTACCCCCTGCTTCTGAATCTGAAGATCGTAACGATCTTTGACTTTTTGAACGAGTATGTTGATATACCCCTTCAAAAGTATCAAGGAGTCGGTTAAACTGTTGTTGGCTTGGAGTCTGGGATTAATTGCATCTTGGACGTCGTCCTCTATTGATATGAGATGCCATATTGACTGATGTATAGGACAACTCATGTTCTTGATCATCAACTTGTTGCTGAGGTACATTATAGCTTAATCGGTCAAAAACTGACCATTTAGAAGCCAAACAGTACATTTGATTACAATTTGGGGACACTCACAATGATAATTTTCTTGGGAGAGGAGATTTTCTATTTTTACACTTTTGTACAAGTAACTCGCATAAATCAGAAGGAGTGGAAGGAGTCGTCTCTTTATTATATTGGGACAGAGAAACGTTTAGTCCCTTGCGTATATAGAAGATTACTGGCTGCATTAGCAGAACCAACTGTATATTTTTACGCGCTTGGAGTTACGTGCGTAAATCCTGAGATTTTTGTGCACAAAGAACTCCATCAGGATTACACGTAATATGAAGGTTTGGTACCTTGCGTAAAGCAGTGTAAGAAGTTTGTTGGTAAAAAACTGAAGTTTTACCAACAAAAGAATTCTTGTTTTTACGCTGCATACGTGTAGGAAAATTCACTTTAGATGCAAAGGCATCATTGTGAACTTATCTGCCATGTCACCAACAGGAGATTTGCCTTTATGCGTAGAACGCAAAACAGAAATGTCTGCCACGTCACATACGGGAGATTTGCCTTTACGTGCAGAGCGCAAGGCAGAAGCGTCTACCACGTCACAGATGGAGACTGAATTTTGTCCAAAGTGCAAGACTTGGGTGTCTACCACGTCACAGACGGGAGACTGATTTTTACGCCCGGGGTGCAACATGAAGTAGAGACTGCCTCGTCACAGATGGGAGCCTCCACAATAGGAGTGGGAAGAATTCCCGTGCCTTCAAGATAGCAGGGAGATCAGAGGATACTTTGGACTTAGGAATCCAAATTTTGCACCTTCCACAATTTTGAACATTGGAGCAGCGAGTACTACCCCCAGTTCGGAGCATTTCTTCATAAGCATTGGTCGAATTGAACAATCAGAGTCTTCTTTGTCGATCCGACCGACACATCATCATATGAGCAATTGCTTTCTCGTCAGAGGAGAAAGTCGTCCCCATCTGCACGCTAAACGACAAGTGTTGGGTTTGGTGTAAAAATCTTCTCGGCTTCTGTGCAATGCTGTCAAAAATTTGTCAGAACAGTATCACGCGCATTAAATACGATGTGGACAGCCTGTCTCCTGCGTAAAGGTTTGAGGATGGCTCTCGCGTAGAGTTTACTCTGTTTCATCTCTGCGTAAAGTTTGAATTTGACTCAGTTTGACTTGCGTAAAGCTCTCAACTTCTTTGACTTTGGTCTATGAAATTTATTTATGCTTCTACAAGGTAGAGATATGAAGGAAAGTTTCCAAAAATAGGCCCATTATCTTTTTTGACCATATATATGGTAATCTATATAAGATTGGATTTGACTATATATATTGTTATCCTAGATAGGATTGGATTTTTAATATATAATCTTACATAAGATTGGATTTTAAGCCTACATATGATGGAATTTCTATGGTATATAAAGGGGTCTAAAGGTTCTCCACAAATACACCCCAAGAGTGTTCAATGTAAGTGTTGAATAAGTTCAACACAAGTATCTCATTGTGCTCAAGTTGTTGAATAAATTCAACACAAGAGAGCTAAGTTGTTGAATAAATTCACAAAGATAGAAAAAATCTCTCAAATTTTTGTGTTGAACTTATTCAACAACTTTGGTTGTTGCTGGTGTTGCTCTTCCTTTGGTTGTTGCTCTTGTGGGGCTTGATGAACATCCTCAGAAACCTTCAACTCATCTGATGCATCCTCAGACGACTTAATCTCAATAATTTGAGATTTGCTAGATACACACCATCCTGATCAGACTCACTCTTTTACTTAAAGTGTAAAACCCCTATTTTACATAAATTATTAATTTATTTATTTATTATTTTATTATACTTCAAATTTAATTTATACAATTTATGGTTTCTATTAATTATTAAAAATGACCTAAGCCATTGTTGTTTTGGAACACAAGATACTATTAATTTTGACACGAAAGATGTAGCAGTGTGTCTTGACTAGTGTACTAGCCATGCAGGGGGAAGCCTAGCCATGGTGATGTCCAAACTAAAACCATACCAAATTGTGAATTGACTTATTTAAAGTATTTTAAATAAATATTATTTTATATATTGATTTTTAGATACCCGGTTGGACCAAACCAGCCTGAACTGGGCCTGTACCAAACCCAAGTCCATGTGACATGTGGGGTGACCAATGTGGCCATGTAGGCATATTTTATATATGTATGAATATTTCCTAATTATTTTAGAATTTTATGTACAATTTCTAATTATTTATTATGTGTACAATTATGGTATTTTATTATTAAATAATATTTATAAAATAGTACATTTTGTGACCCGGGAAAGGGTGTACAGTGTAAGTGCACTCATTGGAATGATCTTATTAATTTATTATTATTAAAGTTATTTGTGGAGATTTAATAAACATGTTTTCTAATTAAATATTATTATTATTCTGAGTTGATTTATTAAGGATTGAATTTATATATATATATATATATATATGCTCAAATTTATTAAATAATTGGATAGTTGACTTTTAAATGGTATTCTGATTTTAAATAGATTTTTTGGTGTATTATGGATATATATATATATATATTTTTTTTATGGATATATATAATATATATATATATATATATATATATATATATATATATATATAATATATATATATATAATTTATATATATAAGTAAAAAAAGGAAAAGAAGTGGTGGGCCGACCCCCACCACCAATGCCAACTACAGTAGCTTCATGCTGCACTATGCCATGCATATATACATATAATATATATATAAATATATATTAAGTTGTGGAGAAGATTTAAGTTAAAAAAAGAAGGAAAAAAAAAGAAAAGAAAAGGAAGTGGTAGGGCCGACCACCACACCACAACAACAATTAGCAAGCAGCAGCATGCGCCCCTTAAAACAGCAGCATGCCAAGCTTGGCCGACCCCTTCCCCCTTAGTATACGTATAATATATATATATAATATATAATATATATATATATATATATATATAATATATATATATATATATATATATATATATATGTAAACCTAAAACCCAAACCCTAATCAAATTCCTTCTTCATCCTCTCTCCTCCATCCTCCTCCCTCCTCGTCGTGCGTGCCAGCCTCGGAGCAACAGCATCCCCGCCTCCCGATCGTCACGGTGACACCAACAACAAACACCACAACAGTTTTTTCACTTTAAGGTACTCAACTTCCCCGATCGATTTCTCTGTCAATTCAAATCCGTTTTTAGATCCATAAATTCGTCTAGAAAGCCCTCATGACCCTCTTCGAGATCCTCCAGGTGGATTTCGATATGGCCATCCAACTTGCTCGAAAAATCGAGGCGAAGTTGGAGGAAAACCACTTTTCTGGTATATTAAAAACTGTTTTAAAACACCAACTTGTCGGCCACTTTTCTTTCTGTACAATAGAATTTTGTAGAAACAATTGAAGACAAAGACAACATAACCGAGATTGTAACGCACCTTCTGGATTCACTTTTCATCTAGTGTGTAAAAGTTACACGTTGTTAAAGATTTACAAAAAATTGTAAATTCTGTTTTCGAAAATTAGAAAAACACCCCGATACGGCGTACGCCCCGACAAATCGGGCGACGTGGTCGCACACTATATGCATTAAAAGCGCGTATGGATGTTGTCGACGTGTGGGAACTGACGGAACCCAATTTCGTTGCATGTGCGCGACGAAACCAGTGCGTATCGTCGAGATACCCCCGTATCGACCCTTTGCAAATTATGTCACAACTTCGTGTACACTCATCAAATTGAGACGAAACTTGCGCCATTGGACTCAAAATATTTTTCTGGTCCTGTGAGCCAAGTTTGGTTCAATTCTGAGAAGGTTGACGGGACGCTATTTTGGCGGGCCCATAATCCCACTCAACGGGCTATTTTGCGCACGGTCCACCGGAATCCAAAATTGGACATACCATTGGGTTCGTCTCATCAAAACAAATCGTAGACATGTAGTTTGACGACTTTAGATACCGTAGGTTCTGGCACGCATTTCGGTGCAAAGCAGGTCCAACGGCGGACATCGTTTTGATCCGAAATTATGATTTTGCCCCTATTCTAGAATTAACTTTTGGATAGGCATTTCCTAGGTGTATCTTACATTCCAAACTCGTTTGTGATGTTTGTTGCAGCATCCGGAGTCATCTGCAGGATTGGCTTTTCTTGCTTCGTTTATTTATCTGTTCGAGCTACTAGATTATTTCTTTTTGCACATAACCTCAGGCAAGATACCTTGCCATTATACTGTTTATATTCAGTTTGCATTTTATTACATATCACTATTCATTTAATTCCAGTTCTTACAATTCTGATTTACTGTCTGCTCAGTGATATTAGATGTACTTTATTATTATCCATTGGTTGCATATAGACTTTGAGTTAAAGAGACTACCGTTTGTAGTGTATTGCATATACCTTGACACAGTTATACTACGAGAATGTGTGAGATGAGTAGCATGTAGAGGTCCTTGCGTGTTGGCTGATCTCCAGTGCGCATGCGTTAGGTCTAACTGTCAATAGTTGTATATTAGAAGACTTGACGGTTAGTAGTGTTACATGGTCGTGGATGCGACATGATAGATACATTAGGTGGGGAGAACATTTTCTGTCGTATGGGCTTCGATTGTACTTCCCTTGTAACCCGGAAGCTCCGCTGGAGATACGGGTATGTTGAGCCTCTCAGGTTTGCCACTGTCATTTTTGAACGTCATGCGCTGTGGTCACTGGTGCCCAGTGGGGACTATACCAGATCCCATTTATAGCCAGGGCTCATGCGACGAAGGGTTTGTTCTTAAACGCATGTTCACTTTAGTATGGTTAGAGTACCTTATTGTTGTCTTGTCACTTACTTTTGTTTGTGGCATATTTTATATTCAGTATTTATATGGCATGTTTATTGTATCTTGTTACGTCCCTCTGAGGACCTGGTTATCTCCAGGTGTGTGCTACTGTGATAGTTACAGGTGTTCTAGTCGAGGTCGTGATCTTCTCCATCCTTCGAAGATGATTGCATTTGGCTAGTCTTGTTTTCATCTATTCCTTCTTGTACCTTTTATTTGAGATAGTTGGTAGTGGACTTTGTCTCCGCCCAAGTATTGTACAAAGACTTATTACAGTCGATTATATGATATCTTTATTCTTCATTTGTGGATGAGATTAGATTACTCTTGGTTTACTGCATTTTATAGCTTATGTATACATACGAGTTTCCATATATTGGAGTATACTTCGTGTGTATGCAGCTGGCATGGATACGTATCTAGTCCTAAGTATTTTGGACTGGGGCGTTACATTTTTGTGGTGGCCCATGCAGGTCGAGTTTGTCACTTCGGTTACGTTACTGTACCGATATGAGCCTGCAATATAGGATTAGAATATAGGAATCTCATCCATACAACTTGACCTCTTTTCTTGGCTTGAAATTCTGAACTCGCGATCGACCTCCTTGAATTGCATCTTGCTTGATTCCTTTCTACCGTTGATTCTTATTTCGTGCTTAGTGTCAACTAGGAAGATGACTACACTAGTATATGCTCATAGGTCACACATATGGCTAGAATGGTTATATTGGCAATTGAAATATTTAAGACTCTAAATGAGTTTAAAAGGCTTTTTTTTAAAAAAGTGTGAATTAATGATTAGTAATTTAGGATATTATCAAGGAAGTTTTATCTTGAGATTTCTAGAGGATTGATAGAATTTGGGTGATACTGCAAAAAAAGGGGGCTAGAATCTTTATACCCTTGATTAAGAAATTGATTGCTTTTCGAGTTGTGATATTTATAAGTTTTGGGTGATAGATATACATCTTTGAACAAATATAAAATTGATTTGATTTCGAGTTGTGATATTTATGATTTATCAGATTATAGTTATACACCTTTGAACAGTTATAATTTGGTTTGAAAATGATCTTAGATTTAATTATGGCAGAAGGAATTATTTAAATTTGCGTCATACAACTTGCGTTTTGTGTTTAGTAAATTTTAAATTTTAAGTGGAAGTAATGACGGTGAATTTTGGTCTAAATATTTGAAAGTTATGAAAACGATTTTTGAGAAATTTTTTTTTTTATTTTTAGTTTTTTAAATGGTGTCCTATGATTGAAGATTTACAAATCTATTTAGATTTTTGGAAAAAAAGATTTTGACTGATAAGATTATTTAAAAATTTAGTTTAATGAGGATTGCTAATATTAAATTTTTTGGAGAATTTTGAATTGATGTGATAAAAGGTTTTGATTGATTAAAGTAAGTTACCATTTAAATGTTGTGATTTTGTTGGAATAACTTAGTATGATTAGAAGTTAAAATTAATGAGAGCATCGAGCTTAATTTTTTAGATGTTTTAATATGAAGAGTTTTATTATGAGTTATTTGAAAATTTTAGAGTGTTAAATTTTTGATTGATTGTGAAATTTTTATGGATTCGTAAATTATGAACTCTTGAGTTAAATAGTTGAATTTAAACGTTAATTTTGGAAAAGGTTAGTAGTAACGTGATAAAGTTTGCTTTGAGATTTATGAAAGTGATTTAATTTTGGTCATGATTAAATTGAACGACTTGTAGTGAATACAAATTTTAGGTGATTATTTTTAAAAAATTTATTTAGAGACTTTTGGAGAAAATTTGAGCAAAATTTTAATGGTGGACAACCAAGAGAGTCCAAATAAGATGGATGAATTCTACAGTATTCTACACTAAACTGCCATATCACTCGTGACCATGATAGTAGTATGTACACAATAGTTGTTAGTCATCTACCAAGCTATGTGACTGTATTTCCACCTTGACTTACTCGACCTTCCTTCAATTCTAGATCTTTTAATTGCGACCTTCTAACCCATTTGCAATTTGAATAATGATCTAATGGTTCCTTAACTGTATTCATCTAGAAGACTATCTTCTCTCCAAAATTGTGTTCCTAAATTATTTTTACTGGATTCTTTAATTAATTTTATTTCATGCTTTAACTTGATCTTCTTTATTTTGTGCATTAATTATCACCTCGTAAACTCCCACGTTCTATTTTTGATCTTTTGGCGTCCCTTACCGTGACTTAGATATTTGGAGCACAACACTAGACTTTTTCTTCCAACAAATTTCATATGTAAGACCTAGACAAGTCCACCTTCATGTAGATATATCATGTTCCACTAAAACACATCCTTGTACCCTATTTTTTGATATGACTTTCCAGTCAAATGGCTAAGCTATAACCTCTACCATGACATCAGTTACTTTCGGACTTGAATTAGAGGTCCAACGTTGACTCATTTCTTTCAACCTGATAGGTGATGTGTTCTACTTCATTCATTAAATGCCTAACTTTGTGCTTACCTTGATTGCGTGACCCATTGTCCCATCACACTATTAGTTGAACTCTTGTAAGTTGGATAGAATACCTCACAACCTAACAAAACCTTTATCCTTATGAATCATGTTGATGAGTTTACTCAGACTAGAAATTCAGAGGACCCTAAACTTATATAGGCGACCAAGCCATAAATGAAGAAAACTAGGACAACTGTAAGGGCCCACACTTCGGGCAAGACTTGATTTTAAAAGATCTTGGACTATTTAAAATTTCCTTCATCAGTACCTCCCTTGCTCATATTTTGACTATCTCATGATGCTAATGTAGCTTCAGTTTTGCAAGCTTATTTCGTTATCAAGCTTGATCATGACATATTTTATTGGGTGCACCCACTAACATATTGTCTAATCAGAACCAGTGCATGATGGTCTGATCAACCTATTGCACCTTGGTTCGCTTATCACATATTATTCTACGTGGATGAAGACATAGTAAACTTGCCTTAGATCTCATCCGCGACAGCCTTGGCAATTTCTTTTGAATTATTTCGCCGCCTATGAACCCCGCAATTCGTACTCAATATATAACACCGTCTTTGAAACCTTTGTTGTTCTTGTCTTTTACTTATTTTGGAAAGACAAGGCACCGTACTTGCTAGATAGACTCAAGGTATCATCTTTGGTTGCCAATCGGTTAATTATACACAAATGTAGATAGCCACCGACCGACCCATGTGGCTGTATCCTGTCCTTAACTACTCCTCGTTCCTTAACCTTAGAATTGTTATCGTGTCCTCCCAATTATTCTTGAGCACTCGAGAATGATTCTAATCGTTCACTTAAATCTAACTCTCAACCCAGATGATTAGTATCCAGTTTTCTCTCAAGGAACCATATCTCCCAAACGTCTAATTATCCTCTTTGATCTACTAAATTTTTCACTATTTTTATTCGGGTTATCAAATTTTGTCACCTTCATTAACAACCCTTAATCAATTCCATAACCATGATACATTTTTGTATCTATCTACTCCACAATTTTCTATTGCATGGTGGTGTTGAACGCCGTTTTATTGCCTCCTCGAAAATTTTAATTGTATTTTGGTATTGACGAACTCTTCCTATCACTCAACCCTATCTACCCTATTAATCCTAAATTTCGAGGACAAAATTCTTGTAAGTTGGGTAGGATGTAAAATCCCTATTTTACATAAATTATTTTATTTATTTATTATTTTATTAGACTTCATATTTAATTTATACAATTTATGGTTTCTATTAATTATTAAAAATGACCTTAGCCATTGTTGAATTTTGGAACACAAGACTACCATTAATTTTGACACGAAAGATGTAGCAGTTTGCCTTGACTAGTGTACTAGCCATGCAGGGGGAAGTCTAGCCATGGTGATGTCCAAACTAGAAAAACCATACCAAATTATGAATTGACTTATTTAAAGTATTTTAATTAAATATTATTTATATAATAATTTTTAGATAACCCGGTTGGACCAAACCAGCCCGAACTGGGCCTGGACCAAACCCAAGTCCATGTAGACATGTGGGTGACCAAATGTGGCCATTTAGGCATATTTTATATATGTACGAATATTTCCTAAATTATTTAGAATTTATGTACAATTTCTAATTATTTAATTATGTGTACAATTATTGGTATTTTTATTATTAAATAATATTTTACAAAATAGTATATTTGTGGACCCGGGAAAGGTGTGCAGTGTAAGTGCACTCATTGGGACGATCTTATTAATTTATTATTATTAAAGTTATTTTGTGGAGATTTAATAAACGTTTTCCTATTTAAATATTATTATTATTTTGATTGATTTATAAGGATTGAATTTATATATATATATGTAGATATGCTGAAATATATTAATAATTGGATAGTTGACTTTTAAATGGTATTTGGATTTTAAATAAATTTTTGGTGTATTTATGGACACACACACACGCACACACACACACACACACACACATATATATATATATATATATATATATATATATATATATATTATATATATAAGTAGATAAGTAAAAAAAAAGGAAAAGAAAGTGGTGGGGCCGACCCCCACCACCAACGCCAAATACAGCAGCTTCATGCTGCACATATGCCATGAAGCTGCTGTATTTGGCGTTGGTGGTGGGGGTCGGCCCCACCACTTTCTTTTCCTTTTTTTTATTATATACTTATATATATATATATATAATATATATATATATAAGTTGTGGAGAAGATTTAAGTAAAAAAAAAAAGAAAAGGAAGTGGTGGGGCCGACCACCCACACCACAACAACAATTAGCAAGCAGCAGCATGCTAAGCTTGGCCGACCCCTTCCCCCTTAGTATACGTATATACTTATGTATATATGTAAACCTAAAACCATAATCAAATTCCTTCTTCCTCCTCTCTCCTCCATCCTCCACCCTCTCCTCGGCGTGCGTGCCAGCCTCGCCGGAGCAACAGCATCCCCGCTCCCGATCGTCACGGTGACACCAACAACAAACACCACAACAGTTTTTCACTTTAAGGTACTCAACTTCCTCGATCGATTTCTCTGTCAATTCAAATCCGTTTTTAGATCCGTAAATTTGTGTAGAAAGCCCTCATGACCCTTTTCGAGATCCCCAGGTGGATTTCGACATGCCATCCAACTTGCTCGAAAAATTGAGGCAAGTTGGATAAAACTACTTTTCTGGTAATTAAAAACTGTTTTAAAATAGCAACTTGTCGGCCACTTTTCTTTCTGTACAATAGGATTTTGAAGAAACTAATTGAAGACAAAGACAACATAACCGAGATTGTAACACACCTTCTGGATTCACTTTTCATCTAGTGTGTAAAAAGTTACATGTTGTTAAAGTTTCACGAAAAATTGTAAATTCTGTTTTCGAAAATTAGAAAAATACCCTGATACGGCGTGTGCCCCGACAAACCGGGCGACGTGGTCGCACACTACACATCGAAAGGCACGTATGGATGTTGTCGACGTGTGGAAACTGACGGAACCCGATTTCGTTGCATGTGCGCGACGAAACCAGTGCGTATCCGTCGAGATACCCCCGTATCGACCCTTTGCAAATTAAGTCACAACTTCGTGTACACTCATCAAATCGAGATGAAACTTGCGCCATTGGACTCGAAATATTTTTCTGGTCCTGTGAGCCAAGTTTGGTTCAATTCTGAGAAGGTTGACTGGGATGCTATTTTGCGGGCCCACAATCCCACTCAACGGGCTATTTTGTGCACGGCCCACCGGAATCCAAAATTGGACATACCATTGGGTTCATCTCATCAAAACAAATCCGTAGATATGTAGTTTGACGACTTTAGAGACCGTAGGTTCTGGCGCACATTTCGGTGCAAAACGGGTCCAACGGTGGACATCGTTTTGAGCCAAATTTACGATTTGCCCCTATTCTAGAATTTAACTTTTGGACGTGCGTTTTCTTGGCATATCTTATATTTCAAACTCGTTCGTGATGTTTGTTGCAGCATCCGGAGTCATCTGCGGGATTTGGCTTTTCTTGCTTCGTTTATTTGTCTGTTCGAGCTACTGGATTATTTCTTTTTTGCACATAACCTCAGGCAAGATACCTTGTCATTATACTATTTATATTCAGTTTGCATTTTATTATATATCACTGTTCATTAATTCCAGTTCTTACAGTTCTTGATTTACTGTCTGCTCAGTGATATTAGATGTATTTTATTATTCTTTGGTTGCATATGGACTTAGAGTTAAAGAGACTACCGTTTGTAGTGTATTGCATATACCTTGACACAGTTGTACCATGAAGAATGTGTGAGATGAGTAGCATGTAGAGGTCCTTACGTGTTGGCTGATCTCCAGTGCGCATGTATTAGGTCTAACTGTCAATAGTTGTATATTAGAAGACTTCACGGTTAGTAGTGTTACATAGTCGTGGATGCGACATGATAGATACATTGGGTGGGGAGAACATTTCCTTGTCGTATGGGCTTCGATTGCACTTCCCTTGTAACCCGAAAGCTCCGCTGGAGATACGGGTATGTTGAGCCTCTCAGGTTTGCCACTGTCGTTTTTGAACGTCATGCGCTGTGGTCACTGGTGCCCAATGGGGACTATACCAGATCCTATTTACAGCCAGGGCTCATGCGACGAAAGGTTTGTTCTTAAATGCATGTTCACTTTAGTATGGTTAGAGTACCTTATTGTTGTCTTGTCACTTTTATTTGTGGCATATTTTATATTCAGTATTTGTATGGCATGTTTATTGTATCTTGTTACGTCCCTCTGAGGACCTGGTTATCTCTCTAGGTGTGTGCTACTGTGATAGTTGCAGGTGTTCTAGTCGAGGTCGTGATCTTCTCCATCCTTTCGAAGATGATTGCACTTGGCTAGTCTTGTTATTTCATCTATTCCTTCTTGTACCTTTTATTTGAGATAGTTGGTAGTGGACTTTGTCTCCGCCCAACGTATTGTACAAAGACTTATTACAGTCGATTATATGATTATTTATTCTTCATTTGTGGATGAGATTAGATTACTCTTGGTTTACTGCATTTTACAGCTTATGTATACATACGAGTTTCATATATTGGAGTATACTTCATGTGTATGCAGCTGGCATGGATACGTATCTAGTCCTAAGTATTTTGGGACTGGGGCGTTACATAAAGCCAACAATGAAGATTCGTCGAATGTGACATCCCTCCTGATTAAAAACTTCTTATTCTCTAAGCAGTACAGACGGTAGCCCTTCACTCCTTGTACATATCCCAAAAATTTGGCTTTTCTGGCTCTCGATTCAAACTTACCCTCATTGACATGAAAGAAAGTTTTGCATCCAAACATGCGCAAAGTGCCGTAATCTGCTGGTTTGCCGGTCATCACCTCATATAGAGTCTTACAATCTATAGACGGGGTTGGTGATCTATTAACCAAGTACCGCATCATGTGTATAGCATCCGTACATCCACCATTCCTTGCCTAAACCGACATTGGAGAGCATATATCTTGCTTTCTCAAGCAAGGTTCAGTTCATCCTCTCTGCTAACCCATTCTGCTGCAGTGTGTTCCTGACAGTCCAATGTCGAACGATACCTTCTTGAGCACAGAAATTCACAACCACAAAGACAATAATTTACGTGGTTCGATCAAGATGCCTACTTATACAAAAGAGCGTGAATTAGTTCCACTATAAAGAAGAAAAAGAATTACAATAGCTCTCAACACTTCTCTCCTTGCACTCAAGAACTCTCTATCACAAAGATAAAAAAAATCTTTCAAATTTTGTGTTGAACTTATTTAACAACTTTAGCTCTATTGTGTTGAACTTATTCAACAACTTGAGCACAATGGAATACTTGTGTTGAACTTATTCAACAACTTACATTGAGCACTCTTGGAGGTGTATTTTGTTGAGAACCTTTAGACCCCTTTATATACCATAGAAATTATATCCTATGTAGGATTAAAATCTAATCTTATTAAGATTTTATATTGGAAATCCAATTCTGTCACGACCCGCACCCTGTTTAGGGGCACGAGCACGTGGGTACGTCCAGCCTACGCCGCAGTATCGGCGGTAGAATGCTGTAAAGGTCATCTACAATATATAAAATCTTAGACACAATGGTATAACCTGTCATCTTCGTACGGAGGAAATAACCACAACTCAATCACATAATTCTAAGAAGAAAGATAAACACGATGATAAAAATAAAGATAAAGATAAAGAGGAGATAAATAGTCTGAAACAACGCTGAGTCGCAATCACAAGTTCAGAAACCAAGACATAAAATAATATCCCAAATAAATACTACAAGTCTCAAAGTATCAAACTAGAATGTAATCCAGACAAAATCTAGGTAAACTAGGTCACTACAGGCTGTGCGTCCTCTATGAGCACCGGGTCCACAGGCTGGTCCTGGTCATAGGCTCCATCTATGCCAAACCTGTAGTAGGTCGGACAATCTGTATCTAAATTCTCTGAAAAACAACGGGGGTTATCCTGTCAGGATACGAGCAAGTACAAACACCAACAGCAGTTTCATATGAATTGACAAATACTATAAGAGACAATTATAATAAAATATAAGATGAAATGTCAAGACTGAAAGTAAAACAGTATAAGAGAATTGGATATCATGTCATGTGTGAGATATAAGATAAAACTGGAATATAAATAGTGGAAAGTAATATGAGGTATGATGTAAACATAAAAATAAAGTGCCATGAGATATTAGAGCGTTATGTGATCGGCTTGGGTCAAGATCAGGTTGTTCCATTTGACCGACTATGCACAGGTAGTATAATAGTATAGGGATCATGCCGGCCAAAATGGAAAGCTATGCACAAGTAGTAGTATAAGGTCAGGCTACACCTTACGTGTGGTGAGGGTGGAGCTATGCACAAGTAATAAACAAGTAGGGGTAATGATCACATAATCTCTAATAACTTCCCATCTTCGAGTAGTATAATGAATTTAGACATGACAGGTCATGACACGGGATTCGAAGAGCAGGGGGCCAGCCCACTCCCAAATCGGTGTCTATACAAGTACAGGAAACAATATCGAACAATATACTCATATACCAGGTAAACCGGGAATGACATCTCATGATAAGATTCAATGTATACTAGTCCGTGCATCATCGTGTCGAAAATCAAGTATAACACTACAACTGAATCGGATATAGTAGATATCAAAACAATAAAAACTATCAGAGAATGTACTTGCCTGATGTCCTAAGCTGAGAAAAATGACTCTACCTCACTCAAATAAGCCACGAGCGGTCAACTCGTACAACAGTCTCCTAATGCTGAAACAGACATTACTAACGTTCTCGGAATAGTCAAATTAGCTTAAAATGCCTATCCATAAGTCCAATTCTGGACACAGGAACAAAACGGTAATTTCGGATCAAAATAGTATCCGCCGTTGGACCCACTTTGTACCGAAAAATGTGCCAGAACCTACAGTCTCTAAAGTCATCAAACTACATGTCTACAGGTCCGATTTGATAAGACGAACCCAACCATACGTCCAAAGTTGAATTCCGGTGGGCCGTGCACAAATTTGCTCGTTGGATCGGGTCGCGGGCCCGCCAAAATAGCGTTCCGATCGACCTTCTCAGATTCGGACCAAACTTGGCATACAGGACCAAAAAAATAATACGGTCCTGTTGGCACAAGCTTTGCCTCGATATGACGAGCGTGCACAAAGTAATTGACGAATTTGCAAAAAGATCGATACGGTGAATTTTGACGGATACGCATCAAATTCTTCGCACACACGCGACCAATTTGAATTCCGTCAAATCCCACACGTCCATGAAGTCGATACGCACTTTCGATACTTTCAGTTCGCGACTACTTCGCCCGAATTGATGGGACAGACGGCGTATCGGGACATTTTTTCTAAAAATTTGTTTTTAAAAACAGCTTTTTCTCCAACTTCACCAACCAATAACTTTCTGTACAGTACATGAAATTTAATTCTACAAAAAGGGTTTTAAAGCCCTATAGGTTGTCTACAAGTCTCTTTAAACCGATTTTGAAAACTCGTAACACGTTGCTCGCAAATCGGCCACAAAGTTGGGATTTCGGGACAGTTTCTAACGTCCATAAATCAAGTTTTTCTCGATTTTGGAACTCATTTTTCGTCGCACATGATACGAATCGGCACGAACAATTTGAAAGAAATTAAAGGTGTATATGTTGTGAACATCCAGAAGAAACGGATCGTAAAACGATCGAGCGAGGAAGGAGAAATTCGCTCGCGAAGTTGGGTCGACGACTGTTGTCGCTGCTATCTTGGCGCGCGCCCCCGCTCTTCTCCGACGATGTACGGCCGGCCTCCGACGTGTCAGAGGCGTCGGGGTCGACTTAGGGGTGAGCATTGGGTTGGGGGTGACGGCTAGAATTTGGATTTTGTAAAAATTTCTTCCTCTCTCTCTCCTCTCTCTCTCCGATAAATACATATATATATGCTCGGTTCAGGTTTAAATAAAGAAAGGGGTTTCGGGTTTCGGAGCTAGGCCCTTGTAGATACTGTGCTCGGTTGAGCACAGCAAGCAAGCTGCTTGCTTCTAAAGTTCAATTTTGACCATTAATTCCTATTTTGACTTTTAGCTACTATTTTGACTTTTATTAAGCCTATATACTTTATATATATAAATCATATATGTATATACACACACATACATACATACATACATACATACATACTTACATACATACACATATTATATTTATTTAAAACTATTTATTCATTTATATATATTATATATATATATATATATATATATATATATATATAATATATATATAATATATATATATATTATTTCCAATACCAAATAAATATATATATACAAAAATCTTAATTTATTTATAAATAAAACAAATATTTTATATTCTATATTTATTTATAATATTAAAGATTTTTATAAATAAAAACTCTATTGAACATGTATATATCTATCAACAAAATACTTATTTAACTAATAATGTAAAAACACTAGTAATAATAATTTAAAATATTAAAATAATAAAATAACGTAAATGACCATATTAGCCCTATTCAGGAAAGTGGGGATGACAAATCTACCCTCCTAAAAAAAAAATTTCCTCGAAATTAGAGCAAATTAGCATAATAATAGTAGCAAGAACAAAAAAAAAATACCTCAAGGCACGAAGAGATGAGGGTAACGCTCCCGCATCTCGTCCTCCCTTTTCCAGGTAGACTCTCCTGGGGAGTGATGCCTCCATGCGACACGAACCAAGGAATAACTTGGTTCCGAAGCACCTTCTTCCGACGATCCAGAATCTCCACTGGCTGCTCTGGATAGTAGAGAGGCCTACCTCTAACTCGGAGTGATCCAATACGTGACTAGGATCTGCCATGTATCGTCTCAACTGCGACACATGGAACATGTTATGAACTTCCTCGAGCGCAGGCGGCAAGTCTATTCGATAGGCCACTGCACCAACCCTTCCAAGAATAGTGAAAGGTCCGATAAAGCGCGACTAAGCTTCCAGCCTCGGCCAAAACGAATCATGTCCCGTGTCGGAGAAATCCTCAGGAATACCATATCGCCAACCTAGACACAAGACAAGACTCAATACAAGACCCTAAAGCAAACAACCACAAACAAGCACAAACAGAAAAACTGATACTAACCTCGAACTTTAACGATCTCCGGTAGCTATCGGCCCAATGCCGTTGTCTATCCTGAGCCACCCGAAGTCTGTCCCTGATCAACTTAATCTTCTCTGTTGCATCCACCACCATCTTCGTGCCAAGCAAAACTCTCTCTCCGACATCGTCCCATGACAAAGGAGTGTGACATCTCCGTCCGTATAGAGCCTAAAATGGTGACATCTCTATACTGGCCTGATAGCTATTGTTGTAAGCAAACTCTACCAGGTGAAGATGGTCCTCCCAAGATCCCCCAAAATCTAACACACAAGTGCGAAACATATCCTCGAGTGTGGATGGTCCTCTCCGTCTGACCGTCTGTCTGGGGGTGATACGCGGTACTGAACTTGAGCTGGGTGCCCAAGCTAGTATGCAAACTCTCCAGAAGTAGAAAGTGAAACGACTATCCCGATACGAGACTATGCTTACCGGAACTTCGTGCAATCTGACTATCTGACACATATACATCTCTGTCAGCTTCTCCGTAGACAGACCCACCTTGTAAGGCAAAAAGTGGGCCGATTTGGTCAATCTATCAACGATAACCCAAATCGCGCCTTTTCCTCCTAGAGATTGTGGAAGTCCATATACAAAGTCCATAGTGATGTGCTTCCACTTCCACTCTGGAATAGGTAGTGGCTGAAGCAGACCACCTGGCCTCTGTCTCTCGACTTTCACCTGCTGGCACACCAAGCATCGAGATACAAACAGAGCTACCTCTCGCTTCATGCCATACCACCATACGTGCTCTCTCAAGTCTCTGTACATCTTATTGGCTCCAGGATGCATAGAGTACTGAGAATGATGCATTCCTAAATAACCTCCTTCCAAATCTCTCCACTCGGAACGCAAAATCTAGTACTATGCCTCAGCGACCCATCTTCGGCTATAGAGAAATCGTCTAGCAATCCTGCTTGCACCTGCTCCTTGATGTTCCTCAAGGCCACATCCTCAAACTGTGTTGATCTGACCCTGTCCATCAACGCAGACTGAATCTGTAAATCCTATATCTGAATCTACATACTCAGAACGATCACCTCGATACCCAACCTTTCCAGATCAGCCAATAGATGACGATCTGCCGCCAAATACATAGCGACTGGATACCTGCTCAAGGCATCTGCAACTACGTTGGCCTTTCCTGGATGGTACTGCAACTAGATATCGAAGTCCTTCATCAGTTCAAGCCACCTCCTCTGTCTCATGTTTAATTCCTTCTGGGTGAACACATATTCCAAGCTCTTATGATCCGTGAAGATCTCAACCTACTGGCACACTCTATCGAGGATACTATACTACACTTATGGGATAATACCTTCTATTATCTTCCTCAAATGAATGCGGGTAAATAAGTAGCATGCGGGGCTCAGTTGAATGGAACACAAGTGTCATGTTGGTAGTAGGCTTAATGTGGGTCGTGTCCATATTTTGGGTCAACAAGTTTGGGTCGAAATGGTACCCCCAATTCGATTCGGAAATAAAAGTGACTTCGTGGGGTGAATCAAGATTGGGCCTCGTGTCAGGAAAGTTGTGTGATAAAATAAAGCACAAGATGGTGTGCCTGAGTGGGACACAAAGGTCAGGGGCGTAGGGTGTTTTGTCTAGATCATGCATATGAAGTTGGTTTTGTGAAAGCAACTAGTCTTGTGCTCCTAAATTAAAATTCATAACAATGTGCATATGAATCATAAATAAAACTGGAAATGGTCAATGGCCTAAATTTATCCGAAAGCTGTGCGATATAAAGATAGTACAAGAGAACGAATTTGAGGGGGACATGATATATCAAAATGAAGATAATCTTGTCTACTACAAAATTATGAAGGAAGTTTCCAGAGATTGACATCTCTGACGCTCCAGAAATCAAAGTCACGGAAGAACATTTCTCTATCTAGGATACTCTATCTAGGGTGTCTATCCAAGTCTTGACGCCGTTTACACAAGGCACTAACTCATCTATATGATACTTGGATGATACCCCTAGACTAGGTTGCTCATGTCTCTCCTCCAATTAGACACTAAACTGTTGGTGCCTAAACTTCTATAAGACTTGAAATACTTTATCTCTAGCTGCTAGGGTACTCCTCCTATTCTGGTACCTGGTGCAACTCCTACCTTAACACTTATTAATCACTCTAGGGTTCTCATCTATATTTAATTATCAAAAAACATATACATTACTTTCTAACCATACTCTAAACTATTAATACAATTACTCAAGGACACAGACCAATTGCAAATCACCAAGCCATCATACTACGAAGAACCTATAATGAAATGAGAATCTACAAGGACCTGGACTAAAGAACTGAAAGTATCCTTACTCCTAAGCTAATTGAGGCTGGAACAGAATCTATAATAATAGAAGTGAAATGATAGAGATGACATGTTAGGACCCTTCTCAAGATACACTCTAATAATCATACACGTCTGTCCTAAATCATGATACTCAGAATCCTCGCCACACCAGTAAGCAAGGCTGCGATAAACGGTAGATTCCATAACTGGGTATGCACCTCTATAATCATGTCGTATGGGATCCTTGCCACGCCGACTAGTATGGCTGCGAGAAATCCCAAATCTTATAACCAAGATATGTACATCCGAAGTCAGGTCCCTACGTTTCCGCCATGCCGGCTAATATAGCTGCAATAAACTCCAGGTTCCATAACCAAGTAGACGTTTACCTTCCCTATTATTCCTGTCAACATATGTTATCAGAAGATACCGTAATTCAGGCTATAGAATTTATCTCTATATAAAAAATCAAAATCAGCGATAATCTATCAATATCAAATTCAATAACAAGGAGCAAGGGTGAAGAAAAACAAGAGGAAATGATTTCAAATTGACGTTCAAAACAAGATTCCCAAGGGTCATCACAGGAATCTCTCAAAAGTCCTAAGCAAAGAGATCTATATGACACATGATAAGATATCGTCAAGGAAGAACAATTTATTTCAAAATGCAAGAAGAGTTGTCTTGATAATCAAAAGATTGGAATTTTTCTATTATGTGATTGAGTAACTCCATCATAACCTAAAACCTATATCCTAAGAGCAGGCTCGTAATTAGTACTCTAAGTCGAGTACCATTATGAAATCACACTAGTTGCGATACTGACCTGCGTGGCCACCATAAAAAAGTGTCACGATCTTCACCCTGTTTAGGGGCACGAGCACGTGGTTACGTCCAGTCTACGCCGCAGTATCGGTGGTAGAACACTGTAAAGGTCATCTAGAATATATAAAATCTAAGAAACAATGGTATAGCCTGTCATCTCCGCACAGAAGAATATAACCACAACTCAATCACATAATTCTAAGAAAGATAAACACGATGATAAAGATAAAGATAAAGATGAGATAAATAGTTTGAAATAACGCTGAGTCGCAATCACAAGTTCAGAAACCAAGACATAAAACAATATCCCAAATAAATACTATAAGTCTCAAAGTATCAAACTGGAATGTAATCCAGACAAAATCTAGGTAAACTAGGTTACTACAGGCTGTGCGTCCTCTATGAGCACCGAGTCCACAGGCTGGTCCTGGTCGTAGGCTCCATCTATGCCAAACCCGTAGTAGGTCTGGCAAGCTGAATCTAAATTCTCTAAAAAATAATGGGGGTTATCCTGTCAGGATACGACCAAGTACAAACACCAACAGTAGTTCTATATGAATTGACAAATACTATAAGAGACAATTATAATAAAGTACAAGATGAAAGGTCAAGACTGAAAGTAAACAGTACAAGAGAATTGGATATCATGTCACGTGTGAGAAATAAGATAAAACTGGAATATAAACAATGGAAAGTAATCTGAGGTATGATGTAAACATAAAAAAAAGTGCCATGAGATATTAGAGCGTTATGTGATCGGCTTGGGTCAAGATCAGGCTGTTCCATTTGACCAGCTATGCACAGGTATAATAGTATAGAGATCAGGCCGGCCAAAATAAAAAGCTATGCACAAGTAGTATAAAGTCAGGCTACACCCTACGTGTGGTGAGGGTGGAGCTATGCACAAGTAATAAACAAGTAGGGGTAATGTTCACATAACCTCTAATTACTCTCCATTCCCGAGTAGTATAATGAATCTAGACATGACAGGTCATGACACGAGATTCGAAGAGCAGGGGACTAGACTACTCCCAAATTGGTGTCTATACAAGTAGAGAAAACAATATCGAACAATGTACTCATATACCAGGAAAACCGGTAATGACATCTCATAACGAGATTCAATGTATACTTGTCCATGCATCCTCGTGTCGGGAATCAAGTATATCACTACAACTGAATCAGATATAGTAGATATCAAAGCAAAAAACTATCAGAGAATGTACTTGCATGATGTCCTGAGTAGAGAAAAACGACTCTACCAATCACTCAAATATGTCACGAGCGGTCAACTCGTACAACAGTCTCCTAATTCTGAAACAGACATTATCAATGTTCTCAGAATGGTCAAATTAGCTAGAAACGTCTATCCATAAGTCTAATTCTGGACACAGGAGTAAAACGGTAATTTGGGTCAAAATGGTGTCTGCCGTTGGACCCACTTTGTACCGAAAAATGTGCCAGAACCAACAGTCTCTAAAGTTATCAAACTATATGTCTACAGGTCCAGTTTGATGAGATGAACCCAATCGTATGTCTAAAGTTGGATTCCGGTGGGCCATGCACAAATTTGCCCGTTGGATCGGGTCGCGGGCCCGCTAAAATAGCGTTCCGGTCGACCTTCTCAGATTCGGACCAAACTTCGCATACATGACCAAAAAAATGATACGGTCCTGTTGGCACAAGTTTTGCCTCGATATGACGAACGTGCACAAAGTAATTGACAAATTTGCAAAAAGGCCGATACGGTAAATTTTGACGGATACGCATCATATTCGTCACGCACACGCGACCAATTTGAATTCCGTCAAAGCCCACACGTCCACGAAGTCGATACCCACCTTTCGATACTTTCGGTTTGCGACCACATCGCCCGGATTGACGGGACGGACGGCGTATTGGGACATTTTTTCTAAAAATTTGTTTTTGAAAACAGTTTTTTCTCCAACTTCACCAACCAATAACTTTCTGTACAGTGCATAAAATTTAATTATACAAAAAGGGTTTTAAAGCCCTATAGGTTGTCTACAAGTCTCTTCAAACCGATTTTAAAAACTCGTAACATGCTGGTCGTAAATCGGCCACAAAGTTGGGGTTTCGGGACAATTTCTAACGTCCAATAAATTAAGTTTTTTTCGATTTTGGAACTCGTTTTTTGTCGCACATGAGGCGAATCGACACAAACTATTTGAAGGGAATTAAAGGTGTATATGTTGTGAACATACCAGAAGAAACGGATGGTGAAACGATCGAGCGAGGAAGGAAAAATTTGCTCGCGAAGTTGGGTCGACGACTGTTGCCGCTGCTGTCTTGGCGCACGCGCCCACTCTTCTCCGGCGATGTATGGCCGGCCTCCGGCGTGTCAGAGGCGTCGGGTCGACTTCGGGGTGAGCGTTGGGTTGGGGGTAACGGCTAGGGTTTGTGTTTTGTAAAAATTTCTTCCTCTCTCTCTCTCTCTCTCTCTCTCCCGATAAATACATATATATATGCGCTGTTCGGGTTTAAATAAAGAAAGGGGTTTCCGGTTTCGGCGCTAGGCCCTTGTAGATGATGTGCTCGGTTGAGCACAGCAAGCAAGTTGCTTGCTTCTAAAGGTCAATTTTGACCATTAATTCCTATTTTGACTTTTAGCTACTATTTTGACTTTTATTAAGCCTATGTACTTTTTATATAATATATAAATTACATATATATACACACACACACCATATATACACACATACATACACATATTATATTTATTTAAAACTATTTTATTCCTTTTCTAATATATAATATAATATATATATATATATATATATATATATATATATATACACACACATGTATATGTATTTTATATATATATATATATATATATATATATATATATAATATATATTAATCCAAAAAAATATATATATATATATTTTTTAATCCAAATGAAACTTTATTGAAGTAGTAGGCGTAAAATACTGAAGCCTATACAAGTAAGCGTGCACAACGCGGCAAGAGCAAAGGAAAACAAACTGTGCAGAAAGCGCACAAAATGGGAGCCAGGTCTCGACGGCAGCGGAAGGAGCACGAGAACCCAAAAAAAAGCTAAGCAATGGCCTCCCAGGAAGTGTTGGGGGCGTGGGAGCATCGCCTCCTAGCTTTTAGAATTTGTCTGATAACCTCTCTGTACAATTGAGGAGGGGGTAGTTGACGGCCTTCATATCTGAATTTGTTCCTCTTCTTCCATAATACCCAGATACCAGCGGCTACGACGATCTGATGTCCGTGGGAGTTGCCCCAGCTAGTCAGGAGATTGTGGAGGCCCCCAGTCGGGAGGACAAGGCTCAGTCTAAGGTGAAGATTAAACCAGATCTGACTCGCCAGCTCACCAGAAAGAAGGACGTGCTCTACCGATTCTGAAGAGTGCTCTGCACAGCAATGACATCTGGACGCGAGGCTGAATCCGAAAGATCTGATGGAATCATCCGTCGGTAGCTTCCGACGTAATGCCCGCCATATGGATGGACCATTTGGTAGGAATACAAGAATGCCAAAACTTAGTGTACAGGGGATGCGGCACGCCACTGCCTCTAGCAACTATTCTGGCGGAAGCCAGAGTAAAATTCCCACTCGGGTTAGAGGACCATCTCCATGTGTCGGGTGTGTCAGTAACCCGAAGGTTAGCAGCAAGGAGATCTTCGTTCGCCTGCTGCCCGAGCCAATTTCTAACCCTCTCCCAATTCCATCCGAAACTTCTCCTAAAGATCCCAAATGTCGCATACCTGGGGAGTGTGGACGTTGGGCTGGATGGTGTCTGCACCAAGCCACCGCTCCAGACAGGCCGATGATCTCCCGTTGCCCAGCATCAGACGAATGCAAGGTTTAGCGTGGTTGCGTCCCCGAGTTATGCGACGCCACGACGCCGAAGATCTGTTGTTGGTGACTGCCTCCGTTAGATGGGAGAATCTGGAGTATCTGACTCTCACGAATCTCGTCCACAACGAGGTCTCCGAACGCAACTTCCACCACAGCTTCATTGAACATGCGTCAACGATGTGGACTAGCCTGCTGAATCCCAGACCCCCTTCTGCAGTCGGTTTGGCCATGGTATCCTAGCTGGCCCAGTGTTGTTTGTTCTTTCCGTCGCTATGACCCCAGAAGAACTTGGCGAATAGGACTTCGAGAGAGAGGAGGACCTTCTTGGGCGGGAAGCAGACAACAAGGGTGTATAACGGGATGGAAGAAAGAACTTATTTGATAAGGATCCTCGTACCCCCTGGGGAAAGAGTGGCGTTGTGCCATCCCGCAATCATTTTGCAGATCTTGTCAACAAGGTGTTCAAATATGCCCGTGTTCACTTTCCCGTACACCAGCGGACAGCCCAAGTATAGGAACGGCGGGTAAGCCGTGGTGAATGAGGTCTTGTTGGAGAGGTCCGTAGAGCGTGATATGTCAGTTTTATGATGGGTATAGATGACGCTTTTGTTGTTATTGACGCGCTGTCCAGAGCATCTGGTGTAACGATCGAGCGTTCGAAGAACCACCTCGATCATTTGAGGTCTCCAGAGGAGAAGATAAGGACGTCATCCGCGTACGCCCGGTGAGTGATGAGTGGAAAACCTGTGGTGGTATGGAAGTGGTAGAAACTGGACATTCTGGGCATGCTATTGAGGCTTCTGCTGAGAGCTTCTGCCGTAATAATAAAAATGGTGGAAGAGAGGGGGTCCCCCTGTCGGACTCCGGGGTGGATCGGAAGAACCCTGCGACCTGGCCGTTGATGATGGTGGAGAACCAAGCATTGTTGATGGATCTGAAGATGATGTCAATCCAGGATTCGGAGAATCCGAACGCCCTGAGGACCCAGATCATGAATTGCCAGTCCAGACGGTCGTACGCCTTCTTCATATCCAGTTTGATGGCCACATTCCCCCCTGGACGGGAACTTCATACATGTGATCATTTCTTGGGCGAGGAGGATATTGTTGCGGCCTTTAACAAACCCTTTTTGCTCTTGGAGATGATCTTGGAAAGGAGATTGGACATCCGGTTGGCGACGATTTTCGATATGATCTTGTTGGTGAAGGTGCATAGGCTTATAGGGCGGAAGTCTTTGAAGGTTTCCGGGTTATCTTTCTTGGGAATAAGGATGATGTTGGCGCAAAAGATAGAATTGGGATATCTAGCCCCTTGGAAAAAGGCTATGGTGGCCTCCAGTAGGTCTGCTTTTTAGATGTCCCAACAGTTTCTAAAGAAGACGCCGTTGAACCCGTCAGGCCCTAGAGCACTGTGTTCGTTAATGGACCAGATAGCTTCCTTGACCTCCTCTTCTGACGGAGTAGCCAACAGGGTCTCATTCTCCCTCTCGCTGACGAGGGAGGGGATCTCAGACAGGAGCGCGTCGTCTTTCACGACCGGCTCTTTAGTAAAAAGGTTATGGTAGAAGTTTTTCGCAGCCGCCTGGATGCTGTCTTGGTCCTCCATAAGGGTGCCATTTTATCGTATATCCGATGTAGTTTTAATTTGTTTCTGCGGCCTTTGACACAAGCATGAAAGAAATCGGTATTCTGGTCTCCATCGGTGTCCCAGTTCAATCTGGCCTTTTGTCTCCAGAATTCAGTTTCTACTTTAATCCTGGATTTTGTCACGCCCCGATCCCGCAGAGTCCTTTTCGTCCTCGCTTCGGCTCTTTGGGACCGTTCGTCCTCGCTAAGGCGTGATGCCGTGCAAGCCTAAGTTGCGCTAGCACAAGGCCGAGACCTGAAACAAGACAAGATAGACAAGTTTGACAATACGCAGCGGAACGTATCGCAGATAATTGAAGCAGCGGACATATTTCAGAATACAAGTATTGAACACAATGGTAACAAGAATATTTCTCTTTATTGATTTCATTTGAACAGATTACAAGCTCTCGATTCTCTCTGATACAATATTACATTCTCTCAGAACTTTACAGATTACAATGATCCCGTTCCCATACATTACATCCTTTATATACAAAACCAAACTCTTGCACAGATGTCATCTCTTGGCATCTCTTCTGATTTCTGGCTCCTGAGGATGAGGCACGGGCTATCGCTTCGGGCTATCCTTCTCGATGCATGGTGCACCTGCATGCAGACTGATGATGGGTCAGTATATCAGCATACTGGTGAATGTGTGAACAAAGAGCTACATTTAACTGAAACGATCACTGTTCCTTTAGTGAGAAAACGTTTCTTGTGATGTGATCTTGCTAGTTTTACCTAGATTCATTCCATGCATACAGAGTCAGTTTACATATCTTTTGAAAAACACATCTTTGGAAAGCCACAGTTCATATCATTTCAAGCATACAAGGGACTATTCAATTCTAGCACGATGACTATTCATTTGTGCAGTGCGCAGCGTGTTTCATGAGCATATCATTTCCTTATGGACAACATCTTTAGCATTCTTTTCTCTTGTTCAAGACAAACTTAGGGTCAGAATACAAGCATGATATTACATCTTTTTTTTAGTGGAACATAGCATTTCTTGGTAACAGATTAATCTCTGCAAGCATTTGAACTTAAGCAACACATGTATATCACTTTTCAGTGACTCTTACCATAGCCGACCGTCGATCCCTGCACAAGACAAGGATTAGCATAAACATTATAAAATCATCATTTTCCATATGATCTAAACTCTTGAGGCACATTTGATCTATCAGGCACATTTAATCTATTTCAGTCCATCAGATAACAGAGCCGAAGCCCCCAAGCAATAGAGCCGAAGCCCAGAGCCGAAGCCCCCAGATAGTGGAGTCGAAGCCCCCAAGCAAGAGAGAAGCCGTCGCCCCCATACAATAGAGCCGAAACCCAGAGCCGAAGCCCCCAGATAGTGGAGCCGTCGCCCCCAGATAACAGATAACATACCGGCACCCATTTTCACATGGATGCTCTCAGCGTTAGACATACATTCGCAAGCAAGCAGTTGAGCAGTCTACTTCTTATACATGCAGGTTATCTAGTTTCTTGTACTAGCAAGGCAACAAGTCTTCTTATTAGCATGCAGATTAATTCTTTCTTAGCATACATGTTCTCTCTTTCCTTGTTCTTAGCATGGCAACATATGAAATCTCTTAAAGCATACTCAATGATTTAGCATCTTATTATTAACAAAAGCATTCAATCAAAAATTCAGATTCTTAAGGTGTAAGCGAATCAGCAAATGAGACTTCGTCCACTCACCCAGATTAATCGTCTTCTGTTGCAGAGCCAGCAATCCGATCTTTCTGTCTATCTAGTGCCTTCGCGGAGCGGGGCACTACAGATTTGAGGAGAGCTCTGGCAAGGTGAGAGAGGCACGGGCGGGGGAAACTGTGAATAGCAAACTCTTGTTCGGCGCGAGTGACGTCGTCCTCCGCCTCCTTGATAGCCTGGAAGATGTCTCCAAAGGCTAGTTGGCTCCAGGACGCTAAGGCCTTACGAGTGGCTTTGAGTTTGACCGCCATCCGCACCAGATGATCTAGAATGGAAACAGAGTTCCAAGCGTCATTAATGACGTTCTGGAATTGAGGATGATGTCGTCAGAAGTCGAGGAAGCGGAAGGCTTTTTTAGTGTCGGTGTGGTTGTCGCTGATTTTGATGAGCAGGGGGAGTGGTCCGATTCTGTAGAATTTAAATGAGAGAGTTGAGTTATAGGGCCCATGTCTGACCAGCCGTCGTTGGCCAACGCTCGATCAAACCAGGAGTATTATCGACGATGTCCCTCCTGCATGTTGCACCAGGTGAATGCGCTTCCGTGGAATGGGATGGGGGTTAAGTTTCCGTGGAAGATGAAGTTGTTGAAATCATCCATCGCCGGTTGGGGAGGTGATCGGCCCCCGGATTTCTCGTCTCTGCAGGACACCGTGTTGAAATCTCTGAGGCAGAGCCACGGAAGACCTTGGTAGGGTAGGGTGGCTTCCAACAGGTCATTCCAAAAAAGATGTCGAGCGGAGATGTCACAACTACCATGGACGACGGATAGGATGGAGCGGGAGTTCAGGGTCGCTGCTCGACCCAACAAGATAATGCCTGAGGCGAATCTTTTATGATGCCAAATCTGAATTCCGGAGCGAAGAACATCCAGATATCGTTGCATCCTGCGATGGCGTGGGTGAAACCAAGCTTGAAAATATATATATATATATATATAGATATATATATATATATATATATATATAATATATATATATATATATATATTCTATATTATTTAAATATTAAATAAATATATATAAATATATATATATATATATTCATTAATGGAATAATACCAAATATATATATACAAAATCTTAATTTATTTATAAATAAAACAAATATTTTATATCTATATTTATTTAAATATTAAGATTTTTATAAATAAAAACTCTATTGAACATGTTATATCTATATCAACAAAATACCTATTTAACTAATAATGTAAAAACACTAGTAATAATAATTTAAATAATATTAAAATAATAAAATAATGTAAATGACCATATTAGTCCTATTCAGCAAAGTGGATTGACAATTTCTATGTAGGATAACAATATATATGGTCAAATCCAATCTTATATAGGATTACCATATGTATGGTCAAACAAGATCATAGGCCTATTTTTGGACACTTTCCTTCATATCTTTACCTCGGCAAGGTTTTGCCACAAAATCGAGCTGACGCACTTCTCCACCGCATAGCTTCACCAAATCAGCCACTCGTCAATTCCGTCCTCAAGGGCTCTCAAGCAAAAAAATTTCATCTGGCTTTGGAGAAGCATTTTTCTTCTTGTACATCCACTTGCAGCCTATAGCCTTCTTGCCTTTGGACAATGGAACCAGATCCCAAGTACAGTTTTTGTGGAGAGACTCAATCTCTTCCTATATAGCCATCATCCAGTTCTTGCTGCTAGTATCTTTGTAGCTTGTCTGAAGGTGATAGGCTCGTCATCCTCCACTGGTAGTGCATATGCCACCACGTTTAACTGTCCGTAGTGCTTTACCGGTTCATCAAATCCATACATGTGTACTGACTTGACTGATCTCCTTGGCCTAGTTGTGGCCAAGAAATCTTTTTACTGGTGCTGCTCTTCATCTAATTGTTGCTCTTGTGGGGCTTGATGAACATCTTCAGAAACCTCCACCTTATCAGATGCATCCTCAGACGACTCAATCTCAACAATTTGAGATTTGCTAGATATACCACCATCCTGATCGGACTCACTTCTTGTTCGAAGTCAACACTGAAGACTCATCGAATGTGACATCCCTGCTGATTAAGAATTCTTATTCTCTAAGCAGTACAGACGGTAGCCCTTCACTCCTTGTGCATATCCCAAAAATATGGCTTTCTTGGCTCTTGGTTCAAACTTACCCTCATTGACATGATAGTAAGCTTTGCATCCAAACACGCAAAGTGCTGTAATCTGCTGGTTTGTCGGTTATCACCTTATATGGAGTCTTACAATCTATAGACGAAGTTGGTGATCTATTAAACAAGTACCGCATCATGTGTATCGCATCCGTCCACCAGTCCTTGCCTAAACAGACATTGGAGAGAATACATCTTGCTTTCTCAAGTAAGGTTCGGTTCATCCCTCTACTAATCCATTCTGCTACGGTGTGTTCCTGACAGTCCAATGTCGAACGATACCTTCTTGAGCACAGAAATTCACAACCACAAATACAATGATTTATGTTGTTCGGCCAAGATGCCTACTTCCACAAACGAGCGTGATTTAGTTCCACTATGAAGAAGAAAAGGAATTACAATAGCTCTCGACACTTCTCTTCTTGCACTCAAGAACCCTCTATCACAAAGATAGAAAAAATCTCTCAAATTTTTGTGTTGAACTTATTCAACAACTTTAGCTCTCTTGTGATAAACTTATTCAACAACTTGAGCACAATGAGATACTTGTGTTGAACTTATTCAACAACTTACATTGAGCACTCTTGGAGGTGTATTTTGTGGAGAACCTTTAGACCCCTTTATATATCATAGAAATTTCATCCTATGTAGGCTTAAAATCCAATGTTATGTAAGTTTATATATTGGAAATCCAACCCTATGTAGGATAACAATATATGGTCAAATCTAATTTTATATAGGATTGTTATATATATGATCAAAAAAGATCATGAGCCTATTTTTGGACACTTTTCTTCATAAACAATGTTGAAAACAATAGTAATGTAAATTGACGCGTACCAAATTATTTTTTGTGTTATTTATCGTGTTACGATAACTCATGTAATCATGCAAATTCACTGATCTAGAAAGAAAGAAAGAAAAAGTTCAGGTACTTACATACCACACAGTTAGAGATAAAGAGAGCCAATTAGAACAACTCAAGATCGAAGAATCGAAATGTAAGCATAGCATGCATGTTGGTGTTTTATTCTATGTGTTGTGTGTGTTCACAACATTCTATTGTTAAAAGATAGTCCCACATCAGAAAATCACACCAATATGTATCTCTATATTTACTTATGAAGGAATAGAGAGATGCACATGGGTTGAGGCCCAATGGAGGGTGCCATGTGGGGGGATTTTACATAGAGGTGAGAATAAGAAACCAACTTTTGGCCAAAATGAAAATAGATTGGAGCTAAGCCCGAAGGGGCTTAGCGACTCGGACTCGGACTCGGACTCGGACTCGGACTCGGGCTCGGGCTCGGACTTGGGCTTGGGCTTGGGCTTGGGCTAATGGGCTTTTGAGGCTTAATGTGGCTTTTGATGGCACTTTGCACTTAGCACGACAGCTCGTCGCTAGGCGCATTGTGCGCTTTAGTTGCGCTCGTGCGCGAGCCTCTGCGCGGCCTGTGGCGTACGGAGCGTACGGGACGTACGGGTCGTACGGGTCGAGCGGGTCGAGCGGATCGAGCGAGTCGAGTGGGCCGTTCAAATTATGTAACGTCCGCGGGTCTTGTGGGCTCAGATCCGGAAATGGCTCAGATCCAGAAAATTCGGATCTGGCATTAAACCAGGGCGTGCGTTCAGAATTTGAAAAGCCCCTCTCGTGCCTATAATATCAGTAGCATCTCCTCTCCAAGGTTACAGAAAATACTCAGAAAATTTCCAGAGAGAGAGAGAAGTGCTGCTGCTATTCCGAGTAGTCGTCGACATTTTTTGGCCAGCGTTCTAAAGTTCTCTTCGAACTTGCTGGTTCCTGGAGGCTTGTCCGTAAGGCGGATATAGCTTTGAGCGCCGGTGATCTTTCACCCCAGCAGGCTTTCTTCTTCCTCTGTTGCCTTCGAGAATACCGTCGCTTCTCTTTAGAAGTTATACGGTTCTGTTGCCTTCGAGAATACCGTCGCTTCTCTTTAGAAGTTATACGGTTCTGTTGCCTTCGAAAAATATTACGAAATCTTTTTAGATTCTCGTAATACAACATCACCTTCTTTAGGGTGTTGTGTTGCTGGAAACATTGTCTTTACAATAGTTTCTGAAATCGTATTTTTCCATCGATTGTTCGCCAAGGGACTAACAATGCATACCACAAAGGCTTCAGTAGACTTTAGCCTTCTTCTCTTATCTCAATATTGTCCAACTCTGCCCACCAGTTTTACAACAAACAACACAGCCAATTGAGCTCCAGTATATATTAGTTGTCAAGAACTCTAACTACTACATCTAAATATTAACACAAACACACGGTTTTAAAGCAAACTTCAACAGACCCATCAAAAGAAGAAAGAAGTCTAAAATATTAAGATGGAAAGATCATATAACATACAACACTGCTACTTGGCCCGTTTGTGGGCTGGCCCGCCGCCAACTGGCACCCCCCATTGGCAGGTCAATCGACATTGGACTCATGTCGATATAGGGGCAATGGGCTTCGGCCACCTGGCGTGTGGTTTGGTCCGCTTGCGGGCCAAATGACATTTTCCTATAACATATTCACTTTAAATGGTTCAATAAAATTTTCTGAAATTGGCCATTACATGAATCATAGATCAAATGTAGCTCTCCCTTGGGCGGCAGTAGCGGAGGAGGGGCGGCATTTCGACGTCAGGGCTGGCCATGCTCACAACCCTAAAGTAGCCTTGACAAGTTCTTATAAGACCACACCAAGCCTAGTCTTGACTGGGCTCTTAGGTTCACTACACCAAAGTTGCCATTTTGGAACGGAGGATTCCGTTCCAAATAATTTCTGGAACGCCTATATTTCGTGCCTATTTTGGATGGCCAAATTTTTGGAACGGAATTATAGTGTTCCAGAAACGTATATTGGAACGGTTTAAATGCATTCCATATTTGGAACACCAGTAAAACGTGCCTAATAAAGTGTTTCAGTTTAATTTTTGTTTCAGCAACTGGAACGGCTAAAAAATGTTCCAGTTTTGGAACATCATAAATGCATTTCTAACAAAGCGTTTACATTTTTTTTTTGCCCATTCACTATAACGGCTAAAAGTGTTCCAGTAGCAAAGCGTTCCTAACAAAGAATTTTTTTCTCTTGTTCATTTATGCACACAATAGTTTTGAATCATATTCACACAATAATTTAGAATTCACTCTAAATATAAAAATAATATTTCATAATAATTTAATTATCTTACAATCACATTCACCTCCAAAATTAAATTGAAAACATTATAACATAACTAAAAGATTCTTAGAATACATAAATTGAAAACATTATCACAGGAAGTACTACTTCCTGTTATTTTCGATGCGTAATTTTCGATGGAAAACAGAGAAACGAAACAGTTGTCTAAATAGTAACAACGTTTCGTAGCAACACTTCAAAGAAGGTGCACACAGAGATCCTTGGAGGATTCTGGGTAACGAAAATCTGAAGAGATTTTGTTACAACAGCAAACGAAAGTAGAGCTTCTTTTAGGAAGGTACAAATCGAGTTGCTAGCAGCAGCGACGAAAGCCCAAAGAAGTATCTGATTAGATCAGAGAAGAAGAGAAGGAAAGAAAAAAGAGAAAGACAGCTTTGCTGGGGTGATAAGATCACCGTTGCTCAAAGCAAAATTCGTCTATATACGATCCGCTTCCAGGAACCAGCAAGTTCTAGAGACTTCTGGAACGCTCGTCAGTCAATATTTGAGACTTGAACGGGCTTCCTGGACTTTACGGACTCTTTTAACTCTCTTCTTGGTGCATCTTTCAAAGGAGACCAAGGGGCTCTATTATAGGGTGGAGTGAGATTTCACCTCTTCTCCTATCCGATATGGGACTAAAATACCATACTCAAAAATAGAGTTTGATATTTTAGATCATCCCACAATCAGCATAGAAGCGAGACATCCTGGAGTCCGTGTCCGAGTCCGCACAACAAAAATTAACTTACATCTTCGTTGGAATTAATTCTTTTTCCTTCTAGAAAAATACTCCCATGACACACACTTGTGCCCCACCACACCTCATGTGCACACCTCAACACAAACAATGCATTATATTGAGATACTCACCATTTGGTGTAGCCGATGTGGGACTATCTTTCCTAGTCCAAAGGCAAAATACCAACACTTTCCACATCGACTGTTTCTGGAGCTTCACTCTGGTATCTGCGGAATTACCATTGGCTACAAAATCAATCCCTTCATTGTTCGGGCTGGAGATACCGTTCGAATAGAAAGAGCAGCCTCTAGACGACCCCAAACTGATAGTTCTTCCCAACCTGAACCCAATACTATCGTGGATGAAACTGTAATGCGATGGACC
>JANAVB010034016.1:3454138-3739374 GCA_029216955.1 Iris pallida | reverse complement strand
GGTTTATGAATAGTGGACTTGGACTAGCTTTGACCTTGGTTGACCACGGTGACTATTTTGACCAAAAGTCAACCGAAAGTCAACCGAAGCCTAAAATTGACTTGAACTTGACCAAACTTGACCAGTTGACCCAAAGTAAACTGTTAGTCAACGTTAGCCAAGTTTGACCTAAAGTCGACCTAGAGTTGACCTAGGTTTGACCAGAGTTGACCAGTTGACCAAAAGTCACTGTAAGTCAACCGTTGACTTAAATCGACCTAGTTTAATTCCGTTTGACTTGCATTGACCCAGTTTGACCTAGTTAGGCCTAATATGACTTAGATTGATCCTGTACAATCTAGTTTGACCTTGTTTGACCTAGATTGACTTAGTTTGACGTGTCTTGACCTAATTTGACTCAGTATGATTTAATTTCACTTCCAAACCATTATATTGATACAGTATTCCATCTATAGGTCCTCGAGGCACTGTTCTTGGACTCAGTCGATCTATCCATCATATTACAGGCGAGTATATTCTCTGACACTTTTCCAATTTACGATGATTGTTATAATTTATATAATTAGTGTAGATATGCTTGTTCTCGACACATTGGTCACACGGATTGGTATTCATGGATCTCGATATGAGATATTATTCCTCGTTATCTTGGTATGTATTGTGCAAGCTCCCTTGTAGTTCTTGTGAAGTATATGGACACCGATTCTCGAGGAGACTTGCTCCCTTCTCGCAGAATCCCGTGTCGTAACGTGTCTTGCTTGGATCCACTCTACCAGTCGGAGGCGGGGAGATTAGTGTAGATATATGGTCAAGGCTTATTGTGCACCTATTGATTGTGAGTGTTGATCATACACCCCACGTATGATTAGCCAGGCCTGTTACTATTGTGCAAGTTCCCAAGTCGGCCACATATTGTAGCTAGTACTCACACACCTAGATAGATGATTCCTGATTCTTGTACATGCCATGATCAGTTTTTACTTGTCTTGTTCTAGCTCTAGATTTATAGCTTACCTTGCCATGATACTCACATGTACATTCCATGATTCTTGTATATACTATCTATTTACAGTCTTATAGCTTTTGTCATATCTTGTGAACTGTTGTTAGTTGATTGTACTCATTTTATCTTGACTGGATATGTTAATAAAATATTACAGATGCTGATAAGGAGGATTACAGTACCTACTACAGTCCGGATGACGTAGTGGGCTTAGACTTGGAGACCTTGGTTCAGCAGGGCTTAGTTCCGCCTGACGAGACTTTACCTATTGCTTAGTTAGAGTTATTTGGACTGGACCTTGTTTCCAGCTTGCTACTTATGCTTATGTTATTATATTTTGGGATTGTATAACTATATTACTTGGTGTCTCTCTCTCGTTGTTGAGCTGGATTTTGGACTTGTGATTATATCTATCTAGTCTTCATGCTATGATTTCTTTCTTCTAGATTGTGATTGAGTTTATCAGTATTTCATATTATATACCTCCGTGCGAAGATGACAGGTTATTATATACTGTTTTGTTGGCTAGTAGACTTACAGCGTTCTACGCCATTTTTACAGTGTAGGCTGGGCGTCGTCACGCACTTGTGCCCCTACCTAGGGTGCGGGTCGTGACACCTTGGAAGTTCATGGGTTCTATGGTTCTTCTTCTTGGGTTGGAGAAGAAGAACAGTGTGGGCACATGGCATTTTATGCACCCACAGTGACTTTAGCCTTGGGCGCATAGCCCTTTATATGCGCCCAAGCTCTCTGCTTTCCACAATGTGGACGCATGGCTTTATATACGCCCATGACTTTTACTTGCTTATGCATATAACTTCAATATATGTTAAGTTAGTGTCCTCTTGCTGTGGGCGCATAGCCCTTATTATGCGCCCACGTGGCCAGTATAGATGGCTCCTGACTTAGCCTCCCATTGCTCCTTGTCTCACTCATGTGGACGCATAGACTATAAGCGCATGCTTGTGGGCGCATAGGACATGGGCGCATGCACTCTCTCGTGCATTCCTTCCATAACAAATGCCCTACATGATGTGTTTAGTCCTAGGCACATACATATAGGCGCATGTCCTTAGGCGCATAGCCTTGGACGCATGCCACTCTCAGCACATGCATTTTGGGTGCATGCTCTTCATGACACCCCATTGACCCTTTGTGCCATCTCTTGCAAATATCCGTATTTGTCCCCATGGTCCTTAGTGTAAATTATGACTTTGTTTGTACTCTTTACTTGACTAGTCCTATAATGTTATTTTCCATGTTGCACATGTATTCTGAGTTTTAAATACGATCTTGGTATGGCACGTACACTCTTTAACAACTTCTAGATAGTGGCCCGTCGTGGGGCACTTACATGAACATGACATGACAATGTGACTTTACATGATAACTCTTGATAATGACCCATCGTAGTGCACTCTTGACAAGTAATCTTGATAAGTAACCTAACATGATAAATCTTAATATGTTGTTGCGACGGCTATCTTGACTTGCTAAGTAACTCTTGTCTTGATACCGTGGATGGTTGTGCTTGTATAAGCTACCTTTCTCATCTTGCATTATGTCCAGGACATGGACTCCTGGTTACCACGGTCAGGGATTCATACTGAATCTGACTAGGTTAATGACTAGATTGATTAAGTAGTCCATGAAGAGATTTCCCAGCTAGGCAGTCCCGTTATCTGGACGCTCTAATTGGACTTATAGTCTGCCGTCGAGTAGGGCACATTTCCAGCACACTATCATGTGTTGCACCCCCAAGTCACCTAATCCAACTCTCTCAACCGGCGACCGGATAACCTGGATTAAGACTGTAGGGCTTGTGGCTGTTGGAACATCTCGATGCATCTTGTTAGTAACTAAGCTTGTGATAACCCTAGTTAGTTAAAGTATCAAGCCGTACTCATTGCTTGGCCGTGATTGATGGATAGAGACTAGTCTAGTTTTGCCTAGACAATACCAGTACATGGTTATTTTAGCACGTTACCGTTTATGTTTTGCTTTATCGATAATCGGTCAGAGACTAAGTTCTATTCAGGTGAAGGGTTACAATACCGGTCCTTGTTTGGTTTACGGGTTCTAGCTTGGTTACTAGAATAGTCCTTTAGTTATCTTATCGTTTATCGCCTTGTTTCTCTAACTCAGGTCTTTCGTTATCATTGATGTATTTATGTGTTAATATGCTGGTTTTTGTTCTTAAGTGAAGCCTCCCTTGTGGCACTTGCTCTTTCTGGGTTCTGACCCAGCTGGTTTGTATGGCCAAATTTTCGGAGTAGCTCCCGTGGATCTTTCAGCCTTCCAGCCAGATGGTGAACACTAGACGCAACCCTGGCAACGAGTGTGTTTTATTTTGCTCTTCTATTCTATTGTAAATTATTCTTTTGAGGCGTTTAGCCGTCGAACAAGTGTTAGCTCGTGTTGAATTTACATTCCTGTCTACCTAAAGGCTGTAACATGATTGACAAATCCTAGGGTTGATCATGTATGAATTAAACTCTTGCTAGTCTTCGCATTTTGTATGACTAGCTTCATGATCATTTGAATATGTAATGTTTGGGATGCCTTACCTTATATGTCTGATGATCTACCATCTTGTTACATTACTTGCTTGCTTGAGATTGAGACACTAGGCTTGTACTTGACCATAAGAGACTGTTGGCTTAAAGATAATCTCTCATACATCTAGAAAGCCGTAACCGTATTGCGAGGTGGGATTCACTTTAATGTATGTAGCTGGCTGTGTCTTTCCCCCGCTCTCCAGTATTCTAGTTCTGGGGCGTGACAGATCGCAACCTAGGTTCGCACGGCATCACGTGTCACGACCCGCTCCCGAATAATCGGACACGAGTCGGACACGCCCAGCCTTTATCGTCAGACACAACAAAGTAAGCTGTACCAATCTAGGAAAACTAACTAGATAAATATGAACATGTATGAAATCACAGCATCTATAAATGTGTCCCCAAATTCAGAGTAAAGTACAAGTATCAGAATTATTACATTCCAGCAAATGAAAGTAAGTCTACTAGTCTAAATACAGGAAAATATAAAATGCTAAAGGTAAGCTCTAGGCTTCTGCAGCCTCTAGGTCCAACACAGCTCCAGCTGGCTCAGTAAGAATAGCAACATCCTGTCCATAATAGGTGTCGCACAGGGCCTCCAACTCACCTGCAACATATCCTATTCAGGAGCGGAGCAAAGTATAGTTCTAGGTAATGAAACATGAACATGAAATGGGTACAAGGGTACAGGAAATGAAATACAGGAATGAACAGGTAAATACAGGAAAGTAGTACAGGGAACTGAGTACAGGAGATATAGTACATAAATGTAAAGTACAGAAAATGAGTACAGGAAACTATAGTACATGAATGTAAAGTACAGGAACATGTAAAGTACAGGAAATGTAATGTACAGGAATGAAACTATAATCCTGCTGTACCAGACATAATAAGTGCACAATATCGAAATACATCTAGTCCATGTAACTGGCTGGGGTGAGTACAGGAGCATGTACAGGAGTACATGAATATGGTACGACTTAGGACCCGCGTGCACAGTGCGAGGCCTAAGCTAGGTACAGGAATATATAGTAACCGGGATTGGTCACATGGCTAGTGTATTTCTCCACCCGACACTAATAAGTACAAGAGCAAGAGTACAGGAATACAGGAGTACATGATGTCGTGCTATGATGTGTCACAAGAAAGGGTACAGGAATGTAAATGTACAAAACCGTAGAAAAGTACTTACCTGGCTCCGAAAAAGTACGGGTGAACAACGGAACTGGATGTCCTCCTGATTTATATTTTTTTACAAATTGATTAATAACTAAACGAGCTTAGAATTGATATCTTGAATTCTAACTATAACCATTTAGTAAACTAACTACTTAGTAAGGATCAGATACTAATTTAGTAATTATTTACTCTATGAAATACAACTACAATTCCAACTTAAAAATATGCCAAATAGTGAAATTAATATTGAAGGTTAACACATTGCATCCTATATGAATAAATTCAACACCATTCTACTTCAATTCCTATCCTTGTCTTAGGCTATTTAGGCCGAAAACAAAACTTCTCAAACTCGTAGTTAAGAAGTCCAGCCCAGATTAACCAACTCCCTACTTACGAAAATTAGCTACAACATAACTCAATTTGAATATAAGGCCCACTGCTATAATCAACAATACTCTGGAATGAAATAAACTGATCACAACAAATCCCATCAACTCATACAAAAGAATTATATAGAAATTATACCTATAAATTCATATTGAACTAATTCCCTCTCACCAAATCAATATACAATTTGAATAAAAGAATATACAGTCCAAAAAGAAATAGAAATCAATGGAGACTTAGAGCAATCAAAAGACTGTAAACAACTGCTCCCCAATCCCAGAAGAATTCTCCACACGTAACCATTCTACATGTTCAATACACCAGTTGCCAAATGGTTCAAGCACCCGACACCCCATATTGGAAAACGGTTAGCAGTTTACGAACAAGCTGGACACACGAAAACTCCAATCACGAACAGAAATTGAATCAGGGTCACATGGCTGCAAAACCCGGGTACGAGGTCCTCTCCAACACAACCGACATGAACATCAGCAACCCGAACACGAACCAACAAATACGAACACAACAGCACGAACACTGGCACAAATCACAACCGACATTACCCCTTCCCAGAAACAACCAACAAAATACTAAATTGGAAGCAATTACCTGAAGAAGGACACAAAGAAACTCGGCTTCAGGACCAGCACTCCACTGCTCAGGACCAGCACTCTACTGCTCAGGACCAGCACTCTACTGCTCCCAGGTTCTAGCAACTCACTGTCCAAGCATTAATTCGACAATTTCCACGCAAAATCAGAAGACAAAACCCAAAGTGAAGTCATGATTTCTCATAAAAATGTGGGTAAACTTACCCAACAATTCTAATTCCGGTTTCTTAGTCTTCCCGAACCCAGATTCAATCAAAATCGATCTATGCTAACAAGAATGGCCTACAGTTAAGGATCGACCATCACAGTTCGTAGACCCGATAAAATTATCGAATTAAGCTAACTACAACTTAGCACTCACCGAAATATAGATCGAACTGTTGGAAAACAATTGGCTTCGAAACTCCGAATGGATCGACACCCGATCTAAGACGCCCTGTTTGAATCATTCAAACACCAAGGTTCGTAAGACTCAAAGGAAACTCCCAACGGCATAGATCGAACAAAATAATTAAATAAAAACAACTCACAGATCGGACGTCACCGGACTCAGTGAATGAGCTCCCATTCGGATATGTCCAAAAATTTCGAGATCGCATGGATCGATCCCTGGTGGTAAATTCCACGAGAGAGAAAGAAAGAGTGATCAACACCAAATTTGAAGAACCAAACACAACAAACAAATTTAAGATCTCACGTTGAGTATGGATGGAGGCTTACTGTGAATTGACAATAGAAGGGAAAGAACGCCAGGGTCCACTCATCGGGAAGTCGCCTTGCCACTGTCGCGAAGACGAACTGTCACAGGAACTCGAGCTTCGTCGTGGATGAACAGATCATCGCCGGAGAAGCCGATCTTCGCGCAAAAGCCGTACGCCAGAAGATCGAAGTTTTGTTGGAGAAGATCTATCGCCTCCTAGTCGCCGTTGAAGCCGCCGCTCGAGTCGCCGTCGAAATCGCCATCGCTCGGGTCGCCGTTCGTCGAATTAGGGTTGCTCGAGAAATGGAGACGAAAGAAAGGAAAAAGAAAGAGAATGAAAAATATTACTTCTGAGTAATCTCTTTCTTCCCAGCTCAGTTATAGGAAAAGTTTGGCAACTTTGCAGAAACACCCCTCTACCCAACTCAATCTTTCCTAGGTCCTTTCGCCAAGGGAATCTTACAGAAAAACCCTTGCCCTTTTCATTATTATAAAAATTTGTTTAAAAATAGTTAAAAATTCACATGGTGGGCCCAAAGTTGTTATAACAACTTTTCAAATTTGAAAAGTAGCCTAAAATTAATTCCCTCCAAAAATATATCATCCAAAATTTATTATTTAAAACCATTTATTATTTAAAGCTAATAATATCAATTGTATAATTTTTTAGAAATCTCACTATTTATTTTAAAAACCGGGAAGTGGAGTTATAAATTTCCCTCCCTTAAAAAATTTTGTCCTCGAAATTCAAAGGACCAAAAACAATCTCAGCAATCACAAAGGTCCAAACACCAGTCATTTATTGAAAATATAATTTCATAAAAACAGAGTACAATCAAATCAATCAAACAGAGTGGGATAGCGCTCCCGCATCTCGTCCTCGCGCTCCCATGTGGACTCTTCCAGAGAGTGGTTTCTCCACATGACGCGAATAAGAGAAATAGTCTGGTTCCGCAAGCACTTCTCCCTCCGATCGAGGATCTCCACTGGCTGCTCCTCGTAGGTCAATCTCGGGCCCACCTCTAGCTCAGAATAGTCCACAACATGGCTCGGGTCTGGAATGTAACGTCGGAGCTGAGACACGTGGAAAACATCGTGTACTCCCTCCAAGCTAGCTGGAAGTGCCAGTCGATATGCCACCTCGCCAATCCGTGCCGTCACATCGAAGGGTCCGATGAATCTTGGGCTGAGCTTTCCGCCTCTGTCGAATCTGATGACGCCCCTAGTCGGTGAGATCTTCAGGAACACTCTATCTCCAATCGTAAAATCAAGTGGTCGTCTGCTGCTGTCCGCCCAGTGCTTCTGCCGATCCTGTGCAACTCTGAGACGCTCCCTGATCAGTCTGACTTTCTCAGCTGAGTCTACCACCATCTCTGGCCCAAGTAAAGCTCTCTCGCCAACGTCGTCCCAAGATAGAGGCGTGCGACATCTCCGTCCATATAGCACCTCGAACGGGGTCATCTCGATGCTAGCCTGATAACTGTTGTTATAGACAAACTCCATAAGGTGCAAATAATCCTCCCACGAACCGCCGAAGTCGAGTGCGCAAACCCGTAGCATGTCCTCCAGCGTCTGAATGGTCCTCTCGGACTGCCCATCCGTCTGTGGATGATAAGCAGTGCTGAACTTCAACTGTGACCCCAAGCTTGACTGTAGACTCCTCCAGAAGTGTAATGTGAAGCGGCTGTCTCTGTCTGAAACGATGCTAACTGGCACTCCATGAATCCGCATGATCTGTCGCATGTAGAGGTCTGCAAACTTTTCGGTCGACAACCCAACCTTGAACGGAATGAAATGGGCAGACTTCGTCAGTCTGTCCACGATCACCCAGATAGCGTCCTTGCCACTGGAAGTACGCGGTAATCTAGAGACAAAGTCCATGGTGATGTGCTCCCACTTCCATTCCGGAATAGGTAAGGGCTGGAGTAATCCTGCTGGTCTCTGGCGCTCTGCCTTGACTTGCTGGCACACAAGACATCTGGAAACAAATCTGGCAACCTCTTTCTTTATTTCATACCACCAAACATACTCCCATAGGTCCTTGTACATCTTGGGGGATCCAGGATGTATAGAATACTGCGACTGGTGGGCTTCTTGCATCACCTCCTCCCGCAACTCCTTGGGCACACACAGTTGGTTCCCGTGCCTCAAGGATCCGTCCTCTGCAATGGTGAAATCGTCGAGCAGTCCTGCCTCCGTCTGTGCTCTAAGACATCGGAGTCCCTCATCAAGAAACTGGGCCTCCTTGATCTTCTCTAACAATTCCGACTGTATCTGCATGTGCATCATCTGTCCTCCAAATCCTGGTAGAATAATCTCAATGCCAAGGCTCTCAAGGTCCTCCAGAAGATGTCGGTCCATAGTGAGATACATGGCAATAAGATATCGACTGAGAGCATCAGGTACCACATTCGCCTTCCCAGGGTGGTACTGCAGACTGATGTCGAAATCCTTCATGAGTTCCAGCTATCTGCGCTGCCTCATATTCAGCTCCTTCTGAGTAAAGACATACTTCAGGCTTTTGTGGTCCGTGAAGATGTCCACTCTCTCCCCATATAAATAGTGCTTCCACAGTTTCAAGGCAAATATGACTGCTGCAAGCTCCAAGTCATGTGTGGAATAATTCTTCTCATGGGGACTCAACTGTCTAGAAGCATAATGCTATGACCTTCTTGTTCTGCTCCAGCACACATCCCAAGCCTTTTCCTGAAGCATCGCTGTAGATGATGAATCCTCCCGATCCAGATGGCAAAGCTAGAACTGGTGTTGTCGTTAGTCTTCTCTTCAATTCTTCAAATGCTGACTGGCAGGCGTTGCTCCAGATGAACTCCTCGTCCTTCCGCTTAAGCTTTGTCATAGGCTCTGCAATCTTGGCAAAATCCTTCACAAACTTCCTGTAGTAACCTGCTAGCCCCAGGAAACTACGAACCTCTGCTATTGACTTGGGAGGTGCCCATGCTTCCACTGCTTCAATCTTCTTGGGATCCACAGAAATCCCCTCTCCAGTCACTACGTGCCCCAAAAACTCCACTCGGTCTAAGAAAAACTACATTTCGAGAGTTTTCCGTGCAGCTTCTCCTTCCGCAAAATCTTCAGAACAATCCGTAGGTGTTCTACATCATCCTCCTCGGTCTTCGAATAGATCAAGATGTCGTCAATGAAGACTATAAAAAACTTGTCTAAATACTTATGAAAAACTTTATTCATCAAGTTCATAAACACAGCTGGGGCATTGGTGAGTCCGAACGGCATCACCAGGAACTCATACTGGCCGTATCGGGTGTTGAAGGCTGTCTTCGGAATATCCTGCTCCCGAACCTTCATCTGATGATATCCCGACCGAAGATCAATCTTGGAAAAGACCTTCGCTCCACTAAGCTGGTCAAACAGCTCATCAATTCGTGTCAAAGGGTATCTATTCTTGATGGTGATGTTATTGAGTACACGGTAATCGATGCACATCCTTACTGTCCCATCCTTCTTGGGCACGAAAAGTACCGGTGCTCCCCAGGGTGAAGTACTGGAACGAATAAAACCCTTGTCCTCTAGCTCATCAATCTGCGCCTTCAACTCCGCAGCTTCCTTCGGGTTGATCTTGTAACAATGCTGGGACTTCAGTGCTGATCCGGGCAATAGGCCGATGCTGAACTCCACGTCTCGATCCGGCGACAATCCTGGCAATTCCTCGGGGAAGACATCAAGATACTCTGCAATCAACGGGTGCGGCAACTCCTGGTCTTCGGCAACTGCTCTGAAGTAGACTCCCTCTGGCCTCTCTGCAACTCGCCTGCTGATCTCGAACGGTGGAACTCCTAGCGGGCTGAAGATCACCTTCCCTTCATGGCAGTCTATTACGGCAAACTGCTCGCTCATCCAGTCGATACCGAGGACTATATCAAATCCGGGCAGTGGCATCACTAGAAGTCGAGCCCTAATCTCCCTTCTAGTAATAGTGATAGGGCAGTCCACCATCTCACTGACTGGCACTACCCCTCCTCCTGTCATTATCTGACAGTTCCTCCTAGTAGGCTTGGGTGTGAAGCCGTGTCTATGCAGAAACTCATATGATACAAAGCTATGTGTGGCTCCAGAATCAAACAATGCAATGGCAGAGAAAAAATATAAAAGTATAGAACCTGTGATCACATCTGGTACTGCCTCATCCTCCTCAACTGCCGCCATGACGTAAGCACATCCTTGCTGCGGTCCTCCCCTCTGCTGACGCTGTGCAAACTGTTGCTGCTAAGTGGGTAAAGCCGGTCCCTTCTTTGGTGCAGCTGGTAGAGCTCTGGGTGGTACAGGTGGTGGTCCTCCAGCTCCTCTAGGTCCTCCAGTCAGTCTAGCCGCAGCCTGTGGGCAATCTCTCATCTGGTGTGCGTCTGATCCACAGAATAAACAGAGCCCGAGCCTCTTGCGGCACTCGTCGAAGCGGTGTCCCGGCCGATAGCAGAATGTGCAAGTAACTGCCTGCTGCTATCTCTGATGCTGATGTGCAGGAGCTCTGGCTGGGCGGTGATGCTGCTGTGCCGTCTGCTGAGGTCTTACCTGAATCTGAGTCTGGACCCTCTTCGCTGGTGCCTGGAAACTGCTGCTGCCCACGTCTCGGTCCCTCTTCAGCCTTGGGTCTGCCTCCTTCTCTACAGCCTGAGCAATCTTCAGGATGCTCGCATAGGTCGTCGCCTGACTAATCGCCACCGCATGTCGCAGGTCCCTGGTGAGACCCTTCTTGTATCTCCAAGCTCTGTCCTCTGGCGCTCTGACTAGGCTCTCCGTAAACCTGATGAGCCTAGTAAACTCCGTAGTATACTGCACAATCGTCATCGTCCCCTGCTGCAGCGCCTCGAACTGCATCCCCAGCTCATCCCGCTCCACCTCTGGAAAGAACTTCTCCTTGAACAGAGTTTTGAAATCTGTCCAAGACACCTTGGGCTCCGACAATTGGGGTTCCTCTCGGTACCAAGCTCTGGCCAAGTCGAAGAGTCGCATGTTAGCCACCGCCACCTTCTGGTCCTCTGGAATATGTGCCATGTTCAAGGTCCTCTCTACATTCTCCAGCCACTCATCCGCATAGATGATCCCCTCGTCGCCCCAGAAGTTCATCGGGCAGAGGTTCTGGTACTCTTTGGCCGTCCCTGGTCTCGGTGCTCGTGGTGCTAGAACTGCTGCTGGAGCTGGTGCTGCCGGCTCTCTGGTCCTAAGTGCGTCGACGACAATCGCTCTGAACTGCGCTGCCTGGTGGTTCTGGGCCTCCAGAAAGTGCTGAAACATCGCCATCACCTGGGCGCCATCAAACATCATTGTCGGAGGCAGCGATGGAAAGATAGGAGGCACCAGCGGAAGCTGATCTGCCGGAACGTCTGGTACGGGCTGCTCCGAACCGCCTGTAACTCCAGAACTGCCTGCAACTCCAGGCTGATCTGCGATCTTCCTCGTAGCGACCATCCTGCATCAAAATAAAACTTCGTGATTGATAAAAACCTAACCTACCAGAAAAATATAAATGTTTATATAATAACCATATGTACCCGATATACCCGATTTCCTATGCTGTGATTCAAGTTTCCCTAGTGTAAATCAAGTCCCCTAATAGTACTCTAATATCTAGGTACCATTAGGATGGACCTGCATGGGCCTACCACTAAAAACATGTCACGACCCGCTCCCGAATAATCGGACACGAGTCGGACACGCCCAGTCTTTGTCGTCAGACACAACAAAGTAAGCTGTACCAATCTAGGGAAATTAACCAGATAAATATGAACATGTATGAAATCATAGCATCTATAAATGTGTCCCCAAATCCAGAGTAAAGTACAAGTATCATAATTATTACATTCCAGCAAATGAAAGTAAGTCTACTAGTCTCAATACAGGAAAATATAAAATGCTAAAGGTAAGCTCTAGGCTTCTGCAGCCTCTAGGTCCAACACAGCTCCAGCTGGCTCAGCAAGAATAGCAACATCCTATCCATAATAGGTGTCGCACAGGGCCTCCAACTCACCTGCAACATATCCAATTCAGGAGCGGAGCAAAGTACAGTTCTAGGTAATGAAACATGAACATAAAATGGGTACAAGGGTACAGGAAATGAACAGGTAAATACAGGAAAGTAGTACAGGGAACTGAGTACAGGAGATATAGTACATGAATGTAAAGTACATGAAACTATAGTACATGAATGTAAAGTACAGGAACATGTAAAGTACAGAAAATATAATGTACATGAATGAAACTATAATCCTGCAGTACCAGACATGATAAGTGCACAATATCGAAATACGTCTAGTCCATGTGACCGGCTGAGGTGAGTACAGGAGCATGTACAGGAGTACATGAATATGGTACGACTTAGGACCCGCGTGCACAGTGCGAGGCCTAAGCTAGGTACAGGAATATATAGTAACCGAGATTGGTCACATGGCTAGTATATTTCCCCACCCGATACTAATAAGTACAAGAGCAAGAGTACAGGAATACAGGAGTACATGATGTCGTGCTATGATGTGTCACAAGAAAGGGTACATGAATGTAAATGTACAAAATCGTAGAAAAGTACTTGCCTGGCTCCGAAAAAGTACGGGTGAACAACGGAACTGGATGTCCTCATGATTTATATTTGTTTACAAATTGATTAATAACTAAACGAGCTTAGAATTGATATCTTGAATTCTAACTATAACTATTTAGTAAACTAACTACTTAGTAAGGATCAGATACTAATTTAGTAATTATTTACTCTATGAAATACAAGTACAATTCCAACTTAAAAATATGCCAAATAGTGAAATTTATATTGAAGGTTAAGACACTGCATCCTATATGAATAAATTCAACACCATTCTACTTCAATTCCTCTCCTTGTCTTAGGCTATTTAGGCCAAAAACAAAACTTCTCAAACTCGTAGTTAAGAAGTCCAGCCCAGATTAACCAACTCCCTACTTACGAAAATTAGCTACAACATAACTCAATTTGAATATAAGGCTCACTGCTATAATCAACAATACTCTGAAATGAAATAAACTGATCACAACAAATCCCATCAACTCATCCAAAAGAATTATACAAAAATTATACCTATAAATTCATATTGAACTAATTCCCTCTCACCAAATCAATATACAATTTGAATAAAAGAATATACAGTCCAAAAAGAAATAGAAATCAATGGAGACTTAGAGCAATCAAAAGACTGTAAACAACTGCTTCCCAATCCCAGAAGAATTCTCCACACATAACCATTCTACAGGTTCAATACACCAGTTGCCAAATGGTTCAAGCACCCGACACCCCATATTGGAAAACGGCTAGCAGTTTACGAACAAGCTGGACACACGAAAACTCCAATCACGAACAGAAATTGAATCAGGGTCACATGGCTGCAAAACCCGGGTACGAGGTCCTTTCCAACACAATCGATATGAACACCAGCAACACGAACACGAAGCAACAAATACGAACACAACAACACGAACGCTGGCACAAATCACAACCGACATTACCTCTTCCCAGAAACAACCAACAGAATACTAAATTGGAAGCAATTACCTGAAGAAGGACACAAAGAAACTCGGCTTCAGGACCAGCACTCCACTGCTCAGGACCAGCACTCTACTGCTCAGGACCAGCACTCTACTGCTCCCAGGTTCTAGCAACTCACTGTCCAAGCATTAATTCGATAATTTCCACGCAAAATCAGAAGACAAAACCCAAAGTGAAGTCATGATTTCTCATAAAAATATGGATAAACTTACCCAACAATTCTAATTCCGGTTTCTTAGTCTTTCCGAACCCAGATTCAATCAAAACCGATCTATGCTAACAAGAATAGCCTACAGTTAAGGATCGACCATCACAGTTCGTAGACCCCATAAAATTATCGAATTAAGCTAACTATAACTTAGCACTCACCGAAATATAGATCGAACTGTTGGAAAGCAATTGGCTTCGAAACTCCGACTGGATCGACACCCGATCTAAGACGCCCTGTTTGAACCATTCAAACACCAAGGTTCGTAAGACTCAAAGAAAACTCCCAACGGCATAGATCGAACAAAATAATTAAATAAAAACAACTCACAGATCGGACGTCACCGGACTCAGTGAATGAGCTCCCATTCGGGTCTGTCCAAAAATTTCGAGATCGCACGGATCGATCCCTGGTGGTAAATTCCACGGGAGAGAAAGAAAGAGTGATCAACACCAAATTTGAAGAACCAAACACAACAAACGAATATGAGATCTCACGTTGAGTATGGATGGAGGCTTACTGTGAATTGACAATAGAAGGGGAAGAACGCCAGGATCCACTCGTCGGGAAGTCGCCTTGCCACTGCCGCGAGGACGAACGTCACAGGAACTCGAGCTTCATCGTGGATGAACAGATCATCGCTGGAGAAGCCGATCTTCGCGCAAAAGCCGTACGTCGAAAGATCGAAGTGCTGCTGGAGAAGATCTATCGCCTCCTAGTCGCCGCTCGTCGCCGTTGAAGCCGTCGCTCGAGTCGCCGTCGAAATCGCCATCGCTCGGGTCGTCGTTCGTCGAATTAGGGTTGCTCGAGAAATGGGGACGTGAGAAAGGAAAAAGAAAGAGAATGAAAATATAACTTCTGAGTAATCTCTCTCTTCCCAGCTCAGTTATAGGAAAAGTTTGGCAACTTTATAGAAACACCCCTCCGCCCAACTCAATCTTTCCTAGGTCCTTCCGCCCAGGGAATCTTACAGAAAAACCCTTGCCCTTTTCATTATTACAGAAATTTGTTTAAAAACAGTTAAAAATTTACATGGTGGGCCCAAAGTTGTTATAACAACTTTTCAAATTTGAAAAGTAGCCCAAAATTAATTCCCTCCAAAAATATATTATCCAAAATTTATTATTTAAAACCATTTATTATTTAAAGCTAATAATATCAATTGTACAATTTTTAGAAATCTTACTATTTATTTTAAAAATCGGGAAGTGGAGTTACATCACATCCGGGGGACGACTATCGATTCTTCGGAATCGGGACGTGACATATTGGTATTAGAGCACGACTTTACATCCTTGGCCTCCCGTCTTGAGTCTCTAGTCTCGAACCGTTGACCTCGTATCGATGAGATGAGTTGTTCCATACGCTGAACCTAAAACATTTTCTGAAACTAACGAGAGTTGCCTTTTTTTCCAGGAGTTGCGGGACCTCGGACAGAGGGCAAAGTGAGCACTTCCAGCGGCTCGAGTAGTTTCGAAGCCGAGCCTTCCGTCAACCCAATGAGGAGGATGTCTACCAAAGCCGGACCTTCCGATAATCCTATAGAGCGAATGCTATATCTGCTCGAAATACAGCAAAGGCAGGCTGTCATACCCCAGTACCGGAATACGAAGACGGACTAGGCCAGCTACTCCGTATGAGGTATGCAAACGTCATACGGCGATCGTGGCCGTAAAAAGACAAAGTGGTGCGTGCTACAATCAAGTCTCCTATGGTCTCACAGAGCATCTATTTCTCAATCATTCAAGCAAGAAAACATCAATTAATGAGCATATGAGAAAAAGCAGTAAGGCATCCCCGATGCTTCATCAAAGTGATCATGGGAATCTAGCTTTATAAGTTAGTTAGTCCAGAGAGTCATAGGTACATAATCGTATTCAGCTGCAGTCTAATTTAATTACAATTATGCAAAGACAAAATATCCAGATTAACCGGCTAAACAGATGCCGGTGGCTAAACGCCAGAACATAAGGAATGAAAACTAGAGTGGTGGAGAAGAAAACCACTCGAGTCTTCCGCCAGCCATGCTCCTAGTATGCACCATTGACGTTAGGGAAGAAGTTTGAATCCTCAGGCGCTACTACGAGATCTGGCCAAACAAAACCAGCAGAATCAGCCCCAAATAGCAAGTACCACAAGGGAGCACAAAAGAGTGAAATAAAACCCAAGCATAAAATAATAATACTAATGATAATAACAGCTTCCGGTCGTAACCTCGATCCACAGCCTATCATAGCATGATAGACTAACCTAACAACCAAACAAGGACATGGGTTAGACCACGTACCATGACAGTCCATGTCCCTCGGCTACTAATGGAAGGTACAAGGCACATTCAAGTCATTTTTTTTCTAAGCGGCCATTCATTCATGCGGCTTTCTATAGTTGACGGAGTTATCCCCACGATACTGATTAAAAGGAATCCTCAGATCGTGTCAACCCAGTAGGGCTAGCCAAACCATTAGACATATAGCACATTGAGTATGTACCGGTCCCTCGGAGGGCTACCATGCTAATACATATAATACATAGCTCGTAGAAGTCGGATATAGTCATCTGCTAAGGCAAATAAAACCATATCCGTGGCGACCAACCCGACACGTCAGGACTGGACCTGGGGTGACTAGTATAGCACGATCTCGGGATTCTTTCCACCCAAGGCATCTACCAAGTTAGTTGCCTAGTTAATCCCTAGGTTATCCTCGTAGTTCACATGTCGTGGCCACATGCTCACTCGCCTAGATGTCGTACAATGTACGAGTACCCAAAGAAGGGATCCGTACTGGCAAGTATCACGTAGGAACACTTAGAACATAGGATAGCACCTCGGCGCTCACATAGTTTGTACCATAGTACACACATAGGTTTATCCAGCACTCGCATAGGTAGTCAGATCAGGAATGAGGACTAAGACACAAGGATACATACGACGGCGCTCACATAGTTTGTACCATAGTACACACATAGGTTTATCCAGCACTCGCATAGGTAGTCAGATTAGGAATGAGGACTAAGACACAAGGATACATGCGATCGAGGGTCATGCGGCCGAGGCTCATGCGGCCAAGGATCATGCGGCCAAGGCTCATGCAGCCGAGGCTCATGCGGCCAAGGCTCATACGGCCAAGGCTCATGCGGCCGGGCTACTCATCTTCTCCAAAAATTCGAGAAAGATGGCCATGGAACCCATGAACTTCAAACTGTCACAACTCGGTCAAAACAACATGAAATCTAACTTTTCAAAGGTCATATTTGGGTAAAAAGAAATGCTCTACCACATGGAACAACTAGATTTTGGAAACAAGCAAGTTTAATAGATCAAAACCAAAGAAAACTGAAAATAACATAAACTTAGATCTACAAGAATCCATCCTTCAAAACCGAAAATACCATGTACTAAACTTGTAGAGGATGATAAGAAGAACAATATAGATAAATAATATCAAAGAAAAAATCAAGGATGAAAAATGCACAAATCTCCACTTTTGAGCAAGTTGTACTTGCCTAATGGTGGTGGTTGAGAGAAATAAATGAAAGAGTGAATGAGAAGAGAGTATGAGGAAGAGAATATATATAGGAGTTGGATTGGCTTAAGAAAACCCTAATCTCTAAACATGCTCTAACCATTCCATTAATGACATGCTTAAAGGCTACAAGCAACCATTAATAAATAATAAATAGAACTATGCACATGCTAAATACATGATACCATATACAGGATTCATGCAAGAATACGTATATCGAGATCGGGGAGTGACATCTCTACCCTCCTTAGAAAAATTCTGTCCTCTGAATTTCTGCCAAGACATGATAGGGAATTCAAAGCAAGTAAGATACTAATTACAAGGCTAACTATGCATGCAATCTCATCAATTTCAACAGATATTAGAGAACAATCATCCACCCTAGTGGGTGCAAGAAAAACAGAAAAACATATTACAAAGGCATAAGGATAAATATACCTTTCGAGTCGAACAAGTGCGGATATCAAGATCCAATCTCGTCCTCGCGCTCCCATGTCGACTCCTCCGGTGAGTGATGGCCCCAAGTGACGCGGACAAGATTAATAGTCCGGTTCTTGAGTACCTTCTCTCATCGATCCAAAATGGATATGGATTGCTCCTCGTAAGTCAGGTCGGTACCGACGACCAGCTCAGAATGATCGAGGATGTGACTCGAATCCGGGATATACCTATGCAACTAAGATACATGAAACACATCATGTACATCAAGTAGCAAAGGAGAAAGGGCAAGACGATAAGCAACATCGCCGACCCGAGCGAGAATATCCAACGGACCAACATATTTCGGACTAAGCTTTCCACGGGTTCCAAATCTGATGATACCCCGAGTAGGCAAAATTCGCAGAAACACTTGGTCACCAACACCAAACTCTAGAGGCCTACGATGCTGATCTTTCCAGTGTCGGTGTCTGTCCTGCGCGACTCGAAGCCGCTCTCTGATCGACTTGACTGTTTCTACGGTCTGCGTGATCATCTCTGATCCCAATAATTTTTGTTCTCCTACATCGTCCCATGCCAGAGGGGACCTACACTTTCTTCTATATAATGCTTTAAACGGTGCCATTTGTATACTTGCCTGATAACTATTATTGTAAGAGAACTCTACTAAATAAAGATGATCTTCCCAAGTTTTGTCGAAGTCTAAAGTGTAGGAACGAAATCGTAAAGCAGAATACTCTAGAGGGGGGTGAATAGAGTAGGCAGCAGAATATTGCTAATTAAAAATCTTGTTAGCAGTAGATCACAGATATAAAAATAATCATAAAGTAAATGACAGAAATAAAAAGTGATCAGAAGGCAAACGCAAACACCGTGATTTATACTGGTTTTCCTCTTGTGAGGACTAGTCCAGTCGAAAGAACTCTAGCTTCCAGTTGAATCCACTATTGGAAAATCCTGCAAGTTTTCATACGAACTCCTTGCAACTTCTACAGACGCGAGCTTTGATACGAAGAACTCGACCAACTTCAATTGTGAAGAGTTGTATCTTCTATCAAGCCTCTGATTACAACCGCTCTGAAACTTCTAGACCGTACCGTACTGGCAAATGGACTAGAGAATTATAACTGGCTTGGGATTTAAAAATGTAAGCTTTTGAGAACTCTTTAGAGAAAATGTAAGCTTTTAGAAGAGAAGAGATTGAAAGTGAATTGGTGATTTGAAATGATCGAAATACTTCTCTATTTATAGTTTTTCCAAAGACAGAACTCTGACAGAATTTGGGCAGAATTCGGACAGAACTCTTTGTAACAAACCGCAACTGAGCGGTGACCAAGTTCAAAATCAAACGTTCACTAACGTTCATCTTGGCCGAACTCTGACCGAACTCTGGCCGAGTTCTGCTAGGGTTCTGCCAGTTCATTTTTCAGAAAAATTAATTTGGCTTTTTGAAAATTCCTTCAGAAGCTTTTTGTAAAAAGGATGTTTTTAAAAAACATAGGTCATTTTTAAAGAGATAGGTCAGTTTTGAAAAACAATTTCGGACAGTCTATTTGCAGTACGACTTGGTGTACAATGTATTCCTAGACTCAATAAATTGAAAAATTATGTTGCTTTGAAGAAAATACATTCTGAATGGCAAACGGCTTCAGTCTTGAATATAGTAGATATCTATCGTTGAGCAGTATCCAAAACGTCGTAGGTAAACATCTGAATTGACTTGCATTTATATCGAAACAGAGTTTGATCAATTATTAAAATCAGGTTTGACAATGACCAATGGGCCAACAATCTTCTCCATTTTGATAATTGACAAACCTTGCCGATATAAAATCTAAGTTTGGATCAATTCAAAAATGTATACGAAAAATTGTTCATAATCTGTATTCATGAAGATGTTAGATCTATTTCTCCCCCGTTGTCACTTAGCAAAATAATTGCAAAAGAGAAATCTCCCCCGCAATAAATGTATAAGTAACACACAGTAAGAAACAAAAAAATATATATATAATATTCATCACAGGTATGGTATAAACAGTTAAAAAGATATTGTATAAACAACACAGGTATGATATTTGTCATAGGCAGTTTATATGGAAGCAAGAAAAGTAATGCTATAATAAAGCTGAAATAAATAAAATGCTGAATAATAAACTAATTAAAATGTATGCCAAACTGAGGCATAATAAAAACCATGTCTATGAAGAGTCACAAATAACTAAAAGAGTGTTGATAATATCTTGGAATGTCGGAGCATTTCCAAGTAAACATAAGACAAAAGTATCAGTCTCAATATGTAACATCTCAAAAATTATCATCCTCATCATCATCGTCATCAGCTGCAGCACCAGCATGTCCAGATGGACCAGCTCCAAAGTACCAGCTCCAGAAGTATGAGGAGTGGCACCAGAAGTACGATTCCAATCGTAAGCATTCTCTGGCTTGGAACAGAGAGTGGACCGCCTCATCATCAACACGGTATCCAGAAATAGAAGGGTCGTAAGGTAGAGAGCTAGCTGAGTGACCCATCTGCGCAAATCTCAGATCGGCGAAGGAGTTGGCAATAGCCTGAAATCGAGTCACGTCACAGAACTCACGTTCCCTGGAAGTGTCAACATAGAATGACTTCAGATCTGATAGGTGCTGATGAATACCCTCAAATGTTATAGGGTAAGAATGAGGAGGACAAGGTGCTGTGGGAGTAGGTGTAGGAGGAGCAGGTGCAGTAGGTGGAGGAATAGTAGCAATACTGCGACGAGAGAGTTTGAGGAACTTGGGTTCAGGGTCAACAACACAAGTAGATAGGTCAATGTCAAATCTCTGAAAGATGCGTGGGATGAGCATCGCATAAGAGAGGTTGCGGTCTCTTCCGCGACATCTACCCATCATCTGAATGATAGTCTTAGGGGCAGAAAAAGGAATCCCCTTAAGAATGTGATATAGAGCAGAAAGCTCAAGTGCAGTGACATCATCTTTGGAAGTAGATTTTGGAAGTAAAGTGGAATAGATGATGCGATGTAATTCGTAGTTAAACAAGTTCAAGTTATTAGTCTTGAACTTTCCAGGACGAGCACGTGCGGACGCACAAAGCTCATTCTTGAAACTAAAGAGAGTCGTACCATCGAAAAAATCAAAATCAGTGATGTCATCGAGCGGGGCACCTTCGTTTGGAATACCAAAGATTTCTGCTAACGTTTTATCAGTGAATTCGATATCGATCCCTCTGACACGTGTTCTCGTAGTAAAAGTGTCTAACACGAAATTACAATAGAATAATCTAATGGCATTAGTAGCAATAGGAAATTATAAAGGAACAAAGTATTGTAACCCTAATGCCTCAAAGTAAGGGCGGTGGTCAGGAAAGACAGTCCATTTAATCGGTGATCCGGTACGGATAGTACGCATAATGAAATCGGCATACCATAATAAAGCTTGGTCGGAAGTTTTGAAGTAAAACTCACCCGATGCACCGTCATCCGATTAGACCAGAAAAAAGAAGGAATACGTATGCGGATCCGAAGACGATGCCTCTTTACTGGCATTGGTCTTCTTCCTCTTGAAGGGATTGAACTTAGGCATTCTTTCCCAAAATTCTAGAAACCCTAAGAATTTGAAAGTGGAGGAGAGAAGGAATTATACCTTCCAAGAATTGGATATATTGTTGAGGACGAAATTCTCCGCACGAATCCAAAGTTTGGACGAAGATCTCCACGCGGATTGGAAGAACAAGGGTAGAGAAGAGCTAGGGTTTGGAGGCACGGCTGCTGCTGTTTGATATAGTTTGGAAGAATGAAGAAGATGGGGGCCTCGGGTTCTGATTGGTACATATATATACCTAGCCGAACTCTGGCCGAATTCGGACCGAGCTCGGGCCGAATTCGCCAAGGGTTGCCTGGCTATATATATATATATATATATATATATATATATATATATATATATATATATATAAAATATATATATATATATATATATATATATATATATATATATATATATATATATATATATAAAATAATTGAAATGGGGCCACATCTTTTTTATTAATTCGTTTCAAATGTTTAATTCAGAGTTTAGTAATTTTAAATCTCAAAATAATATAATTAATATTATTTTATATATTAATATTCTTTACTCATTATCTGTCTCAGATTAGCTGTAGGAGTACTGTCCCAACTAACGGAGGTTCACCAGGGAACTCATAAATACCGTTTCGCTTCGACCGTAGTCGTGGTGACAGGTAGACTCTTTTTAGGCTTGTCTCGAAAACAGTTATCGAGTGTCAAATAAATAATTAATAAAACAAATTTAATTAATATTATTGATATCTAAAATGCCTAATTCCCGACATAAATAATTGAAACGATCTTCCGCTAGAGGTTTTGTGAGTATGTCAGCTAATTGATTCTGAGTGTCTATGTATACAAGGTCTATATCTCCATTTTGTTGATGATCTCTAAGAAAGTGATGTCTAATCTCGATATGTTTAGTATGAGAGTGACATACTGGATTTTTAGTTAAATTAATAGAACTAGTATTGTCACAGAAAATGGGTATGTGTACTGTAAAATATAATCCATAGTCTTCTAAAGTTTGTTTCATCCACAAAATTTGTGCACAACAACGTCCTGCGGCGATATACTCAGCCTCGATTGTTGATAATACAACAGAATTTTGCTTTTTACTAAACCAAGAGACTAGAGCTTTTCCTAGGAAATGACATGTGCCGCTAGTACTTTTTCTCTCTACTTTGCATCCGACAAAATCAGCATCAGAATAACCGGTTAGGTCAAATGATATGGTTTTAGGATACCATAAGCCGACAGAAGAAGTGTCTTTAAGGTATCAGAAGTTACGCTTAACTGCGCACAGATGTGATTCCTTAGGATTAGCTTGAAAGCGTGCACATAAACAAACACTAAATATAATGTCTGATCGACTAGCAGTTAAATACAGTAAGCTACCGATCATACCTCGATGCTTACGTATGTCGACAGGTTTGCCTTGTTCATCAATATCAAGCTTGGTTGAAGTCGCCATTGGAGTGCTAAGTGGCTTGACTTCTTCCATGTCGAACTTCTTTAATAGATCCTTTGTGTACTTTGCTTGATTTATGAACGTCTCATTGTTGGTTTATTTGATTTGCAGTCCGAGAAAGAATTTCAGCTCTCCCATCATGCTCATCTCAAATTTATTCTGCATACACTTTGAAAATTCTTAACAAAGAGATTCATCAGTAGATCCAAAGATAATATCATCTACATAGACTTGAATCAAAAGAATATTGTTATTCAAAGATTTTATAAACAAAGTAGTGTCAACCTTTCCCTTTGAAAAATCGTTATCAAGTAGAAAAAAGCTTAGACGATCGTACCAAGCACGAGGGGCTTGTTTCAAATCGTATAAGGCTTTCTTCAACTTGAAAATATATTCAGGAAATTTGAAATCAGTAAAACCGAGTGGTTGAGCTACATAAACCTCTTCTTTTATAAAACCATTTAAAAATGTGCTTTTGACATCCATTTGAAATAACTTAAAATTATAAAAACATGCAAATGCACATAACATGCGAATGGATTCTAATCTCGCAACTGGGGCATAAGTCTCATCGTAGTCGATACCTTCTTCTTGATTGTATCCTTGAGCTACGAGTTGAGCCTTATTACAAGTCACTAAACCATCCTCGTTCAATTTGTTTCGGAATACCCATCGGGTGCCAATGACCGGATGATCAATGGACTTGGAAACAAGTTTCCAAACTTGATTCCGTTCAAATTGGTTTAATTCCTCTTGCATAGAATCTAACCAAAAATTATTACTATATGCTTCATCAATATTTTTGGGTTCAAACTGTGAGACAAAAGCAACACAAGAAGCTATATCTTTATTCGAGGAATGAGTACTTACATCCTTGGTAATCTCACCAATTACCAAGTCCTTTGGATGATTAGCCAAGAATCTCATCTATTTTGGTGTAGTCTCAAGATTGCTAGTTTCGACTTCTTTGCTTGGAGGTTCATCTGATGCCTGATGTGATGGTTCTGCATCTTTGTGTGAAGGTTTTACGGTAGCTGTACTTGGTATGATTATGTCTTCATTGTCATCATCGTCTAAGTATTGATTTAGCTCATCAAACTTGACATTGATAGATTCTTCGATGATCATGGTTCTTTTGTTGAAGACTCTGTATCCTTTGCTTTTTGCTGCATAACCTAAAAATATACCTTCATCGGCCTTTTCATCAAATTTACTCAAACTATCTTTAGTATTAAGAATAAAACGTTTACAACCAAAGATCTTAAAATATGAAATATTTGGTGTTCTATCAAACCATAGTTCATAGGGAGTCTTCTTCGATATAGGTCGAATTAGAACCCTATTGAGAATATAGTATGCTGTATTTTCAGCTTCAGCCCATAAGTATCTAGGTAGACTAAACTGGTTTAACATTACTCTAGCCATTTCAGATAGAGTTCTGTTCTTACGTTCCATAACTCCATTTTGTTGCGGAGTCCTAGGACAAGAGAATTTATGTAGATAACCGTGTGTGTCACAAAATTGCTTAAATTCTGCATTCTCAAATTTGCCGCCATGATCACTACGAATGCGAGTAATCATGAACCCTTTTTCATTCTCTACTTTCTTGCAAAAGATAACAAATTCTGATAATGCATCGTTCTTGCGTGCAAGAAAATAAATCCATGTATATCTAGAAAAATTATCTACAATAACAAATGCATATAACTTACCACCTAGACTAGCAATTCTACTTGGTCCAAATAAGTCCCTTTGAACAGTTGTAAAGGTCTAGTGGTACTTACAGCGTTCTTGGATTTGAATGCGGATTTGGTAGCTTTGTTTTTTCATATTCACTACATACCGTATCCTTCTTGAAAGAAATATTCGGTAAGCCGCGTACCAACTTCTTCGTAGATAATCTTAAAATTGTATCCATGTTTGTATGACCGAGTCTCATATGCCATAGTTGACTCTCAACGCTTTTGGCCATCAAACATCTACCTGCTTTGTTAGCATCTTCCAACAAATAGAAAACATATATATTGTCTTCCCTAATACCTTCAAATATAGTACTACCAGTTGAACTATCAACTATAGTACATTTATCTTTTATAAAGTTAATACCATAACCGTGATCAGCTAAATGGCTTATGCTGAGCAGATTATGTTTTAACTCGGTAACTAGACAAACATCTTTAATCACTGGATAGGGAGCCTTACCAATGTCACCGATACCGATTATGTACCCTCTTAAATTATTACCGAAGGAGACGTATCCTTCTTTATTCCTCTTCGACAGTGTTGCGAATAATGAAGCGTCACCGGTCATGTGCTGTGAGCAACCGCTTTCGAGGATCCATTTGCTTCTAGCATGTGAAGGACGTCCCACCTACAAAACAATTTGTAGATGAAACTCTTGGTACCCATTTCTTGTAGGGTCCTGACTGGTTAGTTTTCGGTATCCATGCATTAACATTTAAATCTACTAACTTTCTGATTCTACATGCAGAAGATATATGACCAATGAGGCCACAATAATGACATTTAGCATGTTGAGTGTTGAAAGTAGTGTGAGGTGCATGATTGGTAGGTTTTAGTTTTCTAGTATAGAAGAATGCATGCCTATTGGTCTTCTTGGGCATAGTTTTGGTATAGTTTGGTCTGACAGTATTGGGCGTGTTCCGATGATTCGGTAATTGACACGTGTTAGAATAGAAAGCAGCAACTTCAGGCTGTTTTCCTAAACTAATTTCCAACTTTTTGGAAGTGTCATACAATCTAGTATAGTCAGATGTGAGTGATTCTAATCTGACCTGTGCACACTGGAGACTCTTTCTCTCCTTAGATAGGTCTTCCTTTAACTGGATAATAGTTTGGTCTTTTTCTTCGGATAGCTTAACAGTCTCGTGTAACAACAATTTAATAGAAGAAAGCTCACCAGACTCAGTTAAAGAGCTATTATTTCTAACATGATCCAATTGGTCGGTAAGTCTTCCTATTTCACCTTTGTACTCTTTGAGTACCTTCTTAGAGGTTTCATATTTACTACGCAGTTTCCTGTAATCATCTAACAATTCACTGAAAGCCTCTCCTAGTTGCTCAAAGGTGAAATCATCATAAGGATCAAATAGAGGATTAGTGATTACCAGATCGTAAGCCATCAAGCACACATTTGCAGCGTCATCTGATTGTTCATCTTCTGAGTCGCTGGCTTCACTTTCATGCCATATGATTGTGTTGGCGTACTTTCTTGATGTAGATTTCTTCAGGTAGCCTTTGTTATATTTGCTGCTTTTCTTTGATGATGATGCTGAGGGACAATCTTTCTTCATGTGCCCTTTCTTCTTGCATCCATAGCAAATAGGATCTTCCTCGTTGTTGTTGTTGTCTTTGCTGTCTTTTGTTCTCCTGTTAAATCTCATGAACTTTTTGAATTTTCTTACCAGAAGAGCTTGATCTTTAGAGTCGGAGTCGCTGTCGTTAGAATCATCTTCGATGGTTCTTCTATGTTGAGCCTTGAGAGCGATCGTCTTCTCTGACTTCTCCTTTGGTGTAGCATCTTCAAAGTCTTGAAGTTCTAACTCGTGAGTGAGTAGCTTACCCATAAGTATTTCTAGAGACATTGTTGAGAGGTCGTTCCCTTCAATAATTGCAGTAGTCTTTGGAATCTAGTTCTTTGTAAGGGCTCGTAGAAGTTTGCGAATCTTCTCATGGTTACTGTAATCCTTGCCTAGTAAAGACAGAGGATTTATAATATCCAAGAATCTTGTAAACATCTGAGTGACTGATTCACTTGGCTTCATTTTGAACGCCTCGTACTCCTGAGTAAGTCTGCTGATCTTTGACTCCTTGACTTGTGTTGTTCCTTCATGGGTTACTTCGAGAAGTTTCTACACTTCGTTTGATGTTGTGCAAGTAGACACCCTGTTGAATTCAGTTCTGTCTAAAGCACAAAATAAAGCGTTAATAGCACGTGCGTTAAGATTGGCCTTTTTTTTTCTTCCTCTGTATATTTGTCATGGGGTTTTTCAACTAAAACACCATCAACATTAATACGAGGGGGATTTTTATAGCCATCAATAACTACAAACCATAAGTCAAAATCAAGAGATTTCAGAAAGAAACTCATACTTGTTTTCTAATAAGTGTAATTAGTGCCGTCAAACAGTGGAGGTCTGTTTTTGGCTTGGCTTTCACTTGTAAATTTTACAGTTGCTATATGTAATGCTATGATCTATATAAAAATTGAATATAACTACAATTTTACCTTGCTTTACCTGTATAACCCGCTCTGATACCAATTGTAGGAACGAAATCGTAAAGCAGAATACTCTAGAGGGGGGTGAATAGAGTAGGCAGCGGAATATTGCTAATTAAAAAATCTTGTTAGCAGTTAGATCACAGATATAAAAATAATCATAAAGTAAATGACAGAAATAAAAAGTGATCAGAAGGCAAACACAAACACTGAGATTTATACTGGTTTTCCTCTTGTGAGGACTAGTCCAGTCGGAAGAACTCTAGCTTCCAGTTGAATCCACTATCAGAAAATCCTGCAAGTTTTCATACGAAGTCCATGCAACTTCTACAGACGTGAGCTTTGATACGAAGAACTCGACCAACTTCAATTGTGAAGAGTTGTATCTTCTATCAAGCCTCTGATTATAACTGTCCTGAAACTTCTAGACCGTACCGCACTTGCAAATCGACTAGAGAGTTGTAACTGGCTTGGGATTTGAAAATATAAGCTTTTGAGAACTCTTTGGAGAAAATGTAAGCTTTTAGAAGAGAAGAGATTGAAAGTGAATTGGTGATTTGAAATGATCGAAATACTTCTCTATTTATAGTTTTTCCAAAGACAGAATTCTGACAGAATTCGAGTAGAATTCGGATAGAACTCTTTGTAACAAACCGCAACTGAAGGGTGACCAAGTTCAAAATCAAACGTTCACTAACGTTCATCTTGGCCGAACTCTGGCCGAACTCTGGCCGAGTTCTGCTAGGGTTCTGCCAGTTCATTTTTGAGAAAAATCAATTTGGCTTTTTGAAAATTCCTTCAGAAGCTTTTTGTAAAAAGGATATTTTTAAAAAAACATAGGTCATTTTTAAAGAGATATGTCAGTTTTAAAAAACAATTTCGGACAGCCTATTTGCCAGTATGACTTGGTGTACAATATATTCCTAGACTCAATAAAATAAAAAATTACATTGCTTTGAAGGAAATACATTCTGAACGGCAAACGGCTTCAGTCTTGGACATAGTAGATATCCATCGTTGAGCAATGTCCAAAACGCCGTAGGTAAACATCTGAATTGACTTGCATTTATATCGAGACAGAGTTTGATCAATTATTAAAATCAGGTTTAACAATGACCAATGGGCCAACATAAAGTACAAGCCCATAACATATCTTCCAATGTCTGAATGGTTCTCTCTGACTGTCCGTCCGTCTGCGGATGATAGGCTGTATTGAACCTCAACTTGGTACCCAAACTTTAATGCAAACTCCGCCAAAAGTGAGAGGTGAACCGTGTGTCTCGATCTGATACTATGCTGACTGGAACACCATGCTGTCTCACAATCTGCTTCATATACATTTCTACCAACTGCTCTGTAGACTGCCCTACTCTGAAAGGAAGGAAATTAGCAACCTTCGTGAGCCGTTCAATGATTACCCAAACTGTGTTTCGATCGGTCAGAGATCTAGGTAAACCGGTCCCAAAGTCCATTGTGATGTGCTCCTATTTCCACTCCGGAATAGGAAGCGACTGTAACAATCATGCTGGTCTCTGCTTCTCTGCCTTCACTTGCTGACATATCAAACATCTGGACACAAACCTTGCTATCTCCCTCTTCATGCCATTCCACCAAAATTTTTGCTTTATATCCTGGTACATCTTTGTGCCTCCGAGATGAATGGAATAAGGAGAACTACGAGCCTCCGACATAACTTCCTGTCAAAGGTCTCCACCTGGTACACAAAGATGGTTTTTGAACCTAAGCGTACCATCCTAAGGGATTACTAACTCTTTTTTGAGACATGATTCACATTGATCTGATCGAAGCTTCTGGATCCGTAGATCCTCTGTCTGGGCTGTTCTGATCCTTTCTACTAAAGTAGACTGAATCTGCAAACCGACCATAACGCCTATATCTTGTGGCAAGATCACTTCAATTCCCATTTCCTGAAGATCTTTCAAAATATGCCTCTGCGAGGTTAAAATGAGTGTGCCACCCCTCATGCTCAAGGCATCTGCTACCATATTCGCCTTGCCTGGATGATACTAAAGATTTACATCGAAGTCCTTCAGTAATTCCAACCCTCTTCTTTGTCTCATGTTCAGGTCCCTCTGGGTGAATATATATTTTAAGCTCTTATGATCAGTGTAAATCTCCACTCGATTCCTATATAAATAATGCCTTCATAACTTAAGCGAAAATACTACTGCTGCTAATTCCAGGTCATGGGTCGGATAGTTCTTCTCATAATCTCGAAGCTGTCGAGATTCATATGCTATCACCTTACCATGCTGCATCAATACACACCCAAGTCCCTTCCCGGATGCGTCACAATACACTGTAAACCCTCCCGATCCTACTAGAAGTGTCAAGATCGGGACTGAGATTAATCTCTTCTTTAACTCTTCAAATGATGTCTGACACTCTGCTGACCAAACAAACTCTACATCCTTATGCGTCAAACGCGTCAAGGGTGCCGAAATCCTGGCGAAGTCTGCCACGAACCTCCTGTAATAACCTGCCAATCCCAAGAAACTACGTTCTTCTGCTACCGTCTTCGGAACTGGCCAATTCTCTACTGCCTCAACCTTCTTCGGATCTACTGACACTCATGCTCCAAAAATAATGTGTCCCAGGAACGAAATACGATCCAACCAAAATTCATATTTACCGAGCTTCGCATAAAGTTGATGCTCCCTCAAGGCCTACAAAACTGTCCGAAGATGTTTCTCATGCTCTTCTTCATTGCTGGAATAGATGAGGATGTCGTCTATGAACACAACTACAAACTTATCCAAATAGGGAAGAAAGATGCGATTCATCAAATCCATGAATACTGCTGGGGCATTAGTTAGTCCAAATGGCATTACCAGAAACTCATAATGTCCATATCGCGATCTAAATGCTGTCTTGGGTATGTCCTACTCTCGGACCCTCACTTAAAAATACTCGGATCGAAGATCAATCTTAGAGAAGACGTAGGCCTTACTCAATTGATCAAACAAGTCATCAATCATTGGTAACGGATACTTGTTCTTCACTGTCACTGCATTCAACTGCCGGTAATCAATGTACATTCGCGTCGATCCATCCTTCTTGGGTAATAAAATCACCGGTGCTGCCCAGGGTGATTCACTGTCTCGGATAAACTACTTCACCATCAGTTCTTCTTCATGCTGGTATAAATTGTCCAACTCTGATTGCGACATCATGTAAACTCTGTCGACCTTAGGCTCCGTTCTAGGATTTAACTCAATGCAAAACTCTACATCTCTCACCGGTGGTAAACCAGGAAGCTCATCTGGAAATACATCAAGAAACTCTCTGACCACTCTTCGAATCTGTTCCTGCTCCGCCAATGCTTCTGCAACAATGCCCTTGGGTCGATTCTCCAATAATTGATCAAAGACGAACTCCTCAACGCCAGGTACATTAAATACTACCCTACCTCCTCGATAATCTATCATCGCATGACTGTCTCTCAACCAGTCCATACCAAGGACAACGTCAAAGTTTCCCATAGGAAACTCAATCAAAGATGCGGGCAATAATTGCCCACACACTATGACCGGACACGCTAAGCACACTCTGCTAACTCCTACGAGCCCATTATCAGTGAGTATATTCATCCTCTCTGGCAATGCCTCGAACTCCAATCCAATACGTGTCGCAAACCATACAGATATAAAAGAGTGGGTAGCTCCCGAATCAAACAATGTTACTGCAAGAAAAGAGATAATAGAAACATTACCTGCAACCACGTTGTCTGAAGTAAGTGCATCCTCCAGTGATAAGGTGAAGGCCTGGCCTGGCCCTAGACTTGCTAAGCTTCCCGCTGCTGTCTTTCTTGTCTATGCTGTTGCTGTGGCCTCTGCTGGCCTCCCTGGTTCTGCGTCTGGCAAAATATCTGAGCCTGTGTCGGTAGACGTTGGGCTAGCGGCCTTACGGCCAACGCTGGTCCTCTGTTCGGTGCCGCCGCCGGAGCTGGCAACGCCGGAAACTTCTGAACTGGCCCTCCTATCCTCTGTATCATAGGACAATTTGCAATCCTGTGGTCTGGACTGCCACACCTCATGCATAATCCATTAGCTGAATGACACACATCCCTAGTATGCCCTCCCTTACCGTAGTAAGTACATCCAATGGGCACCCCCGGCGCTGCTGCTGGTTCCTCGGCTGCTGATGCCAAACTGGTACTATTATCTCTGATACCGTCGTCCTCCGTGGCACTCCTGACTCATGAATACGGATGTCGGGTGCTGGCATCGATGTTCGCTGTACTGCTTCTCTGCCCCTAATCTGGGGATGAGACCTCTTCTGGCCCCCATATCTTGTCGCCAACCTTTGTTGGGTGAGTTCATTCCTCCGAGCTGCCGTTAAAATAACATCAAAAGTCGGATAGTCGTGCCCTTCTACTAGCTGTAGAATCTCCAAATGAAGTCACTGTTGGAATCTCATAGCCTTCTTTGGCTCTATAGCCACCATCATCGGTGCAAACCGACTCAGTCTGCAGAACTCTGCTGCATATCTATCCACCGTCTTACTAGCCTACCTGAGACTGATAAACCTCTGCTGTAGCTCATACCGTGCTACCACGCCAAAGTACTTGGCCTTGAATCTGGTACTGAAGCTATCCCAAGGAATAGGACACCTCATTCCAACCTCTTCTGATGCCCACCAGTCGCGGGCGAGATCCTGAAGTAAAAGTCTGACCTAGTCAACCTTCTCTTCTGCTGGAACCTTTGCTGCGGTCAATATGGCCTCAATATCCTGAAGCCAAGCATCTGCCGTGATGGCATCCTCCGTGCCGTCAAAGTATCTTGGGTTAAGTTGACAAAACCTCTCCGACGCTCCCGAGTCATTCCTGACACTTCTCTCAAGGGCTACTTGTAACCCCTGATTCAGTAGCATATTCTGTTCCTGCTGCTGGGTCTGCTATTGCTGATGGGCTGCCACCTGATGCTGCTGAGTGGCCAAAAATCCTCGGATGACCTCCAGGAGTGCTTCAGCATCAAGTACTGTCGTAGCTGCCGGCACCGCTGGGGGTACAGGAGTTTCTAGAACCTGCGGTTCCACTGGCTCTGATATCACTTCTACTCGGATCTGGTCAGGAGAAGGTATTCTTTTCTGTTACTTCTGCCCCGTCGAGCCATGCTCTACTGGACGTTCCTCCATGTTGGCCTCACCAACTACTGAAAAAGAAGCATCCTTATAGGGAAAGATACATGATATCAAATGACAGGACGAGGAAGATTCGAGGATGTAATTCAGGTTATCAATCAAGGTGATAGAAGAGAAATCGGGGCAAAAGATTCAAAGGAAACAAGTTTTCATTGAGACTCCTATAATAGTAACACCCCTCAAGTCTGAAAATCGGACCTGCATGGGCCACCAATAAAACCTTGTCATGCCCCAGTACCGAAATAAGGAGACGGATTAGGTCAGCTACTCCATATGAGGTATACAAACGTCATATGGTGATCGTGGCTATTAAGAGACAAGGGGCTGCGTGCTACAATCAAGTCTCCTATGGTCTCACAGAGCATCTATGTCTTAATCATTCAAGCAAGAAAGCATCAATTAATGAGCATATAAGATAAAGCAGTAAGGCGTCCCCGACGCTTCATCAAAATGATCATGGGGATCTAGCTTTATAAGTTAGCTAGTCCAGAGAGTCATAGATACATAATCGTATTCAGCTGCAGTCTGATTTAATTACAATTATACAACGACAAAATATCCAGATTAACCGGCTAAATAGGTACCGGCAGCTAAACGCCAGAACATAAGGGATAAAAACTACAGTGGTGGAGAAGAAACCCACTCGAGTTCCCCGTCAGCCATGCTCCTAGTATGCACCATTGACGCTAGGGAAGAAGTTTGGATCCTTAGGCGCTGCTACGAGATATGGCCAAACAAAACCAGCAGGGTCAGCCCAGAATAGCAAGTACCACAAGGGAGCACAAAAGAGTGAGATAAAACCTAAGCATAAAATAATAATACTAGTAATAATAATAGCTTTCGGTCGTAACCTTGGTCCACAGCCTGTCATAGCACGATAGACCAATCCAACAACCAAACAAGGACATAAGTTGGACCACGTACCATGACAGTCCATGTTCTTCGGCTACTAACAGAAGGTACAAGGCATAGTCAAGTCATTTTTTTCTAAGCAGCCATTCATTCCTGCGGCTTTCTGTAATTGGCGGAGTTATCCCCGCGATAATGATTAAAAGGAATCCTCAGATCGTGTCAATCCAGCAGGGCTAGCCAAACCATTAGACATATAGCACATTGAATATACACCATCCCCCGAAGGGCTACCGCGCTAATACATATAATACATAGCTTGTAGAAGTCGGATATAGTCATCTGCTAAAGGCGAATGAAACTATATCCGTGGCGGCCAACCCGACACATCAGGACTGGACCTGGGGTGACTAGTATGGCACGATCTCGGGATTCTTCCCACCCAATGCATCTACCAAGTTAGTTGCCTAGTTAATCTCTAGGTTATCCTCGGAGTTCACATGTCGTGATCACATGCTCACTTCCCTAGATGTCGTACACTGTACGAGTACCCCAAGAAGGGATCCACACTGGCTCATAGAGTCATACGTATGTACCCCTTCTTGGTGTAATATAACACACAACACATACCACGTCATTGCCACCGACCATTCGCTATATAAATACTGGACTCTAGGATGTACTGGCAGGTATCATGTAGGAACACTTAGTACATAGGATAGCACCTCGACGCTCACATAGATTGTACCATAGTATACACATAGGTTTATCCAGCACTCGTATAGGTAGTTAGATCAGGAATGAGGACCAAGACACAAGGACGCATGCGGCCGAGGGTCATGCGGCCAAGGATCATGCTTTCGAGGCTCATGAGGCCGAGGCTCATGCGGTCGAGGATCATGCGGCCGAGGATCATGCGGCCAAGGATCACGAGGCTAAGGCTCATGCGGCCAAGGCTCATGCGGCCGAGGCTCATACGGCCAAGGCTCATGCGGCCGAGGCTCATGCGTCCAAGGCTCATGCGACCGAGGCTCATGCGGCCAAGGCTCATACGGCCAAGGCTCATGCGGCCAAGGCTCATGCGGTCGAGGCTCATGCGGCCGGGCTGCTCATCTTCTCCAAAAATTCGAGAAAGATGGCCATGGAACCCATGAACTTCAAACTGTCACAACTCTGTCAAAACAACATAAAATATAACTATTTAAAGTTCAAGTTTGGGTAAAAAGAAATGCTCTACCACATGGAACAACTAGATTTTGGAAACAAGCAAGTTTAATAGATCAAAACCAAGAAAAACCGAAAATAACATAAACTTAGATCTACAAGAATCCATCCTTCAAAACCGAAAATACTAAGTACTAAACTTGTAGAGGATGATAAGAAGAACAATATAGACAAATAATATCAAAAGAAAAATCAAGGATGAAAAATACACAAATTTCTTCTTTTGAGCAAATTGTACTTACCTAATGGTGGTGGTTGAGGGAAATGAATGAAAGAGTGAATGAGGAGAGAGAGTGAGGAAAAGAATATATATAGGGGTTGGGTTGGCTTAAGAAAACTCTAATATCTAAACATGCTCTAACCATTCTACTAATGACATGCTTAAAGGCTATATGCAACCATTAATAAATAACAAATAGAACTATGCATATGCTAAATACAGGATACCATGTACAAGATTTATAAAAGAATACATATATCAGAATCGGGGAGTGATATAGGCCACATCATTCCAACAAAAAAGCGAGAAGTTGTGCCTGCAGTCCGAATGGCGACAGGCCTAATTTGAAACCCGGTTCGAAGCGCAGTACAAGATGCAGCAAGAGAAACTTGACACGCTATGACAGTTGGTGCAAACAGTCTTGACCAACGAGAACTCTGCAACCCGTACTATCGAACCCGTGAACTGGCCCATTGAAGTCGCACCCGGGGAGCCTTCGTCTCAGCTTGCGCCGCCAGAGAATAACAACTTTGACTATACCAACTTCAAGAAAGCGTTTTGCACTTTCTTCTTCGGCATCGAAGACCCTTCCTTTGCGATCGACTGGTTAGATGAGATCGACGACAACTTCGAGCTCCTCGACATCGATGAGGCAAAAAAAGTCTCTTGTACTCAACTTCTACTTCGGTTGAACGTGCACGACTGGTGGGCGGTACAAAAATAAGCTATTCATTGCGATGATTCCATCGTGCCGATCACCTGGACTACGTTCCACAAGTCCTTCGAAGTTGAGTACTTTCTTGCGGTGCTTCGCCAGGCGAAGGAGAACGAGTTCATACAGCTGAAATAGAAAAACATGACAGTATACGAGTATGCTACAGAATTCAATAATTTAGTTCGATTTGCAGGTGTCTACCAGCCAACGGCGACGAGTCGAGCATGAAGATTCAAAGTGGGCCTGAGGCCTTCTATTTTTGCTTATATGACGGTGCCTAAGTATCAAACGATGGGCGAGTCACTCAACCATGCCCTTCATCTCGAGCCTCATTACCCGTCGGTCGCCACATGCACTATTCATACCTACAATAACAAGCGCCATGGCAACCCAGGAGGTAACAATACGCATAAGCATCCAAACCGTGGCAACGGAGGCGGCAACCAGGAAAGGAATTGAGAATACTGTAATTTTTGCCACAATGAGGGATATTTGCCTATCGAATGTCGGATGAAAAATGAAGCTTGCCACCAGTATGGTCGGGTAGGCTAATTCGCGCATAATTGTCCAGAAGATAGGCCGAACCAATGCCCACCGCAACAGTAGTACCAAGAAACTGAGGTCAAACTCCTTGGGCTCCACAAGCCGAACCACAAAATAGCCAAGATCGTCACCCCAATGTCCAGGGCCGCATTTATGCCATGATCCGGGACGAAGCGTTCGCATCTGACACAGTCATGATAGGTATACTGTATTTCAATAACTAACCTGCTCGTGTACTGTTTGATTCAGGTGTTATGCATATCTTTATATCAAGGAAATTTTGTCGTCAAACACAAATTTTCTGTGATACCGTTAGACCTTAATCTTAGCGCAAACATACCATCGGACGCGTCACTACTTGCAAACATAGCCTACGGAGACAAAATCATCTGTATAGGTGGTCAAAAAGTAGGTCTCGATACAATAGTCCTAGACATTAATGACTACGATATCATTATGGGAATAGATTAGGTCATTCCGTGCAATACAACCATCGACTGTGCCGAAAAGACGATCACCTTCCGTATACCTAGAGTGCCTGAATTATGCTATCCATGTGGTGAGGCGTCGCCGACATGCATGGTGATCTCGGCAATATAAGCTTGAAGGATGCTGTATTTCGATTATGAAGGCTATTTAGTGTCTGTTCCAGATATGAGACATGATGGTGCAAACGTGGGTCAGGTCGACGTTGTGGTAGAATTACCAGTTGTGTTTTCGGACGAGCTGCCCGACATGCCACCTGATCGAGACATAGAGTTCACCATTGACACATTCTTCGATACCCGACCGATCTCTAAAGCTCCATAGAGAATGGCCCCTACAGAGCTTAAGGAACTCAAACTACAGTTGCAAGAGTTGCCCGATAAGGGATTTATACGACCTAACATCTCACCATGGGGAGCGCCCGTGTTGTTTGTCAAAAAGAAGGACGGTCCAATGCATCTTTGTATCAATTACCGAGAGATGAACAAGGCCACCGTCCGGAACAAATATCCATTGTCGTACATAGACGGCCTATTCGATCAGTTATAAGGTGTTTTGGTGTTTTCAAAGATTGATCTTCACTCGGGTTACCATCAACTCAAGACTAAGCCGGATGATGTATCGAAGTCAGCCTTATGCACTTGATACGGCCATTACAAATTCTTGGTAATGTCGTTCAGCCTAATGAATGCCCCAGCTGCTTTCATGAATTTAATGAATTGGGTGTTTCGACCCTTCCTTGACAAGTTTGTAGTAGTCTTCATCGACGATATACTCGTCTACTTGAAGGACAAGCGGTAATACGCTAAGCATCTGCAGACCGTGCTTCAGACCCTTCAGGAAAATTAGTTATATGCGAAGCGGTGCAAGTATGAATTTTGGCTGAGCAGCATCGCATTCCTCGGACATATTATTTCATCCGAAGGCATTGCAGTCGACTCAAAGAAAGTTGAATCCGTTGTCGACTCGAAATAGCCAGCGTCAGTCGGCAAGATTCGAATTATCCTTGGCTTAGCAGGATACTACCGACGCTTTGTGAAAGGCTTTGCGAAGATCTAGTCGCCTCTAACTCGCCTTACCCAGAAAGGAGTCACTTTTCAATGGTCAGACGACTGTGAAGCTTCCTTCCAGGAGTTAAAGCAACGGCTTGTCTCGGCCCCGATACTCGTACTTCTAGAAGGGATTGAGGTATTCCAGATTTTTAGCGATGCATCCGCCATGGTTTAGGGTGTGTGCTAATGTAACGGAACAAGGTGACATCTTTTGCTTCCTGACAGCTAAAGCCGCACGAGAAGAACTATCTCACCCATGACCTAGAGTTAGCAGCGATTGTGTTCGCGTTAAAATTATGGCATTACTATCTTCTATGGCATGGCATGTGTGATCTATACGGACCACAAGAACCTCAAGTATCTATTCACGTAGAAGGAGCTGAACTTGTGGCAAAGGCGCTGGCTTGAACTGATTAAAGATTACGACTTGACTATTGACTATACGCCGAGTAAGAGAAACATTGTGGCAGACGCTCTGAGTCGAAAGTATATTGCCTTGCTATCTATCGACCGCAGATTGCTACGCGACTTAGAAGAGATGGACATCGATCTCCGGGTTAGATTCAGGGATGTGTAGTTGGCACAGTTGCTGCTAGAGCCTAGCTTGCGGAAAAAGATCAAGACCGCTCAGAAGGATGATCCGTACCTGAAGAAAGTACGAAGGCAAATTTCAATGGGTAGTGCGACCAACTTTGCAGTAGACAAAATCGACGTGCTTCGATTGAAGGGTAGGCTATACGTTACGGACGATTCAAAACTTAGAAAGGAGATATTGATGGAGGTGTACTATGCAAAATATACCTTACATTTTGGCAGCACAAAGATGTACAAGGACCTCCATACGACCTTCTGGTGGCACGGAATGAAGAGAGATGTGGAACTCTTCGTGTCCCAATGCATGGCCTGTCAGCAGGTAAAAGCTGAGCATCAGAGATCGGACAAGAATATACAAAACCTTGACATTCCAGAATGGAAATGAGATCATGTCTCTATGGACTTTGTTATTGGCCTACCGAAGACGCTACGGGAAAATGATGCCATCTGGGTCATCGTCGATCGACTAACCAAGTTAGCGCACTTCATTGCCATTAAAGTTACTTGGAGCGTTGATCACCTAGCTCAGATTTATCTTGACAAGATAGTACGGCTGTACGAAGTCCCTGTATCCATCGTCTCTGATTGGGATACACGATTTCTATCGCGCTTCTGGAGTAGCCTTTAGTCGGCTCTAGGTACCAAGTTGCAGTTCAGCTCAGCTTACTATCCCCAGACCGACGGCCAAACAGAACGTATGAATCATATTCTCGAAGACATGTTACGGCTCTGCGTAATTGACTTCAAGTCGAGTTGGGACGTTCATATACCGTTGGCCGAATTTGTATACAATTATAGCTATTAGTCCAACATCCAAATGGCACCGTACGAAGCCTTGTATGGCCGGAAGTACAGATCGCCCATTTGCTGGGATAAAGTCGAGGAACGACAGATTCTTCGTCCGGAGCTGGTGGAATAGACCGTGGAGAAGGTCAAGCTCATTCGAAAAAGATTAAAGACTGCACAGAGTCGGCAGAAAAGTTACGCCTTTGTCCATCGTCGACCGCTCGAGTTTCTAGAAGGCGATTACGTATTTCTTAAAGTGTCGCCTATGCGTGGAGTTGCCCGGTTTGGTATAAAAGAAAAGTTGAGTCCAAAATTTGTTGGGTCGTTCGAAATACTCAAGCGAGTCGCCCTAGTGGCCTATCAGATTGCCCTACTGCCAGCGGTAGTAGGTGTGCATAATGTCTTTCACGTCTCTCAGTTACAGTGCAGACCCAAGCCACATGGTAGATTTTGGTCAGTTGGAGCTGAAGGCCGACTTATCATATGTTGAAGTGTCGGTCCAAATCTTAGAACGTAAAGATAAACCACTGCAGAACCGAGCGATCCCTCTTGTCCGTGTACGCTGGAGCAATTATTCGGTCGAGGATTCGACCTGGGAACTTGAATCGAAGATGAAAGAGAAATTTCTTTCATTGTTCTCGTAGAGGTTGGTTCTATTCTGAAGTTTCGAGGGCAAAACTTTTTCTTAGTTGGTTATGGTGTACTGTTCCGTCCCTATATCGTGCCCCATTTCTGTCTATAGGGTGTGCGAGAAAGGAACACTGTCGCTACCGATTCAGTCGGGACCGATAGGTTGGGATCGGTTGAATCAGTCGAATGAGAATGATTGAATTAAGATCATTTTCTCATTACGGAAAGACTTCTTCGGAATCATGTCCCATATTCAGCGGGTTGCGCCTCGAGGATTGGCTCTGTGGCTAAGTCGGAAGAGACCTCCCGTTCCTCTGCTTTTTATGCCATAAATTGCTTTGGCTTTGGCTTTGGTTTTTATGAATACATTTTCGTGAATATTTTCGATGGTTTCATGGCTTACGTTTTTTAACTTCGCATTCGTAGCGAACTTCTTGAATAACATTGTATTCTAATCAGTTGCTTATGTGATTGCAGGTGATCGCGTAGGCGATGTCTAAGCGCAGCCAACTAGTCCCTCGCCTAAAGCAAAGACTAAGGTGAGTATTTGACCTCCTTCGTCTCGATCCTCTGTTTCAAAATTAATTATAAAACCCAAAATCAATGCTTGTCACCAAAGTGTAGAATCAATGAATTGAGACACGATTCTTCACGAAACACTTGCTAAAGGAAACTCGGAATGACTGCATCAATTGAGTAATTTATTCAAAAAATGTAAGTTTCGCATCAAAAAGAGAAAAGATAAGGTTCTAGAAAAGAGAGAGAATTATTTCAAGAACTATAAAAACGTTCATTGGATAACTTGTCGACAAGGGGTAGTTTTCTCAAATGGTTGCCTAGGCCAAGGAATCAATTTGGCCCAGGAGGAACGAGTATAACTAGTGCCAGTACGACTGGTACGACTGATTAACAACTTTCGAGTTGGGCTCGCTACCTGTCGTAAAAGGATCGCCGTCTAACACAGTTATAGTCCATGATGGCTTGGAATTGCCAGTGACCTTAACACCCTTTCACTGCTTGACCTAATGCATGTGACACAGATGAACATGATAACTGCTCAATGTATACAATTTTATTGCTTGCCTCAAAACATGTTAATATGCAAATCGACCAGGATGGTTAGAAAGATCACCAAATAGCTAACATGTTTTATAAAACTGTTTAAACCAAATGCAAAGCTTGTGTTTAATTAGCCACTCATCAGTACATGTGATCATACTGACTCTCGCTCTTTGCAGGTGCTAGAAATCAAGAAGAACGCGCCAACTGACCAGGGCAAATTTCGTGTTTTGAAGCTTCGATCGCGCATGGAAGACCCCCGCTGCTCAACTTTTGAAGACTCTCTGCAACAGTCTAAGAAACATATCTCGGCATCCCTCATATCCAGGTGGATGGAACACTTTTGTTGTAAATGAGGGATATATGTATGGAAGGGCTATCTCATCGGCACTCCTTTTGTAATCGAGTCATGTCATAAAGCCTGTACGACACAATTGTAATAGAGTCTGTAAATAATATCTATTATCAATAAAATGCAAAATTTTTAGGTCTCAATGTGTTTTTAATTTGTCTACACTCTCTCTCTCTTAGATGTTGTGTTTTGGATTACCTTATGACTATGTCTTGTGCGATCGCAATTTAGGTTCGCACAGCATCACGCCCGAAGGACGACTATCGATTCTTCGAGATTGGGGCTTTACATGAATTATGATCATTTTTTCATTATGGAATAGCTTCTTCGAAATCAAGTATCATATTCAGTGGGTTGCGCCTCAGGATGGACTCTGTGGCTGAGTCGAAAGAGACATCCTGTTGCTCTTTTTTTATATCGTACTTCCTTCTTTGGCTTTAGTTTTCTGAATTACATTTTCGTGAATGTTTTCGATGGTTTTCATGGCTTACGTTCTTTGAACTTCATATTTTCTATCGAACTCATTGAATAGCGCAGTGTTCAGAGTAGTTGCTTATGTGATTTCAGGTAATCGTGTAGGGGCCGTCTAAGTACGACCAATCGGTCCATTGCCTCAAGCAAAATCAAGATGAGTGGCTGACCATCCTTCCCCTCAAGCCTCTAGTTTAAACCTATCATAAATACAAAAGGAGATATGTTAGTCTTTATAGTATTGAATCAATAAATCATGGCACGATTCCTCACGAACACTTGCTACAGAACTGCTATAACATGAAACTGATGCATTTTTTCTTATGCCATATTTACTATAGATCTGTGCAAAATGAAGATTGAATTGATTAACGAATCTTACAATGATAAGGCGGTACACATTAAAAACTGGCTAACTCTCAAAGATTTTGTAGACCATGCTTGAATAATTAATTTTAGTTTAACACGATCATGGACAACTTGTGCACAAGGTTTTACTCCCTCGAACGGTGACCCGATGCCACAGGACCGTTTCGGCCTAGGAGGAATGCAGATAGCTGTGTTAGATGCTAGCACGAGTCATTTGAAACTTTCAACGGGGCCAGCTACCTACGCTGAAAGGGTCATCGTCTCGACCAGGCTATACGTCCAGAATTACTTGAATTGCCAGTGACCCCCACTTGTACATTATTTATAAGTTTTTGATATAAATCTGACAGGAAAGAACATGGTAAGTTATACTGCAATGACACGCTCGGCCGTGGATAAGATTTATTATAGTTATGTTATTTGCATATCGAATGCTTGCATGAATTTATTAGGATGGCTAGAAAGTTCACGAATTATAGATGCTTATTCACATAACTTCTTAAACCAAATGAGAGCTTGGACTTAAATTAGACATCCACCAGTACACATGAACGTACTGATCCTCACTCTCCACGGGTGCTACGAATCAAGTGGAATGCGCCAGCTATCAAGGTGACATTCATGTTTTGAAGCTTTGTCCGCATGTCGAAGCCTTCTGTTGAATCATTTTGAAGACTCTATATCAGTAGAAGAAAGATGTCGCGACTCCCAACAATTCCAGGTGATTTGTAAATACTGCTTGTATGTAAAGGGATGTAATGTACGGAACGACTATCTCATCATCGTTCATTTTGAGTTGAGACCTAACATGGTTTTCAGATCGTGTCCCATATTCTGGATAATCTTAAGTGATTGTTGACTATATCTGTCAATTCTGATTTTTCCTTTATCCTTCTCTTCGAGAATATATGTCTAGATAACAGAGATATTTCTGGCCAAACCAAACATAATTTGACGCTTGTTTTTCTTATTAGACGGGACCACAAAATAAGATTCTTTGTGACGTCTATAAGTTACACAAGCTTGTGATAATGAGATTACAGGTAGAAGATAAGGAGAAGATGTTAGGAACCTTTGAGCATAAGGTCCAACATCGACATAAGGAGGAAAAGAATTTTCCTTATGATTAATATAAAAGGTTTCCTCTGTATTTACGTCATTTTTATGTTGATGACTTTGGTTATCAGCAGATAAAGTCATTCTTTCAATAAAATTGACAGCCATACACTCCAAAAGAAAATCTTCATTAATATGAGAAAGTACAGAATGATCAATATTTACATCATGTACAAACTGACTACTATGCTTTGGATTGATCATTAACGGACCGTCATCCGTCTTCATCGTAGACTTGCCAAGGTTGATAATCGGTGGTTCTGGATCATTTGTACGCGAAGTACGTCCCTTGACCTTGATCATGAGAGGTTGAACTTGGCTCTTGACTGGAATTCTCACAGATTCTTCAGACGAAGCTCGAGTTCTTCCTTTAACCTTAATCAGCAAAGGTTCGTCATTGACAGGTTGGGGTTGAATTCGACCTTTAACTTTAATCATCAAAGGTTAATCTTCCGAAGGCGATTGGTCTTCTGAAGGTGATTGCTCTTCTGGAGGCGATCGATCTTCGGCTATATCTGAGATCTCCTTCACATGCTCCTGTGTATAGAGTATCGAATCAGAGAAATAAGCTTTGACACCTTTGAATGGATTGATATCTGCAAATTCAGTCTTCACAATCCCTTGAGAATCCACATACTTGAAGCATTGGTGGAGAGTTGAAGGCACAATGTTATACTCATGTATCCACGGTCTTCCAAGAAGGATTTGTAAGATACATCTGAGTTGATAACATAAAAGGTCGCATAGTTTGAAGATCACCTATTTGAATCTTCAGCCGAATCTTTCCCAATGGTTTACTCTTTCCAGAGTTGAGACCAACTATTGTTGTACTAGTGTATATCAAATTACTAGTAGGAATCCTCAAGGGTCGTAGAATACTCTGAAGAATAATGCTAATAGAAGACCCAGGACCAATATAAATCCTGTCAATTTCAGTAGAGTCAATATACCCTGTATAACACAGAGGCATGTCGTGTTTATTATGCTTCAACAACATATCTTCTTGTGTGAAGGTAATGTTAGGAATTGATTCCATCACACTATGACATTGGGGACACGAGACCGATATATTGTCAGGACTTTTGAGTTGAGCTAAGCATGAATCTGCTTGTAGCAAAGCTTCGCTCAAAGTTTCTCGACTTTCTTTAGAAAGACGAAGCAACTCAAAGATAGAGAGTCTAGCCGGAGTATTAGCTAATTGGGCTAGAATATCAAACTTGTAGGGCTTCATCACCACCCCTTGATTTAAAGAAGACTTCAACGGGACGTCAAAATGAACTGCTTTCTGTTTCCCTTTTTCAACCACAATTGGTTTAGAAGGTCTTGCCTCAGCAGGAACAGAAGATGGTTGAGCTGGTAGTGTTTCAGCAACGTCCTCCGCTTCTTTTGAAGTTCCCTCATAATCTTTGTGGTATTCTTTACCAGATCTCGTACCAGCAAAGGTTTCTTCTTCAGACTCAGGAGAATGAAGTACCATATTACAGGTTTTAGTCTTCTTTCCCTTAGTCTTCTTCTTGCGAGGATTTTTATAAGGGACCTCAAATCCCAAACCAACAGTAGATTTTTGACCTTGAATTTGTAAAGGAAGTCGCATTCCTTTATCAATTCAAGCCTTCCATCTTTTGAAAGTCATAGCCCATCTTTTTCATGAGATGGACTGATTGTTGACTGTACATGTGAGTGGGTAGCGGACTTTCAATAGATGGTTCAAAAGAGGAAGGAGGAACAGAGACCTCTATAGCCATGAGTAGGGGTATTCAGGACAGGAGAAAAAAAATCCCTACAGGAGCTTTCTCATAAGCAGCAAAGACTTGTTGTGCCCTGTATAAGGGGACACTATTCATTGCTAACCATTGCCAATGAGTAAGTTTGAGTTTGGTAGGAGGAGCCAAACTTGGAGTGCATATATTCAAACCCCTCAGCCTATCCTCCAGAGCAATGCCATCCTATAGATGATCTAAATCATTATAATCTGGGGTAACAACATAAGAAATCATATTGCAGGTTTTGATTTTTCTACCTTTCTTGGATTTTGAAATTTTACTTTCATCTTCCATTTCAGATACTAGATCAGGATGTACCAACATGATTTCACTATTTTACAATGTGAGTGGCAATAGTCCTTCACTTTGCTCTCTAGCAGGCGGGAGATTCACAATCTTCATTATTGCCTTCAGAATTGGGACAATCCCATCTGAAACTTGCTGTGGAGGAAAACCTCCAAATTGAAAAGAAATCATATTAGTTGTGACTGTATGCTCATCATTGGTTAAAGCGATGGCATTAGCATTTATCAACTCTTGGATTTTCTTCTTTAAGACATAGCAAGCCTTAGTAGGATGATTTATGTATCTATGATAGATACAATACTTGGGATTATCAGTCAGATTCACCTCATTAGGTCATTTTGGCTCTGGAATCTGGAGTTTGCCACTCTTTACAAGACATTGGAATATCCCTGGGATATCACTGTCATCGAAAGAGTATTCTTCTTTTGGCTTAGAAGACTCCGGATTACTCGACGTAGTTTTGGGTTTTGAAAGGTTTACCACTAGGATTTCCTTCCCTTTTCCATTACGATTGCCGAAATTACTACCTGAAGAGGCTTTCTTCCCTTTATCTTTTGAGGCGAAGATCATCCTATGTTCGCGAGCCAATCTACCATTGGCCTCGGTTGAAACTGCTGCTATAATAAATGAGGCCCAATCTGTGAATTGAGAACTCGTAAAAAGCGAAGGTTGGTCGCAGATTTATTTTGCATGTATCAATTAATGCTGAATCTGGCATACCAGGAGGCATTTTCAAAGTTGCCTGTCGGAAACATTCGATAAACATCCGAGTATCTTCCTTCTCCTTTTGTTTGATCTCTATTAAGGAGGACATATTCATATCCATTCCTCTTTATAGAAACGGGAGAAAAACATTGCTTAAATTCGTCAAAAGACGATATGCAATTATCGGGTAGACTGCGATACTAGTCGTATGCAGTACCCGTCAAACTCCCAATGAAAACTCGGGTGAGAAGGGCATCATTCTTCTGCAGATGCACAGTCATAATATCAAAATAATTGATATATTGACTAGGAGAGGCCTTTCCATCAAATAACACCATAGATTGTGGCTTAATTTTGGAAGAAAAGGCACATCATTCCAATGAGGAGGATAAGGTTGCTTGATCCCTAACCTCTGAAGCTGATCTTTGTGCTTCAGAACTTCAAACTGTGTTTTTAGCTCACGCACTGCTTGAATAGCTTCACTAGTTTGAGAAAGCACATTTGATTAAATAGTTGCTGGATGTACCGTAACCCCCACCGGGGTACATCTTCTGGAACGAGAGGATCTGGTGATGCAGATTTTTGATTGATAGCAGCTCTTGACTAAGATTATTCAAGGGTATGTCAACCCCTTGACTATCTTGAGTTTGTGCTGCTACCTGCACCGGTGTTACCACTACTGGCTGAACAGTTTACTGAGTCATTATTATTTGATGCATATTTTGTATCATGGCAAGCATGTCCTGTATTGATTGCTCTACTGCAGAGAGACGTTGTTCTGTATTAGAAGTTGACGTCTCCGGTTCATCTTCAATAGCATAGGATTCAACTTCTCTTGAGCATATGGGGGGATTAGTGTAGAGATAGGAATCAACACTATCAGTTTCTGACTCTAAAGACTGTCACATCCCGATCCCGCTAGGGTCGTTCGTCTTGCCTGGATCCCTGTGGGATCGATCGTCCTCGCTAAGGCGTGATGCCGTACAAGCCTAAGTTGTGCTTGCACAAGGCCATGTACCTGTACAAAAATAACTAGTCAAGCAAAAACATACGCACACACCCAATAGTTAAGCAAAACACACGCACGCACCCATTTCATTGCAGAAAACCAAATATTGGACACAGAGATTTGAAATGGAAATACTTCTTTTATTGATAACTTGATAGGAATACAAGTACAAAGCTTGCAAACTCAGAGTGCCTTATATTTTGGCTACATGATTCTCTTTGAAACTCTCTTTTGAAAATAGTCGCCATGCCTATACATGATATCCCTTTATTACATGCTGGAAATGAAAGACACCTTCAGAAGGAAAAGAAACTTGAACTTGACTTGAAATGAAAAGTAACTTCGAGGTGATCCGCAGCTCTACTGGGCTAGACGAGCTTCGGTGCCTCACTTGAAATCCCCCTGTCTCCTTTTACTTTCTGAAAAGGATGCCCACAACGTGGGTCAGCACGCATCATGTACTGGCGAGCAGCTCTTCGTCGAAACTCACAAATATCTGCACTAATTTAATATGTGAAGCTACATATTTACTAGTGATCTTTCTACTTGTCTAGGTTCTTTTTAACAATTCATAAGAAACATGACAGTAGAATTATGCATAACCAACTTACCAATGCCGACAGTCATCCCTGCACAAAAATAGGTTAGCACAATTTGCATATGAATATAGGAAGCATATATTACCATCATCGTTCATTGTTAGGCTTGCATTAAGGATTTGTTCACATGCATGTCCTAACTACATGGTGGTCCATGGGCCCGTCCCCCATGATTAGCCGCTGTGACTCAATGGTTCAGCTCGTCGCTAAGGACACAACATTCCCGAGGTGTAGCATTTACCCCGAGGTGCTATTACAATCTCTCCTAGGCCGATCGATCCCAGGTGCCCCCAGACTCGTCGAGAGACTATTATCTTGTTAACAAGTTGTCCGAGACCAATGCATGACTTGTTCTTTCTATCAGATAAAACCTAGCAGTGCAACAGATAGCGACAAGTTCATAACTAGCCTTAATCGTTCGGTCATTCATTTGCATTCAGTTCTCATTCGGTCATTCGATAGCATTCAATAGCATTTCATTTCCTTTGCAGTCATTCGTTAGCATTCATTCTTTTTCTTATCTTTTGTTATTGAGGTATCGTTGATCACAGGGACAAGGCAACAGAGTGGACTAGAGATCATTTTTATTAGGGCGCACAAATAAATGCAAGCCCGGTTAAAGAAACTCACCGAGATGAATCTTTGTTGAGAGAAGGAGGGACTTCATGCGCCATTCACGAACAATTCACGCGGCCTACATTGGCACCAATAGTTGATTAGCATACTCGTCTCTTTCTCTCAAGATTCGGAATGAATGTGAAATGCGATGAAAGCGAACAATGAAAATCAATCATCGAAAACTAACACGAAAACGCATTCATCAAAATCAAGCAGCACAAGAAAACATTCAGCAAAACCCTTGGATTCATTTCAATAGAAGCCAATCCATCAATTGGAAAGGTTTATTGCATTTCATCCGTGATCAATCGATACCGGCAAAGGTTTTCCCAAACACTCAGTTCAAGACTGAGTCAGCAAGCCGTAGGTATTACATAGTGGACTGCGAGAAGCGGGGCACTATATAATAACCCACTGAGAAAAAGTTTTGTCCTCAAAACTTAAGAAACAAACTCACCTCCACTATTGTTGCATTCTGGATCAAGCAACGTGGAGAGATTATAGACGTGCGCCGTCACGGTGTTAGCATTCCACAACTGCTGATTGTACGGATGATCTCGGAGCGGCGGTGGCCTGGCAGCTGCCCACGCTCTTCAGCGTCGTTTCGATTCTGAGCCGTTCTATTTTTTTCGGGCAATTCCTGACGTTATGGTCCGGGCTTCCACAGCTGAAGCATGATCTGTTGGCGAACCGACAGACTTCTTTGGTGTGCCCAGGACGACCGCAGTAGTACACTCCGGTCTTCGATGCTGATCACTGTCTGTCTTATTTTCTCCTTCAATCTTTTTTCTCTCCGTCATGATATCTCTCGGCGGGCTGATTTCGACCGTACTGTGTTTTATTAGACGCCTTCTTCAGGTTAAATTATTCTACCTGAAGCGCTGCCTCAAAGGCCTGAGAATACGACCCACATTCTCGATTCAGCACACTTAACTGGATGTCATCATTCAGTCCTCCAACGAATCGATTTATGCGAGTCTGCTCGGTGGGTAGCATCACAGCAGCAAAATTTGCCAGCTTAGCAAATTCAGACTCATAGTCCTCTACGGACATATCTCCCTGTTTCAGTGTGATGAAGTCATTCTCCATCTTCTTGCTCATGGCTGGAGGCAGATATTGATCCAGAAACGCCTTTTGAACAAGGCCCATGAAATCTTTCCATTCCTAGCCATTGCGAGAAGCGCCGGCTTTTTCGCCTTCCGCCAATCCTTTGCCCGCAGCCGTAGGAGCAGAACGGCACAAACTACCTTTTGCTACTTGGAACTCCTACGAACGCAAACAGACTTTCTATTTTATCAATCCAGTCCATCACCTTGTCGGGTGACGTCCTGCCTTCAAATTTCGGAGGTTTCGCGTCTAAGAAGTCCTTTGGCTTAAAGAAAGTGTGCCTTTGTGCTGGCTGGGGCTCGTCACCCTCCACGGGATCAATCTCGGGCGTTCCTGTTGGTTTAGTCGCTGCGGTGGTACCTCGATTTGCCGCAAGCGCCGTGACAATTTGAGTCAAGGACTCCAACTGTTTCTGTTGGGCCTCTATTTGGGCCTGTTGTGTCTGATTGCATTCCTCATTGTCCTGCCTCTGCAGTTCCAACAATGTCATGATCCGTTCTATTGGATCTGTCGAGGAAGCTGGTCGATTAGGGGCCATTTCTCTACAAAAAGAGTATAACTTCTTTCAGTCCCATAAAATATTATGGACTTATTGTATGGGCATTGGTTTTCATAACTCAAAATCAGGACTCTTTTGAAAGCCATCAAAATACTTTATATACTTTTTCGAAAACGATATTTGCAAGAGGCCAAGGACGTAAAGCCGTGCTCTGATACCACTTTGTCATGCCCCGATCCCGCTAGGGTCGTCCGTCTTGCCTGGATCCCTGCGGGATCGATCGTCCTCGCTAAGGCATGATGCGTGCAAGCCTAAGTTGCGCTTGCACAAGGCCATGTACCTGCACAAAAACAACTAGTCAAGCAAAAACATGCACGCACCCACTAGTTAAGCAAAACACACGCACGCACCCATTTCATTGCAGAAAACCAAATATTGGACACAGAGATTTGAAATAGAAATACTTCTTTTATTGATAACTTGATAGGAATACAAGTACAAAGCTTTGCAAACTCAGAGTGCCTTATATTTTGGCTACATGATTCTCTTTGAAACTCTCTTTTGAAAATAGTCGCAATGCCCATACATGATATCCCTTTATTACATGCTGGAAATGAAAGACACCTTCAGAAGGAAAAGAAACTTGAACTTGACTTGAAATAAAAAGTAACTTCGAGGATCCACAGCTCTACTGGGCTAGAAGAGCTTCGGTGCCTCACTTGAAATCCCCCTGTCTCCTTTTGCTTTCTGAAAAGGATGCCCACAACGTGGGTCAGCACACATCATGTACTGGCGAGCGGCTCTTCGCCGAAACTCACAATATCTGCACTAATTCAATATGTGAAGCTACATATTTACTAGTGATCTTTCTACTTGTCTAGGTTCTTTTTAACAATTTATAAGAAACATGACAGTAGAATTATGCATAACCAACTTACCAACGCCGACAGTCATCCCTGCACAAAAACAGGTTAGCACAATTTGCATATGAATATAGGAAGCATACATTACCATCATCGTTCATTGTTAGTCTTGCATTAAGGATTTGTTCACATGCATGTCCTAACTACTTGGTGGTCCATGGGCCCGTCCCCCATGATTAGCCGCTGTGACTCAATGGTTCAGCTCGTCGCTAAGGACACAACATTTTCGAGGTGTAGCATTTACCCCGAGGTGCTATTACAATCTCTCCTAGGCCGATCGTCCCAGGTGCCCCCAGAATCGTCGAGAGACTATTACCTTGTTAACAAGTTGTCCGAGACCAATGCATGACTTGTTCTTTCTATCAGATAATACCTAGCAGTGCGACAGATAGCGACAAGTTCATAACTAGCCTTAATCGTTCGGTCATTCATTTGCATTCAGTTCTCATTCGGTCATTCGATAGCATTCAATAGCATTTTATTTCCTTTGCAGTCATTCGTTAGCATTCATTCTTTTTCTTATCTTTTGTTATTGAGGTATCGTTGATCACAGGGACAAGGCAATAAAGTGGACTAGAGATCATTTTTATTAGGGCGTACAAATAAATGTAAGCCCGGTTAAAGCAACTCACCGAGATGAATCTTATTTGAGAGAAGGAGGGACTTCATGCGCCGTTCACGAACAATTCACGCGGCCTATATTGGCACCAACAGTTGATTAGCATACTTTATCTCTTTCTCTCAAGATTCGGAATGAATGCAAAATACGATAAAAGCGAACAATGAAAACCAATCATCGAAAACTAATACAAAAACGCATTCATCAAAACCAAGCAGCGAAAGAAAACATTCAGCAAAACTCTTGGATTTATTTCAATAGAAGCCAATCCATCAATTGCAAAGGTTCATTGCATTTCATCCGTGATCAATCGATACCGGCAAAGGTTTCTCCAAACACTCAGTTCAAGACTGAGTCAGCAAGCCGTAGGTATTACATAGTGGACCGCGAGAAGCGGGGCACTACAAAGACTGGGTACCCCCTGCTTCTGAATCTGAAGATCGTAACGATCTTTGACTTTTTGAACGAGTATGTTGATATACCCCTTCAAAAGTATCAAGGAGTCGGTTAAACTGTTGTTGGCTTGGAGTCTGGGATTAATTGCATCTTGGACGTCGTCCTCTATTGATATGAGATGCCATATTGACTGATGCATAGGACAACTCATGTTCTTGATCATCAACTTGTTGCTGAGGTACATTATAGCTTAATCGGTCAAAAACTGACCATTTAGAAGCCAAACAGTAACATTTGATTACAATTTGGGGACACTCACAATGATAATTTTCTTGGGAGAGGAGATTTTCTATTTTTACACTTTTGTACAAGTAACTCGCATAAATCAGAAGGAGTGGAAGGAGTCGTCTTCTTTATTATATTTGGGACAGAGAAACGTTTAGTCCCTTGCGTATATAGAAGATTACTGGCTGCATTAGCAGAACCAAACTGTATATTTTTACGCGCTTGGAGTTACGTGCGTAAATCCTGAGATTTTTGTGCACAAAGAACTCCATCAGGATTACACGTAATATGAAGGTTTGGTACCTTGCGTAAAGCAGTGTAAGAAGTTTGTTGGTAAAAAACTGAAGTTTTACCAACAAAAGAATTCTTGTTTTTACGCTGCATACGTGTAGGAAAATTCACTTTAGATGCAAAGGCATCATTGTGAACTTTATCTGCCATGTCACCAACAGGAGATTTGCCTTTATGCGTAGAACGCAAAACAGAAATGTCTGCCACGTCACATACGGGAGATTTGCCTTTACGTGCAGAGCGCAAGGCAGAAGCGTCTACCACGTCACAGATGGAGACTGAATTTTATCCAAAGTGCAAGACTTGGGTGTCTACCACGTCACAGACGGGAGACTGATTTTTACGCCCGGGTGCAACACTGAAGTAGAGACTGCCTCGTCACAGATGGGAGCCTCCACAATAGGAGTGGGAAGAATTCCCGTGCCTTCAAGATAGCAGGGAGATCAGAGGATACTTTGGACTTAGGAATCCAAATTTTGCACCTTCCACAATTTTGAACATTGGAGCAGCGAGTACTACCCCCAGTTCGGAGCATTTCTTCATAAGCATTGGTCGAATTGAACAATCAGAGTCTTCTTTGTCGATCCGACCGACACATCATCATATGAGCAATTGCTTTCTCGTCAGAGGAGAAAGTCGTCCCCATCTGCACGCTAAACGACAAGTGTTGGGTTTGGTGTAAAAATCTTCTCGGCTTCTGTGCAATGCTGTCAAAAATTTGTCAGAACAGTATCACGCGCATTAAATACGATGTGGACAGCCTGTCTCCTGCGTAAAGGTTTGAGGATGGCTCTCGCGTAGAGTTTACTCTGTTTCATCTCTGCGTAAAGTTTGAATTTGACTCAGTTTGACTTGCGTAAAGCTCTCAACTTCTTTGACTTTGGTCTATGAAATTTATTTATGCTTCTACAAGGTAGAGATATGAAGGAAAGTTTCCAAAAATAGGCCCATTATCTTTTTTGACCATATATATGGTAATCTATATAAGATTGGATTTGACTATATATATTGTTATCCTAGATAGGATTGGATTTTTAATATATAATCTTACATAAGATTGGATTTTAAGCCTACATATGATGGAATTTCTATGGTATATAAAGGGGTCTAAAGGTTCTCCACAAATACACCCCAAGAGTGTTCAATGTAAGTGTTGAATAAGTTCAACACAAGTATCTCATTGTGCTCAAGTTGTTGAATAAATTCAACACAAGAGAGCTAAGTTGTTGAATAAATTCACAAAGATAGAAAAAATCTCTCAAATTTTTGTGTTGAACTTATTCAACAACTTTGGTTGTTGCTGGTGTTGCTCTTCCTTTGGTTGTTGCTCTTGTGGGGCTTGATGAACATCCTCAGAAACCTTCAACTCATCTGATGCATCCTCAGACGACTTAATCTCAATAATTTGAGATTTGCTAGATACACACCATCCTGATCAGACTCACTCTTTTACTTAAAGTGTAAAACCCCTATTTTACATAAATTATTAATTTATTTATTTATTATTTTATTATACTTCAAATTTAATTTATACAATTTATGGTTTCTATTAATTATTAAAAATGACCTAAGCCATTGTTGTTTTGGAACACAAGATACTATTAATTTTGACACGAAAGATGTAGCAGTGTGTCTTGACTAGTGTACTAGCCATGCAGGGGGAAGCCTAGCCATGGTGATGTCCAAACTAAAACCATACCAAATTGTGAATTGACTTATTTAAAGTATTTTAAATAAATATTATTTTATATATTGATTTTTAGATACCCGGTTGGACCAAACCAGCCTGAACTGGGCCTGTACCAAACCCAAGTCCATGTGACATGTGGGGTGACCAATGTGGCCATGTAGGCATATTTTATATATGTATGAATATTTCCTAATTATTTTAGAATTTTATGTACAATTTCTAATTATTTATTATGTGTACAATTATGGTATTTTATTATTAAATAATATTTATAAAATAGTACATTTTGTGACCCGGGAAAGGGTGTACAGTGTAAGTGCACTCATTGGAATGATCTTATTAATTTATTATTATTAAAGTTATTTGTGGAGATTTAATAAACATGTTTTCTAATTAAATATTATTATTATTCTGAGTTGATTTATTAAGGATTGAATTTATATATATATATATATATATATGCTCAAATTTATTAAATAATTGGATAGTTGACTTTTAAATGGTATTCTGATTTTAAATAGATTTTTTGGTGTATTATGGATATATATATATATATATTTTTTTTATGGATATATATAATATATATATATATATATATATATATATATATATATATATATAATATATATATATATAATTTATATATATAAGTAAAAAAAGGAAAAGAAGTGGTGGGCCGACCCCCACCACCAATGCCAACTACAGTAGCTTCATGCTGCACTATGCCATGCATATATACATATAATATATATATAAATATATATTAAGTTGTGGAGAAGATTTAAGTTAAAAAAAGAAGGAAAAAAAAAGAAAAGAAAAGGAAGTGGTAGGGCCGACCACCACACCACAACAACAATTAGCAAGCAGCAGCATGCGCCCCTTAAAACAGCAGCATGCCAAGCTTGGCCGACCCCTTCCCCCTTAGTATACGTATAATATATATATATAATATATAATATATATATATATATATATATATAATATATATATATATATATATATATATATATATGTAAACCTAAAACCCAAACCCTAATCAAATTCCTTCTTCATCCTCTCTCCTCCATCCTCCTCCCTCCTCGTCGTGCGTGCCAGCCTCGGAGCAACAGCATCCCCGCCTCCCGATCGTCACGGTGACACCAACAACAAACACCACAACAGTTTTTTCACTTTAAGGTACTCAACTTCCCCGATCGATTTCTCTGTCAATTCAAATCCGTTTTTAGATCCATAAATTCGTCTAGAAAGCCCTCATGACCCTCTTCGAGATCCTCCAGGTGGATTTCGATATGGCCATCCAACTTGCTCGAAAAATCGAGGCGAAGTTGGAGGAAAACCACTTTTCTGGTATATTAAAAACTGTTTTAAAACACCAACTTGTCGGCCACTTTTCTTTCTGTACAATAGAATTTTGTAGAAACAATTGAAGACAAAGACAACATAACCGAGATTGTAACGCACCTTCTGGATTCACTTTTCATCTAGTGTGTAAAAGTTACACGTTGTTAAAGATTTACAAAAAATTGTAAATTCTGTTTTCGAAAATTAGAAAAACACCCCGATACGGCGTACGCCCCGACAAATCGGGCGACGTGGTCGCACACTATATGCATTAAAAGCGCGTATGGATGTTGTCGACGTGTGGGAACTGACGGAACCCAATTTCGTTGCATGTGCGCGACGAAACCAGTGCGTATCGTCGAGATACCCCCGTATCGACCCTTTGCAAATTATGTCACAACTTCGTGTACACTCATCAAATTGAGACGAAACTTGCGCCATTGGACTCAAAATATTTTTCTGGTCCTGTGAGCCAAGTTTGGTTCAATTCTGAGAAGGTTGACGGGACGCTATTTTGGCGGGCCCATAATCCCACTCAACGGGCTATTTTGCGCACGGTCCACCGGAATCCAAAATTGGACATACCATTGGGTTCGTCTCATCAAAACAAATCGTAGACATGTAGTTTGACGACTTTAGATACCGTAGGTTCTGGCACGCATTTCGGTGCAAAGCAGGTCCAACGGCGGACATCGTTTTGATCCGAAATTATGATTTTGCCCCTATTCTAGAATTAACTTTTGGATAGGCATTTCCTAGGTGTATCTTACATTCCAAACTCGTTTGTGATGTTTGTTGCAGCATCCGGAGTCATCTGCAGGATTGGCTTTTCTTGCTTCGTTTATTTATCTGTTCGAGCTACTAGATTATTTCTTTTTGCACATAACCTCAGGCAAGATACCTTGCCATTATACTGTTTATATTCAGTTTGCATTTTATTACATATCACTATTCATTTAATTCCAGTTCTTACAATTCTGATTTACTGTCTGCTCAGTGATATTAGATGTACTTTATTATTATCCATTGGTTGCATATAGACTTTGAGTTAAAGAGACTACCGTTTGTAGTGTATTGCATATACCTTGACACAGTTATACTACGAGAATGTGTGAGATGAGTAGCATGTAGAGGTCCTTGCGTGTTGGCTGATCTCCAGTGCGCATGCGTTAGGTCTAACTGTCAATAGTTGTATATTAGAAGACTTGACGGTTAGTAGTGTTACATGGTCGTGGATGCGACATGATAGATACATTAGGTGGGGAGAACATTTTCTGTCGTATGGGCTTCGATTGTACTTCCCTTGTAACCCGGAAGCTCCGCTGGAGATACGGGTATGTTGAGCCTCTCAGGTTTGCCACTGTCATTTTTGAACGTCATGCGCTGTGGTCACTGGTGCCCAGTGGGGACTATACCAGATCCCATTTATAGCCAGGGCTCATGCGACGAAGGGTTTGTTCTTAAACGCATGTTCACTTTAGTATGGTTAGAGTACCTTATTGTTGTCTTGTCACTTACTTTTGTTTGTGGCATATTTTATATTCAGTATTTATATGGCATGTTTATTGTATCTTGTTACGTCCCTCTGAGGACCTGGTTATCTCCAGGTGTGTGCTACTGTGATAGTTACAGGTGTTCTAGTCGAGGTCGTGATCTTCTCCATCCTTCGAAGATGATTGCATTTGGCTAGTCTTGTTTTCATCTATTCCTTCTTGTACCTTTTATTTGAGATAGTTGGTAGTGGACTTTGTCTCCGCCCAAGTATTGTACAAAGACTTATTACAGTCGATTATATGATATCTTTATTCTTCATTTGTGGATGAGATTAGATTACTCTTGGTTTACTGCATTTTATAGCTTATGTATACATACGAGTTTCCATATATTGGAGTATACTTCGTGTGTATGCAGCTGGCATGGATACGTATCTAGTCCTAAGTATTTTGGACTGGGGCGTTACATTTTTGTGGTGGCCCATGCAGGTCGAGTTTGTCACTTCGGTTACGTTACTGTACCGATATGAGCCTGCAATATAGGATTAGAATATAGGAATCTCATCCATACAACTTGACCTCTTTTCTTGGCTTGAAATTCTGAACTCGCGATCGACCTCCTTGAATTGCATCTTGCTTGATTCCTTTCTACCGTTGATTCTTATTTCGTGCTTAGTGTCAACTAGGAAGATGACTACACTAGTATATGCTCATAGGTCACACATATGGCTAGAATGGTTATATTGGCAATTGAAATATTTAAGACTCTAAATGAGTTTAAAAGGCTTTTTTTTAAAAAAGTGTGAATTAATGATTAGTAATTTAGGATATTATCAAGGAAGTTTTATCTTGAGATTTCTAGAGGATTGATAGAATTTGGGTGATACTGCAAAAAAAGGGGGCTAGAATCTTTATACCCTTGATTAAGAAATTGATTGCTTTTCGAGTTGTGATATTTATAAGTTTTGGGTGATAGATATACATCTTTGAACAAATATAAAATTGATTTGATTTCGAGTTGTGATATTTATGATTTATCAGATTATAGTTATACACCTTTGAACAGTTATAATTTGGTTTGAAAATGATCTTAGATTTAATTATGGCAGAAGGAATTATTTAAATTTGCGTCATACAACTTGCGTTTTGTGTTTAGTAAATTTTAAATTTTAAGTGGAAGTAATGACGGTGAATTTTGGTCTAAATATTTGAAAGTTATGAAAACGATTTTTGAGAAATTTTTTTTTTTATTTTTAGTTTTTTAAATGGTGTCCTATGATTGAAGATTTACAAATCTATTTAGATTTTTGGAAAAAAAGATTTTGACTGATAAGATTATTTAAAAATTTAGTTTAATGAGGATTGCTAATATTAAATTTTTTGGAGAATTTTGAATTGATGTGATAAAAGGTTTTGATTGATTAAAGTAAGTTACCATTTAAATGTTGTGATTTTGTTGGAATAACTTAGTATGATTAGAAGTTAAAATTAATGAGAGCATCGAGCTTAATTTTTTAGATGTTTTAATATGAAGAGTTTTATTATGAGTTATTTGAAAATTTTAGAGTGTTAAATTTTTGATTGATTGTGAAATTTTTATGGATTCGTAAATTATGAACTCTTGAGTTAAATAGTTGAATTTAAACGTTAATTTTGGAAAAGGTTAGTAGTAACGTGATAAAGTTTGCTTTGAGATTTATGAAAGTGATTTAATTTTGGTCATGATTAAATTGAACGACTTGTAGTGAATACAAATTTTAGGTGATTATTTTTAAAAAATTTATTTAGAGACTTTTGGAGAAAATTTGAGCAAAATTTTAATGGTGGACAACCAAGAGAGTCCAAATAAGATGGATGAATTCTACAGTATTCTACACTAAACTGCCATATCACTCGTGACCATGATAGTAGTATGTACACAATAGTTGTTAGTCATCTACCAAGCTATGTGACTGTATTTCCACCTTGACTTACTCGACCTTCCTTCAATTCTAGATCTTTTAATTGCGACCTTCTAACCCATTTGCAATTTGAATAATGATCTAATGGTTCCTTAACTGTATTCATCTAGAAGACTATCTTCTCTCCAAAATTGTGTTCCTAAATTATTTTTACTGGATTCTTTAATTAATTTTATTTCATGCTTTAACTTGATCTTCTTTATTTTGTGCATTAATTATCACCTCGTAAACTCCCACGTTCTATTTTTGATCTTTTGGCGTCCCTTACCGTGACTTAGATATTTGGAGCACAACACTAGACTTTTTCTTCCAACAAATTTCATATGTAAGACCTAGACAAGTCCACCTTCATGTAGATATATCATGTTCCACTAAAACACATCCTTGTACCCTATTTTTTGATATGACTTTCCAGTCAAATGGCTAAGCTATAACCTCTACCATGACATCAGTTACTTTCGGACTTGAATTAGAGGTCCAACGTTGACTCATTTCTTTCAACCTGATAGGTGATGTGTTCTACTTCATTCATTAAATGCCTAACTTTGTGCTTACCTTGATTGCGTGACCCATTGTCCCATCACACTATTAGTTGAACTCTTGTAAGTTGGATAGAATACCTCACAACCTAACAAAACCTTTATCCTTATGAATCATGTTGATGAGTTTACTCAGACTAGAAATTCAGAGGACCCTAAACTTATATAGGCGACCAAGCCATAAATGAAGAAAACTAGGACAACTGTAAGGGCCCACACTTCGGGCAAGACTTGATTTTAAAAGATCTTGGACTATTTAAAATTTCCTTCATCAGTACCTCCCTTGCTCATATTTTGACTATCTCATGATGCTAATGTAGCTTCAGTTTTGCAAGCTTATTTCGTTATCAAGCTTGATCATGACATATTTTATTGGGTGCACCCACTAACATATTGTCTAATCAGAACCAGTGCATGATGGTCTGATCAACCTATTGCACCTTGGTTCGCTTATCACATATTATTCTACGTGGATGAAGACATAGTAAACTTGCCTTAGATCTCATCCGCGACAGCCTTGGCAATTTCTTTTGAATTATTTCGCCGCCTATGAACCCCGCAATTCGTACTCAATATATAACACCGTCTTTGAAACCTTTGTTGTTCTTGTCTTTTACTTATTTTGGAAAGACAAGGCACCGTACTTGCTAGATAGACTCAAGGTATCATCTTTGGTTGCCAATCGGTTAATTATACACAAATGTAGATAGCCACCGACCGACCCATGTGGCTGTATCCTGTCCTTAACTACTCCTCGTTCCTTAACCTTAGAATTGTTATCGTGTCCTCCCAATTATTCTTGAGCACTCGAGAATGATTCTAATCGTTCACTTAAATCTAACTCTCAACCCAGATGATTAGTATCCAGTTTTCTCTCAAGGAACCATATCTCCCAAACGTCTAATTATCCTCTTTGATCTACTAAATTTTTCACTATTTTTATTCGGGTTATCAAATTTTGTCACCTTCATTAACAACCCTTAATCAATTCCATAACCATGATACATTTTTGTATCTATCTACTCCACAATTTTCTATTGCATGGTGGTGTTGAACGCCGTTTTATTGCCTCCTCGAAAATTTTAATTGTATTTTGGTATTGACGAACTCTTCCTATCACTCAACCCTATCTACCCTATTAATCCTAAATTTCGAGGACAAAATTCTTGTAAGTTGGGTAGGATGTAAAATCCCTATTTTACATAAATTATTTTATTTATTTATTATTTTATTAGACTTCATATTTAATTTATACAATTTATGGTTTCTATTAATTATTAAAAATGACCTTAGCCATTGTTGAATTTTGGAACACAAGACTACCATTAATTTTGACACGAAAGATGTAGCAGTTTGCCTTGACTAGTGTACTAGCCATGCAGGGGGAAGTCTAGCCATGGTGATGTCCAAACTAGAAAAACCATACCAAATTATGAATTGACTTATTTAAAGTATTTTAATTAAATATTATTTATATAATAATTTTTAGATAACCCGGTTGGACCAAACCAGCCCGAACTGGGCCTGGACCAAACCCAAGTCCATGTAGACATGTGGGTGACCAAATGTGGCCATTTAGGCATATTTTATATATGTACGAATATTTCCTAAATTATTTAGAATTTATGTACAATTTCTAATTATTTAATTATGTGTACAATTATTGGTATTTTTATTATTAAATAATATTTTACAAAATAGTATATTTGTGGACCCGGGAAAGGTGTGCAGTGTAAGTGCACTCATTGGGACGATCTTATTAATTTATTATTATTAAAGTTATTTTGTGGAGATTTAATAAACGTTTTCCTATTTAAATATTATTATTATTTTGATTGATTTATAAGGATTGAATTTATATATATATATGTAGATATGCTGAAATATATTAATAATTGGATAGTTGACTTTTAAATGGTATTTGGATTTTAAATAAATTTTTGGTGTATTTATGGACACACACACACGCACACACACACACACACACACACATATATATATATATATATATATATATATATATATATATATTATATATATAAGTAGATAAGTAAAAAAAAAGGAAAAGAAAGTGGTGGGGCCGACCCCCACCACCAACGCCAAATACAGCAGCTTCATGCTGCACATATGCCATGAAGCTGCTGTATTTGGCGTTGGTGGTGGGGGTCGGCCCCACCACTTTCTTTTCCTTTTTTTTATTATATACTTATATATATATATATATAATATATATATATATAAGTTGTGGAGAAGATTTAAGTAAAAAAAAAAAGAAAAGGAAGTGGTGGGGCCGACCACCCACACCACAACAACAATTAGCAAGCAGCAGCATGCTAAGCTTGGCCGACCCCTTCCCCCTTAGTATACGTATATACTTATGTATATATGTAAACCTAAAACCATAATCAAATTCCTTCTTCCTCCTCTCTCCTCCATCCTCCACCCTCTCCTCGGCGTGCGTGCCAGCCTCGCCGGAGCAACAGCATCCCCGCTCCCGATCGTCACGGTGACACCAACAACAAACACCACAACAGTTTTTCACTTTAAGGTACTCAACTTCCTCGATCGATTTCTCTGTCAATTCAAATCCGTTTTTAGATCCGTAAATTTGTGTAGAAAGCCCTCATGACCCTTTTCGAGATCCCCAGGTGGATTTCGACATGCCATCCAACTTGCTCGAAAAATTGAGGCAAGTTGGATAAAACTACTTTTCTGGTAATTAAAAACTGTTTTAAAATAGCAACTTGTCGGCCACTTTTCTTTCTGTACAATAGGATTTTGAAGAAACTAATTGAAGACAAAGACAACATAACCGAGATTGTAACACACCTTCTGGATTCACTTTTCATCTAGTGTGTAAAAAGTTACATGTTGTTAAAGTTTCACGAAAAATTGTAAATTCTGTTTTCGAAAATTAGAAAAATACCCTGATACGGCGTGTGCCCCGACAAACCGGGCGACGTGGTCGCACACTACACATCGAAAGGCACGTATGGATGTTGTCGACGTGTGGAAACTGACGGAACCCGATTTCGTTGCATGTGCGCGACGAAACCAGTGCGTATCCGTCGAGATACCCCCGTATCGACCCTTTGCAAATTAAGTCACAACTTCGTGTACACTCATCAAATCGAGATGAAACTTGCGCCATTGGACTCGAAATATTTTTCTGGTCCTGTGAGCCAAGTTTGGTTCAATTCTGAGAAGGTTGACTGGGATGCTATTTTGCGGGCCCACAATCCCACTCAACGGGCTATTTTGTGCACGGCCCACCGGAATCCAAAATTGGACATACCATTGGGTTCATCTCATCAAAACAAATCCGTAGATATGTAGTTTGACGACTTTAGAGACCGTAGGTTCTGGCGCACATTTCGGTGCAAAACGGGTCCAACGGTGGACATCGTTTTGAGCCAAATTTACGATTTGCCCCTATTCTAGAATTTAACTTTTGGACGTGCGTTTTCTTGGCATATCTTATATTTCAAACTCGTTCGTGATGTTTGTTGCAGCATCCGGAGTCATCTGCGGGATTTGGCTTTTCTTGCTTCGTTTATTTGTCTGTTCGAGCTACTGGATTATTTCTTTTTTGCACATAACCTCAGGCAAGATACCTTGTCATTATACTATTTATATTCAGTTTGCATTTTATTATATATCACTGTTCATTAATTCCAGTTCTTACAGTTCTTGATTTACTGTCTGCTCAGTGATATTAGATGTATTTTATTATTCTTTGGTTGCATATGGACTTAGAGTTAAAGAGACTACCGTTTGTAGTGTATTGCATATACCTTGACACAGTTGTACCATGAAGAATGTGTGAGATGAGTAGCATGTAGAGGTCCTTACGTGTTGGCTGATCTCCAGTGCGCATGTATTAGGTCTAACTGTCAATAGTTGTATATTAGAAGACTTCACGGTTAGTAGTGTTACATAGTCGTGGATGCGACATGATAGATACATTGGGTGGGGAGAACATTTCCTTGTCGTATGGGCTTCGATTGCACTTCCCTTGTAACCCGAAAGCTCCGCTGGAGATACGGGTATGTTGAGCCTCTCAGGTTTGCCACTGTCGTTTTTGAACGTCATGCGCTGTGGTCACTGGTGCCCAATGGGGACTATACCAGATCCTATTTACAGCCAGGGCTCATGCGACGAAAGGTTTGTTCTTAAATGCATGTTCACTTTAGTATGGTTAGAGTACCTTATTGTTGTCTTGTCACTTTTATTTGTGGCATATTTTATATTCAGTATTTGTATGGCATGTTTATTGTATCTTGTTACGTCCCTCTGAGGACCTGGTTATCTCTCTAGGTGTGTGCTACTGTGATAGTTGCAGGTGTTCTAGTCGAGGTCGTGATCTTCTCCATCCTTTCGAAGATGATTGCACTTGGCTAGTCTTGTTATTTCATCTATTCCTTCTTGTACCTTTTATTTGAGATAGTTGGTAGTGGACTTTGTCTCCGCCCAACGTATTGTACAAAGACTTATTACAGTCGATTATATGATTATTTATTCTTCATTTGTGGATGAGATTAGATTACTCTTGGTTTACTGCATTTTACAGCTTATGTATACATACGAGTTTCATATATTGGAGTATACTTCATGTGTATGCAGCTGGCATGGATACGTATCTAGTCCTAAGTATTTTGGGACTGGGGCGTTACATAAAGCCAACAATGAAGATTCGTCGAATGTGACATCCCTCCTGATTAAAAACTTCTTATTCTCTAAGCAGTACAGACGGTAGCCCTTCACTCCTTGTACATATCCCAAAAATTTGGCTTTTCTGGCTCTCGATTCAAACTTACCCTCATTGACATGAAAGAAAGTTTTGCATCCAAACATGCGCAAAGTGCCGTAATCTGCTGGTTTGCCGGTCATCACCTCATATAGAGTCTTACAATCTATAGACGGGGTTGGTGATCTATTAACCAAGTACCGCATCATGTGTATAGCATCCGTACATCCACCATTCCTTGCCTAAACCGACATTGGAGAGCATATATCTTGCTTTCTCAAGCAAGGTTCAGTTCATCCTCTCTGCTAACCCATTCTGCTGCAGTGTGTTCCTGACAGTCCAATGTCGAACGATACCTTCTTGAGCACAGAAATTCACAACCACAAAGACAATAATTTACGTGGTTCGATCAAGATGCCTACTTATACAAAAGAGCGTGAATTAGTTCCACTATAAAGAAGAAAAAGAATTACAATAGCTCTCAACACTTCTCTCCTTGCACTCAAGAACTCTCTATCACAAAGATAAAAAAAATCTTTCAAATTTTGTGTTGAACTTATTTAACAACTTTAGCTCTATTGTGTTGAACTTATTCAACAACTTGAGCACAATGGAATACTTGTGTTGAACTTATTCAACAACTTACATTGAGCACTCTTGGAGGTGTATTTTGTTGAGAACCTTTAGACCCCTTTATATACCATAGAAATTATATCCTATGTAGGATTAAAATCTAATCTTATTAAGATTTTATATTGGAAATCCAATTCTGTCACGACCCGCACCCTGTTTAGGGGCACGAGCACGTGGGTACGTCCAGCCTACGCCGCAGTATCGGCGGTAGAATGCTGTAAAGGTCATCTACAATATATAAAATCTTAGACACAATGGTATAACCTGTCATCTTCGTACGGAGGAAATAACCACAACTCAATCACATAATTCTAAGAAGAAAGATAAACACGATGATAAAAATAAAGATAAAGATAAAGAGGAGATAAATAGTCTGAAACAACGCTGAGTCGCAATCACAAGTTCAGAAACCAAGACATAAAATAATATCCCAAATAAATACTACAAGTCTCAAAGTATCAAACTAGAATGTAATCCAGACAAAATCTAGGTAAACTAGGTCACTACAGGCTGTGCGTCCTCTATGAGCACCGGGTCCACAGGCTGGTCCTGGTCATAGGCTCCATCTATGCCAAACCTGTAGTAGGTCGGACAATCTGTATCTAAATTCTCTGAAAAACAACGGGGGTTATCCTGTCAGGATACGAGCAAGTACAAACACCAACAGCAGTTTCATATGAATTGACAAATACTATAAGAGACAATTATAATAAAATATAAGATGAAATGTCAAGACTGAAAGTAAAACAGTATAAGAGAATTGGATATCATGTCATGTGTGAGATATAAGATAAAACTGGAATATAAATAGTGGAAAGTAATATGAGGTATGATGTAAACATAAAAATAAAGTGCCATGAGATATTAGAGCGTTATGTGATCGGCTTGGGTCAAGATCAGGTTGTTCCATTTGACCGACTATGCACAGGTAGTATAATAGTATAGGGATCATGCCGGCCAAAATGGAAAGCTATGCACAAGTAGTAGTATAAGGTCAGGCTACACCTTACGTGTGGTGAGGGTGGAGCTATGCACAAGTAATAAACAAGTAGGGGTAATGATCACATAATCTCTAATAACTTCCCATCTTCGAGTAGTATAATGAATTTAGACATGACAGGTCATGACACGGGATTCGAAGAGCAGGGGGCCAGCCCACTCCCAAATCGGTGTCTATACAAGTACAGGAAACAATATCGAACAATATACTCATATACCAGGTAAACCGGGAATGACATCTCATGATAAGATTCAATGTATACTAGTCCGTGCATCATCGTGTCGAAAATCAAGTATAACACTACAACTGAATCGGATATAGTAGATATCAAAACAATAAAAACTATCAGAGAATGTACTTGCCTGATGTCCTAAGCTGAGAAAAATGACTCTACCTCACTCAAATAAGCCACGAGCGGTCAACTCGTACAACAGTCTCCTAATGCTGAAACAGACATTACTAACGTTCTCGGAATAGTCAAATTAGCTTAAAATGCCTATCCATAAGTCCAATTCTGGACACAGGAACAAAACGGTAATTTCGGATCAAAATAGTATCCGCCGTTGGACCCACTTTGTACCGAAAAATGTGCCAGAACCTACAGTCTCTAAAGTCATCAAACTACATGTCTACAGGTCCGATTTGATAAGACGAACCCAACCATACGTCCAAAGTTGAATTCCGGTGGGCCGTGCACAAATTTGCTCGTTGGATCGGGTCGCGGGCCCGCCAAAATAGCGTTCCGATCGACCTTCTCAGATTCGGACCAAACTTGGCATACAGGACCAAAAAAATAATACGGTCCTGTTGGCACAAGCTTTGCCTCGATATGACGAGCGTGCACAAAGTAATTGACGAATTTGCAAAAAGATCGATACGGTGAATTTTGACGGATACGCATCAAATTCTTCGCACACACGCGACCAATTTGAATTCCGTCAAATCCCACACGTCCATGAAGTCGATACGCACTTTCGATACTTTCAGTTCGCGACTACTTCGCCCGAATTGATGGGACAGACGGCGTATCGGGACATTTTTTCTAAAAATTTGTTTTTAAAAACAGCTTTTTCTCCAACTTCACCAACCAATAACTTTCTGTACAGTACATGAAATTTAATTCTACAAAAAGGGTTTTAAAGCCCTATAGGTTGTCTACAAGTCTCTTTAAACCGATTTTGAAAACTCGTAACACGTTGCTCGCAAATCGGCCACAAAGTTGGGATTTCGGGACAGTTTCTAACGTCCATAAATCAAGTTTTTCTCGATTTTGGAACTCATTTTTCGTCGCACATGATACGAATCGGCACGAACAATTTGAAAGAAATTAAAGGTGTATATGTTGTGAACATCCAGAAGAAACGGATCGTAAAACGATCGAGCGAGGAAGGAGAAATTCGCTCGCGAAGTTGGGTCGACGACTGTTGTCGCTGCTATCTTGGCGCGCGCCCCCGCTCTTCTCCGACGATGTACGGCCGGCCTCCGACGTGTCAGAGGCGTCGGGGTCGACTTAGGGGTGAGCATTGGGTTGGGGGTGACGGCTAGAATTTGGATTTTGTAAAAATTTCTTCCTCTCTCTCTCCTCTCTCTCTCCGATAAATACATATATATATGCTCGGTTCAGGTTTAAATAAAGAAAGGGGTTTCGGGTTTCGGAGCTAGGCCCTTGTAGATACTGTGCTCGGTTGAGCACAGCAAGCAAGCTGCTTGCTTCTAAAGTTCAATTTTGACCATTAATTCCTATTTTGACTTTTAGCTACTATTTTGACTTTTATTAAGCCTATATACTTTATATATATAAATCATATATGTATATACACACACATACATACATACATACATACATACATACTTACATACATACACATATTATATTTATTTAAAACTATTTATTCATTTATATATATTATATATATATATATATATATATATATATATATATAATATATATATAATATATATATATATTATTTCCAATACCAAATAAATATATATATACAAAAATCTTAATTTATTTATAAATAAAACAAATATTTTATATTCTATATTTATTTATAATATTAAAGATTTTTATAAATAAAAACTCTATTGAACATGTATATATCTATCAACAAAATACTTATTTAACTAATAATGTAAAAACACTAGTAATAATAATTTAAAATATTAAAATAATAAAATAACGTAAATGACCATATTAGCCCTATTCAGGAAAGTGGGGATGACAAATCTACCCTCCTAAAAAAAAAATTTCCTCGAAATTAGAGCAAATTAGCATAATAATAGTAGCAAGAACAAAAAAAAAATACCTCAAGGCACGAAGAGATGAGGGTAACGCTCCCGCATCTCGTCCTCCCTTTTCCAGGTAGACTCTCCTGGGGAGTGATGCCTCCATGCGACACGAACCAAGGAATAACTTGGTTCCGAAGCACCTTCTTCCGACGATCCAGAATCTCCACTGGCTGCTCTGGATAGTAGAGAGGCCTACCTCTAACTCGGAGTGATCCAATACGTGACTAGGATCTGCCATGTATCGTCTCAACTGCGACACATGGAACATGTTATGAACTTCCTCGAGCGCAGGCGGCAAGTCTATTCGATAGGCCACTGCACCAACCCTTCCAAGAATAGTGAAAGGTCCGATAAAGCGCGACTAAGCTTCCAGCCTCGGCCAAAACGAATCATGTCCCGTGTCGGAGAAATCCTCAGGAATACCATATCGCCAACCTAGACACAAGACAAGACTCAATACAAGACCCTAAAGCAAACAACCACAAACAAGCACAAACAGAAAAACTGATACTAACCTCGAACTTTAACGATCTCCGGTAGCTATCGGCCCAATGCCGTTGTCTATCCTGAGCCACCCGAAGTCTGTCCCTGATCAACTTAATCTTCTCTGTTGCATCCACCACCATCTTCGTGCCAAGCAAAACTCTCTCTCCGACATCGTCCCATGACAAAGGAGTGTGACATCTCCGTCCGTATAGAGCCTAAAATGGTGACATCTCTATACTGGCCTGATAGCTATTGTTGTAAGCAAACTCTACCAGGTGAAGATGGTCCTCCCAAGATCCCCCAAAATCTAACACACAAGTGCGAAACATATCCTCGAGTGTGGATGGTCCTCTCCGTCTGACCGTCTGTCTGGGGGTGATACGCGGTACTGAACTTGAGCTGGGTGCCCAAGCTAGTATGCAAACTCTCCAGAAGTAGAAAGTGAAACGACTATCCCGATACGAGACTATGCTTACCGGAACTTCGTGCAATCTGACTATCTGACACATATACATCTCTGTCAGCTTCTCCGTAGACAGACCCACCTTGTAAGGCAAAAAGTGGGCCGATTTGGTCAATCTATCAACGATAACCCAAATCGCGCCTTTTCCTCCTAGAGATTGTGGAAGTCCATATACAAAGTCCATAGTGATGTGCTTCCACTTCCACTCTGGAATAGGTAGTGGCTGAAGCAGACCACCTGGCCTCTGTCTCTCGACTTTCACCTGCTGGCACACCAAGCATCGAGATACAAACAGAGCTACCTCTCGCTTCATGCCATACCACCATACGTGCTCTCTCAAGTCTCTGTACATCTTATTGGCTCCAGGATGCATAGAGTACTGAGAATGATGCATTCCTAAATAACCTCCTTCCAAATCTCTCCACTCGGAACGCAAAATCTAGTACTATGCCTCAGCGACCCATCTTCGGCTATAGAGAAATCGTCTAGCAATCCTGCTTGCACCTGCTCCTTGATGTTCCTCAAGGCCACATCCTCAAACTGTGTTGATCTGACCCTGTCCATCAACGCAGACTGAATCTGTAAATCCTATATCTGAATCTACATACTCAGAACGATCACCTCGATACCCAACCTTTCCAGATCAGCCAATAGATGACGATCTGCCGCCAAATACATAGCGACTGGATACCTGCTCAAGGCATCTGCAACTACGTTGGCCTTTCCTGGATGGTACTGCAACTAGATATCGAAGTCCTTCATCAGTTCAAGCCACCTCCTCTGTCTCATGTTTAATTCCTTCTGGGTGAACACATATTCCAAGCTCTTATGATCCGTGAAGATCTCAACCTACTGGCACACTCTATCGAGGATACTATACTACACTTATGGGATAATACCTTCTATTATCTTCCTCAAATGAATGCGGGTAAATAAGTAGCATGCGGGGCTCAGTTGAATGGAACACAAGTGTCATGTTGGTAGTAGGCTTAATGTGGGTCGTGTCCATATTTTGGGTCAACAAGTTTGGGTCGAAATGGTACCCCCAATTCGATTCGGAAATAAAAGTGACTTCGTGGGGTGAATCAAGATTGGGCCTCGTGTCAGGAAAGTTGTGTGATAAAATAAAGCACAAGATGGTGTGCCTGAGTGGGACACAAAGGTCAGGGGCGTAGGGTGTTTTGTCTAGATCATGCATATGAAGTTGGTTTTGTGAAAGCAACTAGTCTTGTGCTCCTAAATTAAAATTCATAACAATGTGCATATGAATCATAAATAAAACTGGAAATGGTCAATGGCCTAAATTTATCCGAAAGCTGTGCGATATAAAGATAGTACAAGAGAACGAATTTGAGGGGGACATGATATATCAAAATGAAGATAATCTTGTCTACTACAAAATTATGAAGGAAGTTTCCAGAGATTGACATCTCTGACGCTCCAGAAATCAAAGTCACGGAAGAACATTTCTCTATCTAGGATACTCTATCTAGGGTGTCTATCCAAGTCTTGACGCCGTTTACACAAGGCACTAACTCATCTATATGATACTTGGATGATACCCCTAGACTAGGTTGCTCATGTCTCTCCTCCAATTAGACACTAAACTGTTGGTGCCTAAACTTCTATAAGACTTGAAATACTTTATCTCTAGCTGCTAGGGTACTCCTCCTATTCTGGTACCTGGTGCAACTCCTACCTTAACACTTATTAATCACTCTAGGGTTCTCATCTATATTTAATTATCAAAAAACATATACATTACTTTCTAACCATACTCTAAACTATTAATACAATTACTCAAGGACACAGACCAATTGCAAATCACCAAGCCATCATACTACGAAGAACCTATAATGAAATGAGAATCTACAAGGACCTGGACTAAAGAACTGAAAGTATCCTTACTCCTAAGCTAATTGAGGCTGGAACAGAATCTATAATAATAGAAGTGAAATGATAGAGATGACATGTTAGGACCCTTCTCAAGATACACTCTAATAATCATACACGTCTGTCCTAAATCATGATACTCAGAATCCTCGCCACACCAGTAAGCAAGGCTGCGATAAACGGTAGATTCCATAACTGGGTATGCACCTCTATAATCATGTCGTATGGGATCCTTGCCACGCCGACTAGTATGGCTGCGAGAAATCCCAAATCTTATAACCAAGATATGTACATCCGAAGTCAGGTCCCTACGTTTCCGCCATGCCGGCTAATATAGCTGCAATAAACTCCAGGTTCCATAACCAAGTAGACGTTTACCTTCCCTATTATTCCTGTCAACATATGTTATCAGAAGATACCGTAATTCAGGCTATAGAATTTATCTCTATATAAAAAATCAAAATCAGCGATAATCTATCAATATCAAATTCAATAACAAGGAGCAAGGGTGAAGAAAAACAAGAGGAAATGATTTCAAATTGACGTTCAAAACAAGATTCCCAAGGGTCATCACAGGAATCTCTCAAAAGTCCTAAGCAAAGAGATCTATATGACACATGATAAGATATCGTCAAGGAAGAACAATTTATTTCAAAATGCAAGAAGAGTTGTCTTGATAATCAAAAGATTGGAATTTTTCTATTATGTGATTGAGTAACTCCATCATAACCTAAAACCTATATCCTAAGAGCAGGCTCGTAATTAGTACTCTAAGTCGAGTACCATTATGAAATCACACTAGTTGCGATACTGACCTGCGTGGCCACCATAAAAAAGTGTCACGATCTTCACCCTGTTTAGGGGCACGAGCACGTGGTTACGTCCAGTCTACGCCGCAGTATCGGTGGTAGAACACTGTAAAGGTCATCTAGAATATATAAAATCTAAGAAACAATGGTATAGCCTGTCATCTCCGCACAGAAGAATATAACCACAACTCAATCACATAATTCTAAGAAAGATAAACACGATGATAAAGATAAAGATAAAGATGAGATAAATAGTTTGAAATAACGCTGAGTCGCAATCACAAGTTCAGAAACCAAGACATAAAACAATATCCCAAATAAATACTATAAGTCTCAAAGTATCAAACTGGAATGTAATCCAGACAAAATCTAGGTAAACTAGGTTACTACAGGCTGTGCGTCCTCTATGAGCACCGAGTCCACAGGCTGGTCCTGGTCGTAGGCTCCATCTATGCCAAACCCGTAGTAGGTCTGGCAAGCTGAATCTAAATTCTCTAAAAAATAATGGGGGTTATCCTGTCAGGATACGACCAAGTACAAACACCAACAGTAGTTCTATATGAATTGACAAATACTATAAGAGACAATTATAATAAAGTACAAGATGAAAGGTCAAGACTGAAAGTAAACAGTACAAGAGAATTGGATATCATGTCACGTGTGAGAAATAAGATAAAACTGGAATATAAACAATGGAAAGTAATCTGAGGTATGATGTAAACATAAAAAAAAGTGCCATGAGATATTAGAGCGTTATGTGATCGGCTTGGGTCAAGATCAGGCTGTTCCATTTGACCAGCTATGCACAGGTATAATAGTATAGAGATCAGGCCGGCCAAAATAAAAAGCTATGCACAAGTAGTATAAAGTCAGGCTACACCCTACGTGTGGTGAGGGTGGAGCTATGCACAAGTAATAAACAAGTAGGGGTAATGTTCACATAACCTCTAATTACTCTCCATTCCCGAGTAGTATAATGAATCTAGACATGACAGGTCATGACACGAGATTCGAAGAGCAGGGGACTAGACTACTCCCAAATTGGTGTCTATACAAGTAGAGAAAACAATATCGAACAATGTACTCATATACCAGGAAAACCGGTAATGACATCTCATAACGAGATTCAATGTATACTTGTCCATGCATCCTCGTGTCGGGAATCAAGTATATCACTACAACTGAATCAGATATAGTAGATATCAAAGCAAAAAACTATCAGAGAATGTACTTGCATGATGTCCTGAGTAGAGAAAAACGACTCTACCAATCACTCAAATATGTCACGAGCGGTCAACTCGTACAACAGTCTCCTAATTCTGAAACAGACATTATCAATGTTCTCAGAATGGTCAAATTAGCTAGAAACGTCTATCCATAAGTCTAATTCTGGACACAGGAGTAAAACGGTAATTTGGGTCAAAATGGTGTCTGCCGTTGGACCCACTTTGTACCGAAAAATGTGCCAGAACCAACAGTCTCTAAAGTTATCAAACTATATGTCTACAGGTCCAGTTTGATGAGATGAACCCAATCGTATGTCTAAAGTTGGATTCCGGTGGGCCATGCACAAATTTGCCCGTTGGATCGGGTCGCGGGCCCGCTAAAATAGCGTTCCGGTCGACCTTCTCAGATTCGGACCAAACTTCGCATACATGACCAAAAAAATGATACGGTCCTGTTGGCACAAGTTTTGCCTCGATATGACGAACGTGCACAAAGTAATTGACAAATTTGCAAAAAGGCCGATACGGTAAATTTTGACGGATACGCATCATATTCGTCACGCACACGCGACCAATTTGAATTCCGTCAAAGCCCACACGTCCACGAAGTCGATACCCACCTTTCGATACTTTCGGTTTGCGACCACATCGCCCGGATTGACGGGACGGACGGCGTATTGGGACATTTTTTCTAAAAATTTGTTTTTGAAAACAGTTTTTTCTCCAACTTCACCAACCAATAACTTTCTGTACAGTGCATAAAATTTAATTATACAAAAAGGGTTTTAAAGCCCTATAGGTTGTCTACAAGTCTCTTCAAACCGATTTTAAAAACTCGTAACATGCTGGTCGTAAATCGGCCACAAAGTTGGGGTTTCGGGACAATTTCTAACGTCCAATAAATTAAGTTTTTTTCGATTTTGGAACTCGTTTTTTGTCGCACATGAGGCGAATCGACACAAACTATTTGAAGGGAATTAAAGGTGTATATGTTGTGAACATACCAGAAGAAACGGATGGTGAAACGATCGAGCGAGGAAGGAAAAATTTGCTCGCGAAGTTGGGTCGACGACTGTTGCCGCTGCTGTCTTGGCGCACGCGCCCACTCTTCTCCGGCGATGTATGGCCGGCCTCCGGCGTGTCAGAGGCGTCGGGTCGACTTCGGGGTGAGCGTTGGGTTGGGGGTAACGGCTAGGGTTTGTGTTTTGTAAAAATTTCTTCCTCTCTCTCTCTCTCTCTCTCTCTCCCGATAAATACATATATATATGCGCTGTTCGGGTTTAAATAAAGAAAGGGGTTTCCGGTTTCGGCGCTAGGCCCTTGTAGATGATGTGCTCGGTTGAGCACAGCAAGCAAGTTGCTTGCTTCTAAAGGTCAATTTTGACCATTAATTCCTATTTTGACTTTTAGCTACTATTTTGACTTTTATTAAGCCTATGTACTTTTTATATAATATATAAATTACATATATATACACACACACACCATATATACACACATACATACACATATTATATTTATTTAAAACTATTTTATTCCTTTTCTAATATATAATATAATATATATATATATATATATATATATATATATATATACACACACATGTATATGTATTTTATATATATATATATATATATATATATATATATATAATATATATTAATCCAAAAAAATATATATATATATATTTTTTAATCCAAATGAAACTTTATTGAAGTAGTAGGCGTAAAATACTGAAGCCTATACAAGTAAGCGTGCACAACGCGGCAAGAGCAAAGGAAAACAAACTGTGCAGAAAGCGCACAAAATGGGAGCCAGGTCTCGACGGCAGCGGAAGGAGCACGAGAACCCAAAAAAAAGCTAAGCAATGGCCTCCCAGGAAGTGTTGGGGGCGTGGGAGCATCGCCTCCTAGCTTTTAGAATTTGTCTGATAACCTCTCTGTACAATTGAGGAGGGGGTAGTTGACGGCCTTCATATCTGAATTTGTTCCTCTTCTTCCATAATACCCAGATACCAGCGGCTACGACGATCTGATGTCCGTGGGAGTTGCCCCAGCTAGTCAGGAGATTGTGGAGGCCCCCAGTCGGGAGGACAAGGCTCAGTCTAAGGTGAAGATTAAACCAGATCTGACTCGCCAGCTCACCAGAAAGAAGGACGTGCTCTACCGATTCTGAAGAGTGCTCTGCACAGCAATGACATCTGGACGCGAGGCTGAATCCGAAAGATCTGATGGAATCATCCGTCGGTAGCTTCCGACGTAATGCCCGCCATATGGATGGACCATTTGGTAGGAATACAAGAATGCCAAAACTTAGTGTACAGGGGATGCGGCACGCCACTGCCTCTAGCAACTATTCTGGCGGAAGCCAGAGTAAAATTCCCACTCGGGTTAGAGGACCATCTCCATGTGTCGGGTGTGTCAGTAACCCGAAGGTTAGCAGCAAGGAGATCTTCGTTCGCCTGCTGCCCGAGCCAATTTCTAACCCTCTCCCAATTCCATCCGAAACTTCTCCTAAAGATCCCAAATGTCGCATACCTGGGGAGTGTGGACGTTGGGCTGGATGGTGTCTGCACCAAGCCACCGCTCCAGACAGGCCGATGATCTCCCGTTGCCCAGCATCAGACGAATGCAAGGTTTAGCGTGGTTGCGTCCCCGAGTTATGCGACGCCACGACGCCGAAGATCTGTTGTTGGTGACTGCCTCCGTTAGATGGGAGAATCTGGAGTATCTGACTCTCACGAATCTCGTCCACAACGAGGTCTCCGAACGCAACTTCCACCACAGCTTCATTGAACATGCGTCAACGATGTGGACTAGCCTGCTGAATCCCAGACCCCCTTCTGCAGTCGGTTTGGCCATGGTATCCTAGCTGGCCCAGTGTTGTTTGTTCTTTCCGTCGCTATGACCCCAGAAGAACTTGGCGAATAGGACTTCGAGAGAGAGGAGGACCTTCTTGGGCGGGAAGCAGACAACAAGGGTGTATAACGGGATGGAAGAAAGAACTTATTTGATAAGGATCCTCGTACCCCCTGGGGAAAGAGTGGCGTTGTGCCATCCCGCAATCATTTTGCAGATCTTGTCAACAAGGTGTTCAAATATGCCCGTGTTCACTTTCCCGTACACCAGCGGACAGCCCAAGTATAGGAACGGCGGGTAAGCCGTGGTGAATGAGGTCTTGTTGGAGAGGTCCGTAGAGCGTGATATGTCAGTTTTATGATGGGTATAGATGACGCTTTTGTTGTTATTGACGCGCTGTCCAGAGCATCTGGTGTAACGATCGAGCGTTCGAAGAACCACCTCGATCATTTGAGGTCTCCAGAGGAGAAGATAAGGACGTCATCCGCGTACGCCCGGTGAGTGATGAGTGGAAAACCTGTGGTGGTATGGAAGTGGTAGAAACTGGACATTCTGGGCATGCTATTGAGGCTTCTGCTGAGAGCTTCTGCCGTAATAATAAAAATGGTGGAAGAGAGGGGGTCCCCCTGTCGGACTCCGGGGTGGATCGGAAGAACCCTGCGACCTGGCCGTTGATGATGGTGGAGAACCAAGCATTGTTGATGGATCTGAAGATGATGTCAATCCAGGATTCGGAGAATCCGAACGCCCTGAGGACCCAGATCATGAATTGCCAGTCCAGACGGTCGTACGCCTTCTTCATATCCAGTTTGATGGCCACATTCCCCCCTGGACGGGAACTTCATACATGTGATCATTTCTTGGGCGAGGAGGATATTGTTGCGGCCTTTAACAAACCCTTTTTGCTCTTGGAGATGATCTTGGAAAGGAGATTGGACATCCGGTTGGCGACGATTTTCGATATGATCTTGTTGGTGAAGGTGCATAGGCTTATAGGGCGGAAGTCTTTGAAGGTTTCCGGGTTATCTTTCTTGGGAATAAGGATGATGTTGGCGCAAAAGATAGAATTGGGATATCTAGCCCCTTGGAAAAAGGCTATGGTGGCCTCCAGTAGGTCTGCTTTTTAGATGTCCCAACAGTTTCTAAAGAAGACGCCGTTGAACCCGTCAGGCCCTAGAGCACTGTGTTCGTTAATGGACCAGATAGCTTCCTTGACCTCCTCTTCTGACGGAGTAGCCAACAGGGTCTCATTCTCCCTCTCGCTGACGAGGGAGGGGATCTCAGACAGGAGCGCGTCGTCTTTCACGACCGGCTCTTTAGTAAAAAGGTTATGGTAGAAGTTTTTCGCAGCCGCCTGGATGCTGTCTTGGTCCTCCATAAGGGTGCCATTTTATCGTATATCCGATGTAGTTTTAATTTGTTTCTGCGGCCTTTGACACAAGCATGAAAGAAATCGGTATTCTGGTCTCCATCGGTGTCCCAGTTCAATCTGGCCTTTTGTCTCCAGAATTCAGTTTCTACTTTAATCCTGGATTTTGTCACGCCCCGATCCCGCAGAGTCCTTTTCGTCCTCGCTTCGGCTCTTTGGGACCGTTCGTCCTCGCTAAGGCGTGATGCCGTGCAAGCCTAAGTTGCGCTAGCACAAGGCCGAGACCTGAAACAAGACAAGATAGACAAGTTTGACAATACGCAGCGGAACGTATCGCAGATAATTGAAGCAGCAGCGGACATATTTCAGAATACAAGTATTGAACACAATGGTAACAAGAATATTTCTCTTTATTGATTTCATTTGAACAGATTACAAGCTCTCGATTCTCTCTGATACAATATTACATTCTCTCAGAACTTTACAGATTACAATGATCCCGTTCCCATACATTACATCCTTTTATATACAAAACCAAACTCTTGCACAGATGTCATCTCTTGGCATCTCTTCTGATTTCTGGCTCCTGAGGATGAGGCACGGGCTATCGCTTCGGGCTATCCTTCTCGATGCATGGTGCACCTGCATGCAGACTGATGATGGGTCAGTATATCAGCATACTGGTGAATGTGTGAACAAAGAGCTACATTTAACTGAAACGATCACTGTTCCTTTAGTGAGAAAACGTTTCTTGTGATGTGATCTTGCTAGTTTTACCTAGATTCATTCCATGCATACAGAGTCAGTTTACATATCTTTTGAAAAACACATCTTTGGAAAGCCACAGTTCATATCATTTCAAGCATACAAGGGACTATTCAATTCTAGCACGATGACTATTCATTTGTGCAGTGCGCAGCGTGTTTCATGAGCATATCATTTCCTTATGGACAACATCTTTAGCATTCTTTTCTCTTGTTCAAGACAAACTTAGGGTCAGAATACAAGCATGATATTACATCTTTTCTTTTAGTGGAACATAGCATTTCTTGGTAACAGATTAATCTCTGCAAGCATTTGAACTTAAGCAACACATGTATATCACTTTTCAGTGACTCTTACCATAGCCGACCGTCGATCCCTGCACAAGACAAGGATTAGCATAAACATTATAAAATCATCATTTTCCATATGATCTAAACTCTTGAGGCACATTTGATCTATCAGGCACATTTAATCTATTTCAGTCCATCAGATAACAGAGCCGAAGCCCCCAAGCAATAGAGCCGAAGCCCAGAGCCGAAGCCCCCAGATAGTGGAGTCGAAGCCCCCAAGCAAGAGAGAAGCCGTCGCCCCCATACAATAGAGCCGAAACCCAGAGCCGAAGCCCCCAGATAGTGGAGCCGTCGCCCCCAGATAACAGATAACATACCGGCACCCATTTTCACATGGATGCTCTCAGCGTTAGACATACATTCGCAAGCAAGCAGTTGAGCAGTCTACTTCTTATACATGCAGGTTATCTAGTTTCTTGTACTAGCAAGGCAACAAGTCTTCTTATTAGCATGCAGATTAATTCTTTCTTAGCATACATGTTCTCTCTTTCCTTGTTCTTAGCATGGCAACATATGAAATCTCTTAAAGCATACTCAATGATTTAGCATCTTATTATTAACAAAAGCATTCAATCAAAAATTCAGATTCTTAGGTGTAAGCGAATCAGCAAATGAGACTTCGTCCACTCACCCAGATTAATCGTCTTCTGTTGCAGAGCCAGCAATCCGATCTTTCTGTCTATCTAGTGCCTTCGCGGAGCGGGGCACTACAGATTTGAGGAGAGCTCTGGCAAGGTCGAGAGAGGCACGGGCGGTCGGGAAACTGTGAATAGCAAACTCTTGTTCGGCGCGAGTGACGTCGTCCTCCGCCTCCTTGATAGCCTGGAAGATGTCTCCAAAGGCTAGTTGGCTCCAGGACGCTAAGGCCTTACGAGTGGCTTTGAGTTTGACCGCCATCCGCACCAGATGATCTAGAATGGAAACAGAGTTCCAAGCGTCATTAATGACGTTCTGGAATTGAGGATGATGTCGTCAGAAGTCGAGGAAGCGGAAGGCTTTTTTAGTGTCGGTGTGGTTGTCGCTGATTTTGATGAGCAGGGGGGAGTGGTCCGATTCTGTAGAATTTAAATGAGAGAGTTGAGTTATAGGGCCCATGTCTGACCAGCCGTCGTTGGCCAACGCTCGATCAAACCAGGAGTATTATCGACGATGTCCCTCCTGCATGTTGCACCAGGTGAATGCGCTTCCGTGGAATGGGATGGGGGTTAAGTTTCCGTGGAAGATGAAGTTGTTGAAATCATCCATCGCCGGTTGGGGAGGTGATCGGCCCCCGGATTTCTCGTCTCTGCAGGACACCGTGTTGAAATCTCTGAGGCAGAGCCACGGAAGACCTTGGTAGGGTAGGGTGGCTTCCAACAGGTCATTCCAAAAAAGATGTCGAGCGGAGATGTCACAACTACCATGGACGACGGATAGGATGGAGCGGGAGTTCAGGGTCGGCTGCTCGACCCAACAAGATAATGCCTGAGGCGAATCTTTTATGATGCCAAATCTGAATTCCGGAGCGAAGAACATCCAGATATCGTTGCATCCTGCGATGGCGTGGGTGAAACCAAGCTTGAGAAAATATATATATATATATATATATATATATATATATATATATATATATATATATATATATATATATATATATATATATATTCTATATTTATTTAATATATTAAATAAATATATATATAAATATATATATATATATATATTTCATTAATGGAATAATACCAAATATATATATATACAAAAATCTTAATTTATTTATAAATAAAACAAATATTTTATATTCTATATTTATTTAATATATTAAAGATTTTTATAAATAAAAACTCTATTGAACATGTATATATCTATATCAACAAAATACCTATTTAACTAATAATGTAAAAACACTAGTAATAATAATTTAAATAATATTAAAATAATAAAATAATGTAAATGACCATATTAGTCCTATTCAGCAAAGTGGATTGACAATTTCTATGTAGGATAACAATATATATGGTCAAATCCAATCTTATATAGGATTACCATATGTATGGTCAAACAAGATCATAGGCCTATTTTTGGACACTTTCCTTCATATCTTTACCTCGGCAAGGTTTTGCCACAAAATCGAGCTGACGCACTTCTCCACCGCATAGCTTCACCAAATCAGCCACTCGTCAATTCCGTCCTCAAGGGCTCTCAAGCAAAAAAATTTCATCTGGCTTTGGAGAAGCATTTTTCTTCTTGTACATCCACTTGCAGCCTATAGCCTTCTTGCCTTTGGACAATGGAACCAGATCCCAAGTACAGTTTTTGTGGAGAGACTCAATCTCTTCCTATATAGCCATCATCCAGTTCTTGCTGCTAGTATCTTTGTAGCTTGTCTGAAGGTGATAGGCTCGTCATCCTCCACTGGTAGTGCATATGCCACCACGTTTAACTGTCCGTAGTGCTTTACCGGTTCATCAAATCCATACATGTGTACTGACTTGACTGATCTCCTTGGCCTAGTTGTGGCCAAGAAATCTTTTTACTGGTGCTGCTCTTCATCTAATTGTTGCTCTTGTGGGGCTTGATGAACATCTTCAGAAACCTCCACCTTATCAGATGCATCCTCAGACGACTCAATCTCAACAATTTGAGATTTGCTAGATATACCACCATCCTGATCGGACTCACTCTTCTTGTTCGAAGTCAACACTGAAGACTCATCGAATGTGACATCCCTGCTGATTAAGAACTTCTTATTCTCTAAGCAGTACAGACGGTAGCCCTTCACTCCTTGTGCATATCCCAAAAATATGGCTTTCTTGGCTCTTGGTTCAAACTTACCCTCATTGACATGATAGTAAGCTTTGCATCCAAACACGCGCAAAGTGCTGTAATCTGCTGGTTTGTCGGTTATCACCTTATATGGAGTCTTACAATCTATAGACGAAGTTGGTGATCTATTAAACAAGTACCGCATCATGTGTATCGCATCCGTCCACCAGTCCTTGCCTAAACAGACATTGGAGAGAATACATCTTGCTTTCTCAAGTAAGGTTCGGTTCATCCTCTCTACTAATCCATTCTGCTACGGTGTGTTCCTGACAGTCCAATGTCGAACGATACCTTCTTGAGCACAGAAATTCACAACCACAAATACAATGATTTATGTTGTTCGGCCAAGATGCCTACTTCCACAAACGAGCGTGATTTAGTTCCACTATGAAGAAGAAAAGGAATTACAATAGCTCTCGACACTTCTCTTCTTGCACTCAAGAACCCTCTATCACAAAGATAGAAAAAAATCTCTCAAATTTTTGTGTTGAACTTATTCAACAACTTTAGCTCTCTTGTGATAAACTTATTCAACAACTTGAGCACAATGAGATACTTGTGTTGAACTTATTCAACAACTTACATTGAGCACTCTTGGAGGTGTATTTTGTGGAGAACCTTTAGACCCCTTTATATATCATAGAAATTTCATCCTATGTAGGCTTAAAATCCAATGTTATGTAAGTTTATATATTGGAAATCCAACCCTATGTAGGATAACAATATATATGGTCAAATCTAATTTTATATAGGATTGTTATATATATGATCAAAAAAGATCATGAGCCTATTTTTGGACACTTTTCTTCATAAACAATGTTGAAAACAATAGTAATGTAAATTGACGCGTACCAAATTATTTTTTGTGTTATTTATCGTGTTACGATAACTCATGTAATCATGCAAATTCACTGATCTAGAAAGAAAGAAAGAAAAAGTTCAGGTACTTACATACCACACAGTTAGAGATAAAGAGAGCCAATTAGAACAACTCAAGATCGAAGAATCGAAATGTAAGCATAGCATGCATGTTGGTGTTTTATTCTATGTGTTGTGTGTGTTCACAACATTCTATTGTTAAAAGATAGTCCCACATCAGAAAATCACACCAATATGTATCTCTATATATTACTTATGAAGGAATAGAGAGATGCACATGGGTTGAGGCCCAATGGAGGGTGCCATGTGGGGGGATTTTACATAGAGGTGAGAATAAGAAACCAACTTTTGGCCAAAATGAAAATAGATTGGAGCTAAGCCCCGAAGGGGCTTAGCGACTCGGACTCGGACTCGGACTCGGACTCGGACTCGGGCTCGGGCTCGGACTTGGGCTTGGGCTTGGGCTTGGGCTAATGGGCTTTTGAGGCTTAATGTGGCTTTTTGATGGCACTTTGCACTTAGCACGACAGCTCGTCGCTAGGCGCATTGTGCGCTTTAGTTGCGCTCGTGCGCGAGCCTCTGCGCGGCCTGCGTGGCGTACGGAGCGTACGGGACGTACGGGTCGTACGGGTCGAGCGGGTCGAGCGGATCGAGCGAGTCGAGTGGGCCGTTCAAATTATGTAACGTCCGCGGGTCTTGTGGGCTCAGATCCGGAAATGGCTCAGATCCAGAAAATTCGGATCTGGCATTAAACCAGGGCGTGCGTTCAGAATTTGAAAAGCCCCTCTCGTGCCTATAATATCAGTAGCATCTCCTCTCTCCAAGGTTACAGAAAATACTCAGAAAATTTCCAGAGAGAGAGAGAAGTGCTGCTGCTATTCCGAGTAGTCGTCGACATTTTTTGGCCAGCGTTCTAAAGTTCTCTTCGAACTTGCTGGTTCCTGGAGGCTTGTCCGTAAGGCGGATATAGCTTTGAGCGCCGGTGATCTTTCACCCCAGCAGGCTTTCTTCTTCCTCTGTTGCCTTCGAGAATACCGTCGCTTCTCTTTAGAAGTTATACGGTTCTGTTGCCTTCGAGAATACCGTCGCTTCTCTTTAGAAGTTATACGGTTCTGTTGCCTTCGAAAAATATTACGAAATCTTTTTAGATTCTCGTAATACAACATCACCTTCTTTAGGGTGTTGTTGCTGGAAACATTGTCTTTACAATAGTTTCTGAAATCGTATTTTTCCATCGATTGTTCGCCAAGGGACTAACAATGCATACCACAAAGGCTTCAGTAGACTTTAGCCTTCTTCTCTTATCTCAATATTGTCCAACTCTGCCCACCAGTTTTACAACAAACAACACAGCCAATTGAGCTCCAGTATATATTAGTTGTCAAGAACTCTAACTACTACATCTAAATATTAACACAAACAACACCGGTTTTAAAGCAAACTTCAACAGACCCATCAAAAGAAGAAAGAAGTCTAAAATATTAAGATGGAAAGATCATATAACATACAACACTGCTACTTGGCCCGTTTGTGGGCTGGCCCGCCGCCAACTGGCACCCCCCATTGGCAGGTCAATCGACATTGGACTCATGTCGATATAGGGGGCAATGGGCTTCGGCCACCTGGCGTGTGGTTTGGTCCGCTTGCGGGCCAAATGACATTTTCCTATAACATATTCACTTTAAATGGTTCAATAAAATTTTCTGAAATTGGCCATTACATGAATCATAGATCAAATGTAGCTCTCCCTTGTGGCGGCAGTAGCGGAGGAGCTGGGCGGCATTTCGACGTCAGGGCTGGCCAATGCTCACAACCCTAAAGTAGCCTTGACAAGTTCTTATAAGACCACACCAAGCCTAGTCTTGACTGGGCTCTTAGGTTCACTACACCAAAGTTGCCATTTTGGAACGGAGGGATTCCGTTCCAAATAATTTCTGGAACGCCTATATTTCGTGCCTATTTTTGGATGGCCAAATTTTTGGAACGGAATTATAGTGTTCCAAGAAACGTATATTGGAACGGTTTAAATGCATTCCATATTTGGAACACCAGTAAAACGTGCCTAATAAAGTGTTTCAGTTTAATTTTTGTTTCAGCAACTGGAACGGCTAAAAAATGTTCCAGTTTTGGAACATCATAAATGCATTTCTAACAAAGCGTTTTACATTTTTTTTTTGCCCATTCACTATAACGGCTAAAAAGTGTTCCAGTAGCAAAGCGTTCCTAACAAAGAATTTTTTTCTCTTGTTCATTTATGCACACAATAGTTTTGAATCATATATTCACACAATAATTTAGAATTCCACTCTAAATATAAAAATAAATATTTCATAATAATATTTAATTATCTTACAATCACATTCACCTCCAAAATTAAATTGAAAACATTATAACATAACTAAAAGATTCTTAGAATACATAAATTGAAAACATTATCACAGGAAGTACTACTTCCTGTTATTTTCGATGCGTAATTTTCGATGGAAAACAGAGAAACGAAACAGTTGTCTAAATAGTAACAACGTTTCGTAGCAACACTTCAAAGAAGGTGCACACAGAGATCCTTGGAGGATTCTGGGTAACGAAAATCTGAAGAGATTTTGTTACAACAGCAAACGAAAGTAGAGCTTCTTTTAGGAAGGTACAAATCGAGTTGCTAGCAGCAGCGACGAAAGCCCACAAGAAGTATCTGATTAGATCAGAGAAGAAGAGAAGGAAAGAAAAAAGAGAAAGACAGCTTTGCTGGGGTGATAAGATCACCGTTGCTCAAAGCAAAATTCGTCTATATACGATCCGCTTCCAGGAACCAGCAAGTTCTAGAGAACTTCTGGAACGCTCGTCAGTCAATATTTGAGACTTGAACGGGCTTCCTGGACTTTACGGACTCTTTTAACTCTCTTCTTGGTGCATCTTTCAAAGGAGACCAAGGGGCTCTATTTATAGGGTGGAGTGAGATTTCACCTCTTCTCCTATCCGATATGGGACTAAAATACCAATACTCAAAAATAGAGTTTGATATTTTAGATCATCCCACAATCAGCATAGAAGCGAGACATCCTGGAGTCCGTGTCCGAGTCCGCACAACAAAAATTAACTTACATCTTCGTTGGAATTAATTCTTTTTCCTTCTAGAAAAATACTCCCACATGACACACACTTGTGCCCCACCACACCTCATGTGCACACCTCAACACAAACAATGCATTATATTGAGATACTCACCATTTGGTGTAGCCGATGTGGGACTATCTTTCCTAGTCCAAAGGCAAAAATACCAACACTTTCCACATCGACTGTTTCTGGAGCTTCACTCTGGTTATCTGCGGAATTACCATTGGCTACAAAATCAATCCCTTCATTGTTCGGGCTGGAGATACCGTTCGAATAGAAAGAGCAGCCTCTAGACGACCCCAAACTGATAGTTCTTCCCAACCTGAACCCAATACTATCGTGGATGAAACTGTAATGCGAATGTGACCTGCCATAATGATCTGCTGATTGGCCGATGACAGCAGAGCTGCTGCTGGCACCTATTTGAGAAAACTGAAGTTGTTAGCTACAATTTCTGTTTGTCAATATATGAATAGCAATACTCAAAAGACAACTATTTAAAAATAACCACATACTGCTATCCTTAAACAAATTGAGGGTCTACAGCATCATGAAACCGTAAAGTGTTATATAGACCTAAACACGGGGGATTGATTGGGCAAATCAAAGTACTCAGTTCGCCTGAACATATAATTGCAGTTTAGGATTTCAAGCTATATTTAAAGTAAATTCCCTTCAGTACTGGATTCTCACTAAGCCAATCCACAAAAAGTGAGATATGAGTTGTTTGTGGTGACAGAATATCAAACTAGTATTTTTTTTTTTTTTCAATCAAGAGTTTTTTAGGTAGAAGATGAGAAAAATGGAACAGACTAGTTGTACTTAAATAACAGATGCTAAAGCAGAAGATGAGAAAACATCTCTTTGTGACCATAAAAAATTCATCAGGGCATAACCGAACTAGAAAAAATATAATTAAGACAAGAATACATTTGAAGTTACAGATACGAACACAAAGATCAATTAATCATCAGACTAATGACAATAAAATCCATCTTGCACGGGCAATAAAGTAGTTACCGTCATAGTTTTCCAGGTACTAACTGGTGCAAAAAGAAAGGCTTGTAAATATATATACCCCATTGTTTCAAGAGTTTCAAGGAGACAAGGTGATGATTTAGTTTGTCTCGTGGGGTTCCTCCTGGAGCATGGAAGAAGTTTGCATTCAAACTGAAGATTGTAAGGAAGAGCCCACTTTTATTTTATCTCCTTACACACCCGCGAAGATGAATATAAGAAAGGAAATGAGGACATAAAGAATAACTTGCATTCAGGCCCTCCAATGTGCAAGCTTCCTAATTTACGTCTTACCGATATCCAAGTCTGCTTCCCACACTGCCAGACTCCTCCACCGCTACACCAACCTCCAATGGCCCCGCAACTGATCCAAGGCAATGGCAAGGTCAGGTGTTGTGGTTCGCACTGAAAGAGGAAGCTAGTACAAGGAAGGTCATACAACAGTAGCACCTAACTTCTCTTTTTCACGCGCATACGCAAGCCCGTTATAAGTAAACCTCAGGGAAACGGTTCTAAATTTTAGATGCAGCACAAGGTTCCAACAGTCACCTGATCCCTAAGTGTATTTTATTTGTCAATCAAATCATCTTTCTTCTTATGATGAAATTCCTAAGTGTATTTTATCTCATGTTGTTCATGACATGAACTTTGTACCCCCTTAAGTATTAATGCAATTCCCGATTTAAAAAAAAAAAAAAAAAACAGTCACCTGATCCCCGATTCACCACCAAAACTAAATTACAGTGTAAATTTAACAACCAGCTATGCATGATAAAATAACAATTTTCAAGTATGTCTAAGAGGGTTAAGTCCTTCATATACCTCAATTCAGAGGATGAGGGCGCATTTGGTGATTCGGAATCTGGCTGAGAACCATTCACGTCATCAATTGTGCTCTCTCCATTCGCGTCATCATTAAATATTAGGAACGTTTTTCTATTTTGGCACAATTTTTTTCCGTTCCAAAACCTAGGAACGGTAAATAGGCGTTCCAGATTAAAAAAATGTCTAGTGTTCCTAATTAAGCTATTTTGGTGTAACATTACTACACGAAGAGTGGAAAAGTTGTCATGATCTACCGTGACATTAAGATGAGCAATATGTTGTTTGATGTCGAATGGAATAGAAAGCTAGGAGAATGTCATGTCAACATGGAACCAATCCCCGCTGCACTCGTGTACTAGGAACTATCGGGTATCTCGTGCTAGAGCTTGCTAGGACTGGTCATAACTAAGATATGAGATACTTATTTAAGGCTCTCTACTAACCTATGATTTGTAAATTAGGTGAATTCGATGAACTTTCGTACGAACCAAGGGCAAACCTTACGTACAAGGCTACAAGGCGGTATTTGCTATTTAATCCTTGTAAGATTCAATATATTTTTTCCTTCTTATTCCGTGGAGTATGTTGTGTTTGACCAACCACTTAAATTTTGTGTTCTTGTACTATTATTCGGTAATTGTTCCTTTGCTATTTTTTTGTCATCGTCGAGTTTAAAGTTTATTGTTTGTGTGACTTGCTCGTGCATCGTATACAACAATTGGTATCAGAACTATGAGAATCCTAAGAAATTTCAAATTTTTGGATATAGGTCAACGGTAAGTGACGACATTGGTATGCTAGCTATCTTCCTAGATTGTGGCGGTTGAAATTAGGCATGTCAATGGTAGCTTATTGGTCGGATATTGGCATTACCATATCCGAACCATTAACTATAAGATATATATATCCGATAACTATCCGATATCCGATCGGATAAAAGTTTTGCTACCGTATCCGTTGCCGATAATTTTAACAGATATCGAATAATATCCGAACCAACAAGATCACTAAAAAAATATTAAAAAAGGGAAGAAAAAAAATCAGAACCAACAAATTTTGTCAAGAAACAACAGATTTCCGCATTGAAACAACAGATTTTGTCAAAAAATAACAGATTTTGTCAAGAAACAATAGATTTTCACATTGAAACGACAGATTTTGTCAAGAAACAGCAAAAACAACAGATTTTCGGCTGAATCCTGAATTCCCGATGGCCCAATATATTTTAAATTTATTAAATAATTTAAATATTATTGGTTCAGATATTATTGGTCCGAATATGACACTTACCGTATCTGCATCCGATATCCGATAAATATCCGATATGATATCCGAATCCGTATCCGAAATTTCAGATATTTTCGCTTTGAATACGGATCGGATACGGATTTTCGGTCTACCATTGACAGGCCTAGTTGAAATCAATTGGTTCATAAAGATTCGACTGTTTTTTTAAAATTTCATAATGGGGAGCAGCAAGGGTAATACCATCAACTTCGAGATAGAGATATTTAATGATAAAAAACGTCTCTTTATGAAAAAAGGGTAAGGCTCTCCTTGCGAAAGAGGGAGTGTTTAAAGCCATCACATGGAATGAGAAAAGGCCTTCTGATATGATGGATGATTCATAGGAGGACATGAATCGGAGGGCAAAAAACACGATAAAGCTATGTCCGGTGGATGAAGTATTGTACAACGTGAAATTAGATACTTTTGTGACATATTTATGGTTGAAGCTAAATGGCTTGTATGTGACAAATTTGTTGTCTAATAAGCTGTGCTTGAAGAAGCAATTCTCCAGTTTACATATGACAAAAGGGATCCAAATTCTCAATCACCTAAACAACTTGAACAAGATCGTCAATGATCTTCTGTTCCTAGAAGTAAAACTAGAGGAGGAGAACCAAGCACTATTGCTTCTTTCTTCGCTTTCGTGATCGTATGATTATTTGGTGACAATAATTCTCTACGGGAATGTGGCTCTCGAGATGGAGGAGGAGGCCAGATCCAGTCGAGGAGTCATTAGAATTGTTTGTCAATGAAGGAGAAATGTCAAAAAACAAGGGTGGAGGCAAGATGGGAAGGGGGAACTAAATATCATCATGGCATGACAATAATGTTTCTTTTTTGCAAACAAAAGCCTAGGGCATGAGAGCAGTGCATTTTTTTTTCTGTAAAGCGAGGGACACATAAAGAGAAATTGTTCAAAGTATAAGAAGTGGTTGGAGAAGAAGGATAAAGACACATGTTCATGAATTAAGGGTCAACCCAATGTTGCTACAAAAGTTGAGAAGTGTGTGATGTGCTTGCAGTGCAAAATAGGAAGGACAAATTCTCCAAAGCTTGGAATTCTTGATTCTGAGTGCTAGTTTCATGTGTCTGAAGAAGTAGTAGTTTTGCACCTATAACGAGCTAGATGGTGGTATTATTCTCATTGTAATAATGTGTCTGCTGAGGCTATTATCATAGAGAAGATCAAGGTTCAGATGCTTGATGGGAAGGTGCAGACACTAGTGAACATGATAAGCGAAATCTCATATATTTGAATGTGTTGGACGCACATGATACAAGTTTGTTGGCTAGGCCGATCTTGCTAAGGGCAGGGAAGGGCAACTTGGTGGCTATGGAAGGGAAAGAATTATGTCAAATTATATTGGTTGGACATAAACACACTCGCAGGTGGTGTAGCCATTATTGTAGAGGATAAGGTGGAGGGGAAGCACAAGTCTACAGTGATTTCCATTCGAGTACTCCTATCAGAGCATGGTACTCGACCCAGGTAGGAGGGTTGAGGGAATCTAATCTTTCGATATCTGGGACAAATACCGTGACAATATTGTAGTTTCTTGGTTATGGTGACAAATACCGTGGTGAAGTTAGTGGCTAGTAATTTCTCGATTTTGTGATAAAATTATGTCAGTGAGCCAACGGTGCAGTCTTTCGTTTCTGGTGGGAAAGGTCATTGCGAAAAGAGTGGATACAGTTTTTCGGTCCTGGTGAGAAAGACCATGGTGAAGTTAGTTTGGCAAGTACAGCTTCTCGATTCTAGAGGCAAAAGATCGTAGAGGAGTGGCCAAGACAATTTCGCGGTTTATGGGATAAAGACCACGACAATTGGTGGAGTCGGTCATCGGTTCTTGATCAAATCGTTTCAGTAGTTGTAATTAATATAGGCCAGAATTGAAGTTATGGATAATTTCGTGGTCCTAGTAAAACCATAAAGGTGGGGAGAAAGACCAAAAGTTGGAACTAAGGTTAAAAAGCACGGAGCATCGACAACTATCTCATAAGATGGAGAGTGAATATCTCGCCAATGGGAAGATTGTTGAAATTTTGGCTCGTTTTCATAAGAAGTGCGAAATGCACAGTCCAGGAATTCGGAGAAGCACGGAATGAGTCGAAACAAAGCAGCTTTCATGGTGACAGTATACCGACAACATACTTAAAGGCGCTATTTTATTCCAGCAAATTGTAAGCCAATTTTTGGCTCACATAAGCATATCGTCGATACGTTTGCAACGTACTGCTGGAATACCGTCTAGTCAGATCTTATTTAGAATAATGTGCAGTTCAAATTTATTTGCATGGTTTCGACGGTCTAGATTTCTCCAGATTTAGGTCAAGTTACAAGAGATCTATTTAAGGCTCTCTACCAATTTGTAAGCAAGGTGAAAAAGAAAATGAGACTGGTATCAAGAGAAGATTTCTAGGCGGTTATTAAAGGAGTCTTCAAGCGAGATGGGAATATCTCGTCGAAGATCTCGTGAGGGAGGATTGTGGTATTTGAGGTACTTATGGTTGTAACCTGTTGTAAGATTTCTTGTAAGATTCAATAAATTTACAGAAAATTTCATGTAGGGGAAAAGAAGTCATGTTATTTACGTAAAAAGGGAGAAGTTTCTGAAATTTTAAGATATAGGGATCTGGCGCCAGCGCCTAATTTTTTCTTTTTTTTTTAAAGGGGGCGCCAGTGCACCCGAAAATAAAAAAAAAATTAAAATAAATCCTGGCTCCAGTACAACTGGCGCCAGGTTTGGTTGGGATGGGGTGGGGGGGTGTTGGCTATTTTTTTTTTTTTTGTTTTTGTTTTTTTGTTTACACCATTTCTTTTTTTTTATTATCTTTCCTTCTTATATTAACTAAATAAATTTTGTTACTATCTATATTATACAATTGATATATAAAAATAAACAAAAAAAATATTTTTATCTATAAACATATTAATTTGTATTTTTTGTATCATCTATTTTGTATTAATAACAAAAAATTATCATATATATATATATATATATATATATATATATATATATATATATATATATATATATATATATATATATATATATATATATATATATATATATATAACCAAACTAAAACTAAAAGATAATAACAAAATGTTTTAGTTTGGTTATATATATATATAACCAAACTAAAACTAAAAGATAATATCTAAAACATTTTGTTATTATCTTTTAGTTTTAGTTTGGTTATATATATATATATATATATATATATATATATATATATATATATATATATATATATATATATATAGTAAATGACCTCTAGCCTAATGGTTAAGAGAGATGCATGCGGCCCGAGTGGTCAGGAGTTCGAATTCCAGTGGGAGCGATTTCGAAAACTAATTACCCTTGCTTCAATATATATATATATATATATATATATATATATATATATATATATATATATATATATATATATATATATATATAATCTTATCAAACTAGTACATTTTGTTATCATCTAAAACATTTTGTTATTATCTTATCAAACCAAGCTAAAACATTTTGTTATTATCTTTTAGTTTTAGTTTGATTTTGTATAATAATAAAATATACTAGTTAATATATTTGTATATTATAATTTTATATTAACTAGTATATTTTGTTATTATCTATATTAACTAAACAAAATTTTGTTATTGTTGACTATTAAAAAATAAATATAGCAATATAGATAATAACAAATTAATATAATAATAAGTATAGATAATAACAAACTAATTTATTGGTATACAAATAAATATAAATAACAATAAAGCAGTATATAAAATAACAAACTATATATTAACTTATTGTTATTTATATTTATTTGTATAATAATGCATCAGTTTGTTATTATATATATATATATATATATATATATATATATATATATATATATATATATATATATATATATATATATATATATATATATATTAATATATATATATATATATATATATATATTTATATTATATTTATATTTATATTTATATTATATTATATATATATGCACATCGAGTCGTGGTGTACTGGTAACACCACCGTGCACCGGAGGTGAGGGTCGGGTTCGAGCCCTCCCTCCCACGGAGGTGGCTGGGTGGCGGTGGCCACGGCCTCCGGGCCAAGGTCGGGTGGAGTCGTCCACCGACTTTGGTTTTTAAAAAAAAGAAAAAAGAAAAGAAAAGGAATATATATATATATATATATATATATATATATATATATATATATATATATATATATATATATATATATATATATATATATATATTAACACAAAATAGATGATACAAAAAATACAAATTAATTTGTTTATAAATACATATATTTTTTTGTTTATTTTTATATATTAATTGTATAATATAGATAATAACAAAATTTATTAGTTAAGATAAGAAAGAAAGAAGGAAAGATAAAAAAATGATGTAAAAAACAAACAGCCAACACCCCCCCCCCCCCCCCCCCCCCGCTCTCCCCCCCCCCCTCCACCCCCACCTGTCACGTCCCAGAACCAGAATACTGGAGAGCGGGGGGATGTGTCACGACCCGCACCCGATATAGGGGCACGAGAAGTGGTTACGTCCAGCCTACGCCGCAGTGTCGGCGGTAGTAAGCTGTTCTAGGTTGCTAACTAATCTCATGCAGTGAATATAAAAAGTACTTGTCCAGATATCTGCTCCGAATAGAGGGCAAGTAAAGGGTATGATCTACTCAAACACAGTCTAAGCACGAAAAGATAACACAGAAGTTATACCTAAGGAATTAAAGACAACAACAACTAACTGCTAAATAATACTCCAATATCTCAAACCAACTTAATACAGACTTAATATCTTAACTTTAATACAACAAGCCAAAACATGAAAGCTAAAGTAGTCTACTAGCTAATCTCCTGAATCACTCCTGAGAGTCAGAACCAAAGGTAGCTAATCCCTCGCCAGGTCCATGGTAAGCAGGGCATGTGTCCTCAGGATTATCATCTGTAATATTTTCAACAGGTCCAATCAGGACGGGAACGAGCACAACTCATCAAGAAAAACTCAAGTAAATGACAAAGAACTATAAAGCAGTTATAGACAGTTTTATTGATGAGCATGGCAGTTCTATGCAGGTAATGATGGCATAGAAAAACAGTAAGATACAAGAAAAAAAAGGTAACTAAAACAAGAGAAGAATCATGGCAATGAAGACTGTAATAAAAGCTAACTGAACTAGAATATCAGGTGTGAGTCCAGACAGTACGATATAAGTCTAATATAATCCCAATGTGAGTCCAGTCCATATAATCTGATACCAGATAATTTTCAGTACAAGATGAGTCCAACAGTGATCAATGAAACCAGGGTGAGTCCAACTATGATCTAACAGTGTGTTTTAAAATACCGAGATCGACATGTAAACGGCTGTAGGTATCAGGCACATCTCTCACTGATCAGGCAAGAGATGGCTATGCTTCTAGTAGATTCCAGTTGGAGATTCCAGATTTGGGGTATGTCTACATGTCTTACTCAATATTTCCCCGCCCAGCAAGTAAATCCAGTACAAGACACAAAAATCGAGATGAGTTCGGCCAATACATGATGATTCCAGAAATGATTCCGGAATGATTCCAGTGATTTCAGTAATAGAGATCAGTAAGTAAGGTATATGTCGCATACATGAATCCAGAAATATCTATACGTGTTGATACAGAGAATCACATAGAACTAACTAGAACTGAAATACAGTAATCGACAAATAAATGAGAGAATTATCAGAGAATGTACTCGCCTGTTACTCTGGAAAGAGTAGTGTAATATCAGATGTCTGTACCAAGGTCACAATGTCCTAAAATAGAGCAATACAGTTATGACATGTCCAAAATGAAGGTAAATGAAATCTACAATGCAATCTATATGAATTCTAAGCCAATCTAGGTCAAAGTCAAACTTGGTCAGCACTACAGTCAAACTAAGTCAAATTAAGTCATACTAGGTCACAAGAAGTTAAACTAAGTCATACAAGGTCAAACAAAGTCAAACAAGTCTAATCTAGGTTAAAGTCAACCCTTGGTCAAATATTCTAGCCAAACTAGTCAAGTTATCTAGGGCTTAGTCAATAATTGTCAGACTAGTAAAATACTAGTCAATATAGTCAAGCTAAGTCGAGTCTAGGTCAAACTTAGACTAACTAAGGTTTTGGTTAATCACAGACTAGTCAATAAGATAATTAGGTTAATCTTGACTAATGGTCAACATCCAGTCAAACTCTATAAGGCTAACTCAAAACCAAACATAGGCTAACCTGTCTTAGAATACCTAAGATACTATAATACTAGGCTAAGGTATAACCAACTTCCTATACAAGGTATATCACTCACAAATACATATAGTACAAACCAAACTTAACCCTATAATCAAGCAAATCCATACTCTATCTCAAATCAAGACTCAACTCCTATTATCTCACTTAACCCCATACATATCTTCATCTACATGGGACTACCCATATAACTCAAGTTACAATAATACCCTTATATAGGTCAAAACCCTAACCAACTAGTTTACAGTCTAGGATTTAGTCAAACCTTAGTCACCAAGTCATTTAGAGTCCATCTAAGTCCATTCTAGGTCAATTAGGTCAAGGTTTGACCTATAGTTGACTTTGGTCAACCTTGGTCAACACTAAAAGTCAAACTGGTCAAACTAGTCCAAGTTAGGTCAAACAATGTTAAACTAGTTAGGATTAGTCAAACTAGTCATTCTAGGTTAGTTTAAGTCAAAACTAGGTTAAGCTAGTTCAAATTTGACCTAAGGTTGACCTTGGTCAACACTTAGTCAAATTGGGGTCAAACTAGCTAAGTCTTGGTTTACTAGTCAATTAGGGTTAGGCCTAATGGCCATAGGCTAGTATCATAGCCCATAGGTTAGTATTCCTAGGTCAAGGCTATAGGGTTCATAGGTTTACACCTATAATAGGGTCTATACATTATACCTATATATAGGGGTCAATATGTATATACCCATACCCAAATATATATAACTTATATTTATACACACATCTATATAACATATAGACATATATATGTATATGTATATATATACCTAATACAATATATATACAATATATATACAATATATATTTAGAGATATAATGAGAGAGAGAGAATCATATAGAGAGAGAGAATAGGGGAGACTGAATAGAGAGAGGGAGAGAGAGTTAACAGGAATGGGGGGGGGGGAATTTCCAGCTTTCCTGGAATCCAGGAAAGCCCCCCAATCCACAGAAAAACACACACACACACAGTCCATATACACATACCTATGTATATACACACATAACTACACACACACAACCAATTATCCCCAAAACTCACCTACACACACACATACATATATACTACATATTTATACACTGAAAATACACCAATACATATGTAAAACATATCAAAAATAGGTTTGAAATTCGTTTTACAAAAACTGGGAATAAAACAGGAAATGGGATATTGGACAGTAAACCTAGATCTTAGGTTAAACCAAACACAACCTAAATCAAACTAAAATGGCCCAAGGTTGGTTGGTAACTGTAGCCCCTAGGTTAGACTAGGATCTTAGCATCCTGACACGGTGTCACGACGCGACACGGCGTGTCCACGAGGTTTCAAAGTCACACGGGTAAACTAGGTTAAACTGATACACACGTATCAGTACAATTTAGAAAACGACCTAGGACACGACACAAAGCGACACAGGCCTCGTGCTCGTGCCCGAAGGTGCGCCTAGGATTGGGCTTCGTGTCCATGGGCCTGATACGTGTCCACGTGTCGTGTAGAGGGGACACGACACACGTATCAGAAGCCCTAAAATACGTGTTCAGACTGCGTGTCAGTGTTTTCGCGTGGCTCGTGTTCGCGACACGGGACACGTGACACCACGTGGTTGTGTCCAATGTGTTCGCCTACGGATAGGCTTCGTGTCCATGACACTACGAAGTGTCCACGTGTCGTGTACAGTGGACACGACACGCTCAAAGTCGAGTGTCTGTGTGTGTACACTGTGTATAGAACGACCCTTCATGAGTCGATTTCGTGTCCGACACGACACGAAGTCATCCCAAACTTTGGGGATGACCTGTCAGTCAATGCCCCAAGGTGGGTGTCAAGTTTGACGTGTCCAAGTGACGTGTCTAGTGAGAACTGACACAGTGGTAGCAGGGCATTTTCCTTGTGTACTGTGCAGTGTGTCCCGAGGGCTTTGTGTCCAGTTTTGGACACGACACAAGGCCAACTTGTGCTCAGTGAGTAGGGGTTAGGGTTAGCTAGGTCTAGGCTAGAATTTGGTTCAAAAATATTTGGAAAACAGTGTGTATTTTATACTATGACAGTAAGCAATTTATACTAAAATTCAATGATTTAACAAATAGGATACGTGTCCGATACGACACCAATCAAACCCTAAAATTTACCAAACCTAAAAATAGAGCTAGGGTTTACCTAGATGCATGCAAATATGAAGAGAAGACACAATATTAGCTAGGTTTATAGGTATTTACCTATGAGTGCAAAATCCTCAATATTAGGCCTTTTTGAATGAAAACCCCCTTCAACTCCCAATGTCCAAAGCTCCACAAATCCTCGATAGCAGGCCCTAACTAGTACCCTCTAGTATAGGGGAGTCTAATGCAAGAAACTAGAGGTGATTTAGATCAAAATTGGTCAAGTTATCAAGGTTTGTAGAAATGGGATTTTTCTAGGTTTAAATTCATGTAAATGGCCATGAATGAAAGCAATGGGGTTATATAGAATGGTGTAGGGCTAGGGGGGGTGTTCTTGGCTGCCATGACAAGGGGAGGGGGTGTCCTTGGGTTGCTTCCAAGCTAAGGAAAAGACTTTCATGGCAAAAGGGTTGATATTTTGGATATTTGTGGAAAATATCCACAAAGTAAATATCAAGATATTTATCCTCCTTTAACCAATGCAAATATCTATCCCCTTATCATTCTAGGTTAGTGGCTAACCTATGGATTAGGGTAGACTAGGTTAGGGACTAATCAAGTCACTAATCAAAAGTCTATGAATAGTAAAATCTCCCTAATCCTACTTAATTCCTAGAAATTTACCAAAATACCCCTTAGGCTAAAACCACAATTTTGATGCTCTAAACTTATGACTAGGCTCACATGATCATGGTTAGTCTCTAGGACAAGTAACTCTAAGGTTACACTAGGGTTTCATTAGTAAATCACAAAGTCATAAGTCATGACTTAGAAAATGGTTTTAATTACACTAAAAATCACCAAAAATCATATCATGACTAAATCATCATTATTAAATAATAAAAATAATAAATTTTCAAAAATACCCCAATTTTAGAAAACTGGGTCTTACAAGTCTACCCTCCTTAGAGAAATTTCGTCCTCGAAATTAAGATAGTCGTACTCCTTCTAGGTCAAACCCTCAACAATCAAAGTCAGAGTTACTACTTAGCAGCATACAAGGTCAACAAGTAAAATGTGGGTAGTAGACCTATACTGGGTCATGTCCAATAAATTGGACTGGCAGGTTTAGGTCAAGGGTGTCCTCAATTTAAATTAGAATCAAAAGTAACTCTATGGGGTAATTTAGGATGCAGTCTTGTGTCAGAAAAGTCGTACTAAGCAATTGAAGTATAAAATGGTGTGCCTTAGTGGGATACTAAGGTCATGGGTGTAGGTTGTCAAGTCTAGGTCATGCCTGTGAAATTGGTTTTGAGAAAACAACTAGTCTTGTGCTCCTAATTTAAAAGTCATGGTAATGTGCCTACGATGATCATAATTAGAGTGGGAATGGTCAATGGCCTAAATTTAAACCAGAAGTTGTGATGCAATAGTAGTACAAGGATAGGTTAAATGGGATAGTCTGTGACTATGGGTATTAGACTAGGTAGGTAAGAAAACAATGAATCAATAGGGTTAAGAGGTTTACCATTCTATGGTTAGAGCTACTCTTCTAAGTCAAAGGTATAGCACATACATCAATTCATTCCTAAAGGATTATATTAACAATTAGAGCTACTCCTACTCCTACTCCTACTCCCACTCCTAAGTAAGAGATAAAATCAAAAGAACTATCAGGTCAAATTCATCAAAAATAAGAAATAGGTAGGAGCATATGAAATTGGATTTCAAGACAGATATAATGAAACAAGATGGGAATGGATTTGAAAGAACAGAACCTGCAAGTGGCTCCATCCATGTAGAATAATATATGAAAGCGAACCAAAGTGCAATAGGTTGATCAGACCATCATGCACCGGCCCTGATTAGACAATATGTTAGTGGGTACTAGCCCCCAATAAAATATGTCGTGATCAAGCTCGATAAAATATAAGCTTGCAAAACTAAGGCTAAATTAGCAGTAAAGAAGGTCAAAATATAAGGGAGGTAATGATGAATAAGGTTAAATAGTCCAAGATCCCTTAAACATCAAGGAGTGAGGGTGAATTAAAATAAGAGGAAAAGGGTTTTCAATATCGAAGTTCAAAATAAGATTCTCAAGGGTCGTCCCGGAATCTCTCATGAAATCCTAACAGTGATTGGGTATACTCTCATCCTAATACCTTAATTCCTATATTCTATCGCAGGCTCGTAGCAGTACAACTAAGTCGTCGTGCTACTACGAAATCGCACAAATGCGACTCTCGACCTGTATGGGCCACCACTAAAAATGTGTCACGACCCGCACCCTGTATAGGGGCACGAGAAGTGGTTACGTCCAGCCTACGCCGCAGTGTCGGCGGTAGTAAGCTGTTCTAGGTTGCTAACTAATCTCATGCAGTGAATATAAAATGTACTTATCCAGATATCAGCTCCGAATGGAGGGCAAGTAAAGGGTATGATCTACTCAAACACAGTCTAAGCACGAAAAGATAACACAGAAGTTATACCTAAGGAATTAAAGACAACAACAACTAACTGCTAAATAATACTCCAATATCTCAAACCAACTTAATACAGACTTAATATCTTAACTTTAATACAACAAGCCAAAACATGAAAGCTAAAGTAGTCTACTAGCTAATCTCCTGAATCACTCCTGAGAGTCAGAACCAAAGGTAGCTAATCCCTCGCCAGGTCCATGGTAAGCAGGGCATGTGTCCTCAGGATTATCATCTGTAATATTTTCAACAGGTCCAATCAGGACGGGAACGAGCACAACTTATCAAGAAAAACCCAAGTAAATGACAAAGAACTATAAAGCAGTTATAGACAGTTTTATTGATGAGCATGGCAGTTCTATGCAGGTAATGATGGCATAGAGAAACAGTAAGATACAAGAAAAGAAAGGTAACTAAAACAAGAGAAGAATCATGGTAATGAAGACTGTAATAAAAGCTAACTGAACTAGAATATCAGGTGTGAGTCCAGACAGTACGATATAAGTCTAATATAATCCCAGTGTGAGTCCAGTCCATATAATCTGATACCAGATAATTTCCAGTACAAGATGAGTCCAACAGTGATCAATGAAACCAGGGTGAGTCCAACTATGATCTAACAGTGTGTTTTAAAATACCGAGGTCGACATGTAAACGGCTGTAGGTATCAGGCACATCTCTCACTGATCAGGCAAGAGATGGCTATGCTTCCAGTAGATTCCAGTTGGAGATTCCAGATTTGGGGTATGTCTACATGTCTTACTCAATATTTCCCCGCCCAGCAAGTGAATCCAGTACAAGACACAAAAATCGAGATGAGTCCGGCCAATACATGATGATTCCAGAAATGATTCCGGAATGATTCCAGTGATTTCAGTAATAGAGATCAGTAAGTAAGGTATGTGTCGCATACATGAATCCAGAAATATCCATACGTGTTGATACAGAGAATCACATAGAACTAACTAGAACTGAAATACAGTAATCGACAAATAAATGAGAGAATTATCAGAGAATGTACTCGCCTGTTACTCTGGAAAGAGTAGTGTAATATCAGATGTCTGTACCAAGGTCACAATGTCCTAAAATAGAGCAATACAATTATGACATGTCCAAAATGAAGGTAAATAAAATCTACAATGCAATCTATATGAATTCTAAGCCAATCTAGGTCAAAGTCAAACTTGGTCAACACTACAGTCAAACTAAGTCAAATTAAGTCATACTAGGTCACAAGAAGTTAAACTAAGTCATACAAGGTCAAACAAAGTCAAACAAGTCTAATCTAGGTTAAAGTCAACCCTTGGTCAAATATTCTAGCCAAACTAGTCAAGTTATCTAGGGCTTAGTCAATAATTGTCAGACTAGTAAAATACTAGTCAATATAGTCAAGCTAAGTCGAGTCTAGGTCAAACTTAGACTAACTAAGGTTTTGGTTAATCACAGACTAGTCAATAAGATAATTAGGTTAATCTTGACTAATGGTCAACATCCAGTCAAACTCTATAAGGCTAACTCAAAACCAAACATAGGCTAACCTGTCTTAGAATACCTAAGATACTATAATACTAGGCTAAGGTATAACCAACTTCCTATACAAGGTATATCACTCACAAATACATATAGTACAAACCAAACTTAACCCTATAATCAAGCAAATCCATACTCTATCTCAAATCAAGACTCAACTCCTATTATCTCACTTAACCCCATACATATCTTTATCTACATGGGACTACCCATATAACTCAAGTTACAATAATACCCTTATATAGGTCAAAATCCTAACCAACTAGTTTACAGTCTAGGGTTTAGTCAAACCTTAGTCACCAAGTCATTTAGAGTCCATCTAAGTCCATTCTAGGTCAATTAGGTCAAGGTTTGACCTATAGTTGACTTTGGTCAACCTTGGTCAACACTAAAAGTCAAACTGGTCAAACTAGTCCAAGTTAGGTCAAACAATGTTAAACTAGTTAGGGTTAGTCAAACTAGTCATTCTAGGTTAGTTTAAGTCAAAACTAGGTTAAGCTAGTTCAAATTTGACCTAAGGTTGACCTTGGTCAACACTTAGTCAAATTGGGGTCAAACTAGCTAAGTCTTGGTTTACTAGTCAATTAGGGTTAGGCCTAATGGCCATAGGCTAGTATCATAGCCCATAGGTTAGTATTCCTAGGTCAAGGCTATAGGGTTCATAGGTTTACACCTATAATAGGGTCTATACATTATACCTATATATAGGGGTCAATATGTATATACCCATACCCAAATATATATAACTTATATTTATACACACATCTATATAACATATAGACATATATATGTATATGTATATATATACCTAATACAATATATATATATAGAGATATAATGAGAGAGAGAGAATCATATAGAGAGAGAGAATAGGGGAGACTGAATAGAGAGAGGGAGAGAGAGTTAACAGGAATGGGGGGGGGGAATTTCCAGCTTTCCTGGAATCCAGGAAAGCCCCCCAATCCACAGGAAAACACACACACACATAGTCCATATACACATACCTATGTATATACACACATAACTACACACACACAACCAATTATCCCCAAAACTCACCTACACACACACATACATATATACTACATATTTATACACTGAAAATACACCAATACATATGTAAAACATATCAAAAATAGGTTTGAAATTCGTTTTACAAAAACTGGGAATAAAACAGGAAATGGGATATTGGACAGTAAACCTAGATCTTAGGTTAAACCAAACACAACCTAAATCAAACTAAAATGGCCCAAGGTTGGTTGGTAACTGTAGCCCCTAGGTTAGACTAGGATCTTAGCATCCTGACACGGTGTCACGACGCGACACGGCGTGTCCACGAGGTTTCAAAGTCACACGGGTAAACTAGGTTAAACTGATACACACGTATCAGTACAATTTAGAAAACGACCTAGGACACGACACAAAGCGACACAGGCCTCGTGCTCGTGCCCGAAGGTGCGCCTAGGATTGGGCTTCGTGTCCATGGGCCTGATACGTGTCCACGTGTCGTGTAGAGGGGACACGACACACGTATCAGAAGCCCTAAAATACGTGTTCAGACTGCGTGTCAGTGTTTTCGCGTGGCTCGTGTTCGCGACACGGGACACGTGACACCACGTGGTTGTGTCCAATGTGTTCGCCTACGGATAGGCTTCGTGTCCATGACACTACGAAGTGTCCACGTGTCGTGTACAGTGGACACGACACGCTCAAAGTCGAGTGTCTGTGTGTGTACACTGTGTATAGAACGACCCTTCATGAGTCGATTTCGTGTCCGACACGACACGAAGTCATCCCAAACTTTGGGGATGACCTGTCAGTCAATGCCCCAAGGTGGGTGTCAAGTTTGACGTGTCCAAGTGACGTGTCTAGTGAGAACTGACACAGTGGTAGCAGGGCATTTTCCTTGTGTACTGTGCAGTGTGTCCCGAGGGCTTTGTGTCCAGTTTTGGACACGACACAAGGCCAACTTGTGCTCAGTGAGTAGGGGTTAGGGTTAGCTAGGTCTAGGCTAGAATTTGGTTCAAAAATATTTGGAAAACAGTGTGTATTTTATACTATGACAGTAAGCAATTTATACTAAAATTCAATGATTTAACAAATAGGATACGTGTCCGATACGACACCAATCAAACCCTAAAATTTACCAAACCTAAAAATAGAGCTAGGGTTTACCTAGATGCATGCAAATATGAAGAGAAGACACAATATTAGCTAGGTTTATAGGTATTTACCTATGAGTGCAAAATCCTCAATATTAGGCCTTTTTGAATGAAAACCCCCTTCAACTCCCAATGTCCAAAGCTCCACAAATCCTCGATAGCAGGCCCTAACTAGTACCCTCTAGTATAGGGGAGTCTAATGCAAGAAACTAGAGGTGATTTAGATCAAAATTGGTCAAGTTATCAAGGTTTGTAGAAATGGGATTTTTCTAGGTTTAAATTCATGTAAATGGCCATGAATGAAAGCAATGGGGTTATATAGAATGGTGTAGGGCTAGGGGGGGTGTTCTTGGCTGCTATGACAAGGGGAGGGGGTGTCCTTGGGTTGCTTCCAAGCTAAGGGAAAGACTTTTATGGCAAAAGGGTTGATATTTTGGATATTTTGTGGAAAATATCCACAAAGTAAATATCAAGATATTTATCCTCCTTTAACCAATGCAAATATCTATTCCCTTATCATTCTAGGTTAGTGGCTAACCTATGGATTAGGGTAGACTAGGTTAGGGACTAATCAAGTCACTAATCTAAAGTCCATGAATAGTAAAATCTCCCTAATCCTACTTAATTCCTAGAAATTTACCAAAATACCCCTTAGGCTAAAACCACAATTTTGATGCTCTAAACTTATGACTAGGCTCACATGATCATGGTTAGTCTCTAGGACAAGTAACTCTATGGTTACACTAGGGTTTCATTAGTAAATCACAAAGTCATAAGTCATGACTTAGAAAATGGTTTTAATTACACTAAAAATCACCAAAAATCATATCATGATTAAATCATCATTATTAAATAATAAAAATAATAAATTTTCAAAAATACCCCAATTTCAGAAAACTGGGTCTTACAGGATGACTCAGCCAGCTACGTATTACGGGTAGATGAATACCGTATAATACGATCAATGCTGTCTAACCAGACGAGGGGGTGCATACTACATAAAAGTCTTACTATGGTCATTACACATCTATTGTCTCAATCATTCAAATAAGAAACAGTAATTGAGAACATGTAAGATAAAGCAGTAAGGCGTCCCAAACGCTCTGTCAAAATATTCTTGATATCTGGCTTTACAAAATATAGCCAGATTGATATAGCAAAAGTATACACAATTGTTATCAGCTGCAGTCTGACTTTAATTACAATTATGCAAAAGTAAGTACAAGACGATCCGACTAACATGTCGGTGCCAAACGGCTAAGGTATAAAGTAGATAACAAAACGAGCGGGGAAGTAAGAAACCCACTCGAGTCCTCCTGCGATCATCCCTCTAGTGTTGACCATCTTGGAGGTAGAAGTAAGCTGGATCCTCGGGGACCGGCTCTAAATCTGGCCATACAAAACCAGAGAGGTTAGACCTCTAATAGCAAGTACCACAAGGAAGCACGACATGAGAACTAAAACCAGTAAGTAAGGGAATATAATAATAGATCTCTGCTTGCCACTAGAACTCACATCACATCAAGACACTTCGAACCAACCTCCCAACCAAACAAGGACAGAAGTTGGCCCGTCATGTCCTGACATTCTGATCATCCCAGTTAGGTAACAGAGTACAGTGCACAAACAAACCAATTTAAACGGCCATTCAACTACTACGGCTTGCTATTGTGAGTCCCAAGTTATCCTGGAATAATGCAATTAGGGATTCCTCAGTTCTTACCAGGTGCGAGCAAGGCTAGTCTATCCAGTCAATCATGTGCGCCATGCATGAATTAGACGAGTCCTAGCAGGACGCCCGTCAATATACAATATACAATAATAATATAAGCAGATACTGTTCCCTGCCCGTGTGGCAGTTTTACAGTATCTGTGGGAACCAGCCGGCCCGTCGGGTACTACTTGTCCCAAGGGGGCTGCCATATAAGAACTCGGGAATCCATTCTCTCCATGCAATCATTATTTTATTTAACTTAATAGTCCCTACGTTGAGTAAAATTCCATGCCGTGGATCATGGTCATTCAAATGAGTACTTTCGTACGGGGTACGATATGCACAACTCTACAACGATACCAGTGCGGTTAGGTTGCAGGTCTTACATAGCGTAATGCAACAATCAAATCTAACCACGGTAATCATGCCTTGACCATAAAGTACACATGCTTCTTTTGTAGAAAATAAATAAGTAAATAAATAAATAAATAGATTGAAGCCTGCATGTGCATGTAAGTCAATATTCGGGATCAGCCAGTCGATTACAATAGTCCATAACATGAACGTGTCTCATTCATTCATTTCAATAAGACGACTAGCCAGTCTCGTAGTTCCAACTAGGAACGCATGATCGATTTAGTCAAGATAACCATTATTATCAATGGTGACAAGGCATGAAAGTCAATTAGCATTAAACGGGAGTCGAGTCTATAACTCTCATGGTCAAGTCCCAGTCATACTGGGTATCCCAAAAATCAATCGGGACACAAGGCACATTCCACATAACAATTGATATTAACAATATTATCATATCATGATTTTATCGAGTTTATGCCAAAAAGGCGTAAGGATATAAAATGGACGTTAAATATCTAATAAAATATCAATATACAGGGCTATAGAAGAGCCAAGCTTAAGGAAAATAAAACCAAAGTGACACGCTGACATAAGACCAAGTCAGCCAAAGGCCACACGCTCTGGTCAGGCTATGCTCAAGTCAAGCTACGCTCAAGTCGGGCGTATGAGGTCCACACGACCCCCTGCTAACCAAGTCAGCGTATGGAAGACATACGCTTCCAAAGGCAGCGTATGAACTCCATACAACTCCCTGCTATCCAAGTGAGCGTATGCAAGTCGTACGCTCCAAAAAGGCAGCGTATGGACTCCATACGACTCCTGACCATTCAAGTCAGCGTATGCAAGTCATACGCTCCCAAAAGGCAGCGTATGAACTCCATACGACTCCTGACCATCCAAGTCAGCGTATGCATGTCATACGCTCCCAAAAGGTAGCATATGAACTCCATACGACACACGCTTCCAAAAGGTAGCGTATGCAAGACATACGCTTCCTAAAAAGGTAGCGTATGGACTCCATACTGCGCTGCGCTAAAGAGCGCGCATAGCTCAGTGACGCAGCTAAAAAGCTAGCGTACACTGCTCACTGTCTTCTCCAAACAGCAAGAACTCCATGGATTGAATCCAAAGCTTCAAAAGTCCATAACTTGGTCAAAATAAGTCCAAATCCAACTTTCCAAAGGTCAAGATTGGGTAGAACAAAACTCTCTTCAACATGGAACCATCAAAACTTGCAAACAAAGAAGTTTGATAGATCAAAACCACCAAAATCCGAGAATAGCTAATTTCTAGATCTACAAAGATTAAAGCCTCAAAATGGAAAATGACAAGTTCTAATGTGTCTTAGAGATATGAGGAGAAGCTAATAGAACAATAAAAATGGGCTCTCATGTGGAAGCAAGTTGTACTTGCCTATGGTTGGTAGGTGGAGAGAGTAATGAAGAAGAAGGAGAGGAGTAATGGTGTGTGAGTTTATGAAGAGAGAGAAAGAGAGGGTGGCTTTAAATATCAAAGGGGTGGTAGGTGGGAGTTGGGCCGGGTCCAATGGGTCGGGTTGGGGGTTCATCCAAGTGCAACCCGCAAGCAAAGCAAAGGGGAAAAAGCAGAAAATAAAAGCAGAAAATAAAGTGCAGAAATAAAATTACAGGAAATAAATTAACATGAAAATTAAAGAGCAGATTAATTAATTAACATGAAATTAAAGGAATTTAAATACAGGATAATACATGATAAATATTAAATAAATACTCATGAGTTGTACATGTATAAAAATATGTATTCTGGGAACGGGGAGTGACACCACCCCACAACCAAACCTCGCCAGTGTAACTGACGCCACCTTTAAAAAAAAAAAAATGGGCGCCAGTTGAACTGGCGCCAGATCCCTATAACTGAAATTTTCAGAAACTTTTTCCTTTTTACGTAAATAACATGAATTCCTCTCCCCTGCATGAAATTTTCTGATAAATTTATGTTGCTTGTCCGGTAGAGTAGGTTACGTTTGATTGAACCACGTAAATTTTGTGTTATTATTAGGTAATTTTAAGTTTGCTAGTTTTTTCCCCTCATCATCAGATTTAAAATTTATTGTTTGTGTGACTTGCTTTAGCTTCGTACACAACACAAATGTCTGATGTGTTTGTTTTGGGAGCATTTCTTGGTGTAACTTGGGGGAGGAGACATTTGGTACTTGAAGCAAAGGAGGAGAAGCTGGTCTTAGTGGATTGGGTGCTGGAGAACTGGAAGGAGGGAACGGTGCTAGCAACAATGGACCCGAGATTGAGAGGAGTGTTCCGGGGCTGAGATTGAGACGGTGTTGAAGCTAGGCTTGTTATGCTACCACCAAGGGATGCTAAGGTGGACTTCAGTCCATTCCAAATTTTTTCCTATATATTTTTGTCTTATTTTTTGTTTTCATATATGGGTCAAATCATATTTCAGCCCACTCTAGTTCGAATTTTTAGTTCCGATTACCACCCGATGCCAGAGCTAGGCTTGTTCTTGGATGGGATGAAGCCGTCCCTGAATTCTCTCCCGCTTATATAAGTTACATCTATCCATCGTTGACACAGAACAAATATATTTTACGATGACTGTAGCATGTAATTTTGAGTTGCTATTCCTACTATCAATGACCACATTGTCCAACACTCATAGTAAGGTGATTTGACAGAGTATTGATGCAAGGAAGTTGCTGAATTGTTGCTATTCCTACTATCGGACGATTTCTATTGGTTTAAGGAAGTCGGTTATAAATATTCAGGTTTGGAGTTATAAATATTCAGGTTTCAGTGTTCAATTTGGTGATTTTATGTCCTAGCTGCGAGGTTTTGTATATAGATTTCTCCCACAACTGCAAGAGTCTGTAGCACTCACAGAGCAAGCATTTGATATTTGATTAAGAATCATCAATCGATGTAATATCAGAATGCAAGCAGCTTTTTGTTTTGGGTTACATGCTGTTGTCTGCCTATATATACATTGGTACTGCTAAGTTGCCGGCTCCTAGGGGATGACCGCACCGGCCATGGGCGGAGCTTAAGCTGGTCGGGCTGTAGCCCCTGCTATTTTTTTTTACTAGAGTTAAGTATATTATCACATATGATAACAAATAGTAGTTTAGTTCAATTGGTAGAATGGTTGGATGTTTATTTGGTAGGTCCAAGATTGAATTCATATATATATATATTGTGTGGATTTTTATGGATTTTTAATTTTTTGGTTATCACATGAGCTAGCCAAACTCAGGCTCAGGTACAAATGAAGAAAAGGCATGGAAGAAATGAAAGAGAAGACACGGGTGGGTCAAGGAAGAAACAGAAGGCTAAGACGGGCTATGAAAAGAAAATAGAGGACTAAAAGACTAAGGAGCCTTTTGGTTGGCAGTAAATATATATAAATCCCATGCAATATATATAAGTTTATATATAAGCATTTGTTATCATAGGTGGTGCATAAATTTTATTGTTTAATTCCATCATTCCATGTAAATCTTATCGCAAAATTTATAAATCTGATGTGCAGAACGATGTACATGACATGTATTGTTCTAACTTATGTTGCATTATGTAAAATTTTATTATTTTGTTTGTTTTTTCTGACATGAAAAGAAAAATTATTTTTGGAAAATAATATAAATGATGTTGCAAATATTTTCGTAAGTGTTTTGACTACTTTGGGTGCAACAAATATTGAGATAGTCGAAAGAAAATTGATAAAACATTTGTCGGAACAATTTTTTATTTATATCAAATTAAATATTAAAATTAATAAAAATGTTACAACATATTTTACATAATTTTGATTTTACAGACAACCAAACACCTGTAGGGGCTGTTTGGTTGGGAGAATTTGGGGTTGAATTTGTTCAAAATATGGATTTTGGAGGATGGATATGTAAATCCACCGTTTGGTTGACAGTGAAGAAGACATGATTTTGCATTGGGGACTGTGTGCAGTCCCTGTCCCCTGGGTTTTTTTTCCCACTCCCACATCCTCTTCTCTCCCATGGATGTGGAGGAATTAGGAAAGAACCCAGCCACACCACCTCGACGATGGCGTCCTCCTCGCCCTTCTCCTCCAAGTTGTAGCCGTCGACGAGGTCGCGGTCGGAAGGACCCAGCCAACACCACCTTGTCGACGAGGTCCTTCTCTTCCTTGTCGGAGCAGTCGATGAGGCACTCCTCCTCGTGGGAGGAGCCGTCGATGAGGCCCTCCTCCTCCTCGTCGGATCAGTCGACGAGGCCCTCCTCGCGGGAGGAGCTGTCGACAAGGCCAGGTGCATTTGTCGAAGCTGTCGACCTGGCACATGAAGTCGCCCAATCACTTGGAACAGCCTCGAGGCGGTGGCCAGCGACAACTCTGTCGGATACGACCCTCTCATTCACCTTAGGTGAAATCGCCGTCGACGAGGCCCTCCTCCTCGTCGTCGGATGGTGGTGGCCAGTAGCAGCTTTGTCGACGAGATTGAAGAACCCTAGGGTTCTCAATCAATTTTTTTTTTTCTCCAAATCCAAATTTTGGGAAGTAAACCAAACAAAATTTTTTCAAATCCAAAATTCTGGATTTGATCCAAATTCCATAATTTGGAAAACTAAATCCAAATCCCCAAACCAAACAGCCCCCTAATGTGAATGGTCGATATGAATGGAGGACTTAAGAGGCAAGGACCTCCCTTACTTTTCCAGCTTGACTTACTACTCTTTTCTCTGAAACCAACATCTGTACCAAGTTATTGGCAGCAAGACTTTGGTCTCGGAGTACTCTTTGAGTCCAGTTCCATTTCTTGGAAGTAACTAATGACAATAACATGCATCTTATCTCACAAGAAGATTGCAATTTTTTATCTCCAACGTGGTTGACTGTTGACTTAACTATGTCCAATTAGTCCAAGTCTTTGGTTTATATTACGTACGTACACCATATGCAAGAATGCATATATTTTCTTGAATAATATGATTCGTACCTCTAAATTGTTCCTTCAAACAATTTTTTCTTATGTGACAACTAACGTGATATATAAAATAACATTACGTGTTATCAGACAACACAGATAACATAACAAATTTTAACCCAAAAAATAATTATCCAATTTTTTTCATATTAATAATAATATTTAATGAATATTAATGTTAACATTAATACTAATGTTAATGTTAATATTAATATTATAATATTGGTAATGTTAACGTTAATTTTAATGTTAATTTTAGTTTTCAAATTTGTCAGCTGTCACGTAAGAAGGTATGATTTGGAACTATAATTTAGAGCGACAAATAACATTATTATTATTTTCTTCAATTGAACTAGTCATCTATGGCAACTTTCTTCTTCTTGTGACAATGGCTTTTATCTTCAAAGGCTTCAAATTCTGGGGGAAATATTATGGGGACACTGACAAAGAAATTTCGCAGATGTTTCTTAGAAGAAATTTATCGCCCTTGGCGGAATTGATTGGCGATGAATTTGATTTGATGACTTGGAAGAGGTCAGCGGATCGACCATGAGCTCAAACTACTACTTAATCCTTTTGATGCCATCCATGTTCCTCGGGACTAAAGATGATGCCATCCATGTTCCTCGGGACTTTCTTCTACTTGTTCCTCTTCTTAAGTTTTGCAACTTCTAGTGAGAGTAAGTTCGTCTTCAACGGCTTCAGTGGTGCTAAACTGGGCCTCGACGGAGACGCGTTAGTAGCTTCTAACGGCCTGCTCAGCTTGACCAGCCGCACGAGTCTGGTGAAAGGCCACGCCTTTCATCAAACTCCCCTCAACTTCAAGTCCCCTGTGGGCAGACCTCTCTCCTTCTCCACTACCTTTGCGTGTGCTATTTCCGGTCAGTATAACTATGATATTAGTGCCCATGGCATGGCATTTCTCATCTCTCCCACCACCAACTTCTCTACTGCTCTCTCGGCCCAATTCCTAGGACTCTTCAACTCAGAAAACTCGGGCAACTCGACCAATCGCATCTTGGCAGTCGAACTTGACACACTTCAAAACCCGGAATTCCAAGATATCGATGACAACCATGTAGGAATCGATGTCAACGGCCTGAGATCTGTAGCTTCTCGTACTGCTGGTTACTATCACGACAGCAACGGAGGATTTAGGAACTTGACCCTTCACAGCGGCCAACCCATGCAAGTCTGGGTAGATTTTGATGGGGAAGCTATGCAGCTGAACGTTACCATGGCTCCGTTACAAATACCTAAACCCAGCCGGCCGCTGTTGTCTCGTACTCTCAATCTCTCAAGCGTGATGCTCGATTCGATGTACGTTGGGTTCTCCTCTGCAACCGGTTCAAGTAGTCCGACTTCCCACTACATTCTCGGTTGGAGCTTCACGATGAATGGGGAGGCTGACCCTCTTGACTATGCCAAGCTTCCTCAGCTTCCTCTGCTAACTGTTCCTCATTCCGGGATTTCCAAGAGCCTGGCAATTTTGCTGCCATTTGTAATATGTTCCTTCCTTCTTCTGGTCGTTGCTACTCTCGTGTTTCTGATACGGAGGGCGAAATATGCTGAGCTACTCGAAGATTGGGAGCGGGAGTACGCGACCCACCGGTTTCCGTATAGAGACCTCTTCCGTGCTACCCGTGGCTTCGATGTCAAGCAGTTGATCGGAGTCGGAGGCTTCGGGAGTGTCTACCGAGGGGTCTTGCCGCCATCCAAGAGAGAGGTTGCAGTGAAGAGGGTCTCTCATGATTCGGGATCACAAGGGATGAAAGAGTTCGTAGCTGAGATCGTAAGCATCGGCCGGCTCCGCCATCCGAACATCGCCCAGCTCCTCGGCTACTGCCGCCGCAGGGGAGAGCTCCTCCTGATCTATGATTTCATGCCCAACAGCAGCCTCGACAAGTACTTGTACGACCACAGCGGGCCCAGTCTGGACTGGGCTCGGAGGTTCGGGATCATCAAAGGCGTGGCGTCGGCTCTCGTATATCTACACGAAGAGTGGGAGAAGGTTGTCATCCACCGAGACATCAAGGCGAGCAACGTGCTGCTAGACGGCGAGTGGAACGCGAAGCTCGGAGATTTCGGCCTCGCGAGGTCGTGTCAGCACGGGATCGATCCCCGCAGTACTCGCATAATAGGAACCATCGGCTATCTCGCGCCGGAGCTTTCTAGGACCGGGAGGTCGTCCACCATGACCGACGTGTTTGCTTTTGGAGCATTTCTGCTTGAAGTGGCTTGTGGGAGGAGGCCGCTGGTGCTTGAAGCGCAGGGGGAGAAGCTGGTCTTAGTGGATTGGGTGCTGGAGAACTGGAAGGAGGGGACGGTGCTGGCAACGATGGACCCGAGACTGGCAGAAGAGTGCTCCTCGGCGGTGGAGATTGAGATGGTTCTGACACTGGGCTTGTTGTGCTCGCACCCGGTGCCGGAAGCGAGGCCAAGCATGCGACAAGTGACGCAGTTCTTGGATGGGGATGAAGCCCTTCCTGAACTCTCTGCAGCTTATATGAGCTATAGCTATCCGTCTCTGATACAGAACAAAGCTATTTACGGTGATTATGGCATGTCTCTCTGAGCTGCTCTCTCTACTATCGGCGGCCAACACTAGCACGGTGAGGTTCCAGAGTACCTATTTGATACAAGGAAGTTAATTAGTGAATGTTAATTGTATCTTCAATTTCAGATGATTAATACTGATTTAAGGAAGGAAGTGACATGATTTATCTTCTATTTCAATTTAATCGAGTTATAAATATTCAGGTTTCGGTGTTCTTTAGTGACTCAAGTCTTGGCTGCGAGCTTATATACTTATCTAGATTTCTCTTGCAACTGCAATACATAAAGCACTAGGCTCATATTCTTACACGAGTCAATGTACATGTGGATCAATAAGAATGGAGTGACTAGTACACATGGATACACATAAAATGTAGTGCATGATTTTTGTAGGAATATGAACCATTAACTTATATTCTTAAATGAGTTATGCCATGTGGGTTGGAGTGAGTGGGGTTCCCAACCTATGTAAAAAATACCTTAGAGTCGGATTGGGTATTCCTATATATATATAGAAATATTTCAATAGATTTGGATTGGATATTTCTATATATAGTAAGAATATTTCAATAGAGTTGCATTGGGTATTCCTATATATAATAGGAATACATCATGGTTTAGATTGGGTATTCCTACATATAGTAGAATACCTCAATTAGTTGTGGGTTTGAGGCTATATATACAATGTGTTTTCTCACCATAAGATATACATATCTCAAAAAGTAAGCAAGGGTGCTTTACAATATTTGAGAGAGGATTGAGGACTATTGTGAAAGAGAGATCGCTTCGAATAATTTTTCGACATCGCTTGTTCTTCGAAGTCCGCAATCAAATTTTCTCTCAAGTGAGTTGTAGTGATCCATTTGGATCGGGAGGAGCTTGTAGATTTTGTATTCTCTTTATTCCATTAGTGGAGGTTTTTCAGGGTTGGACTCCGATCGTCCCGTAATTTTTTTCATTTGGATTTTCCACGTTAAATCTCTATGTCTGCGATTTTTGTTTGACGTTTTTGGTTTGTGTGCTTTTGCTTGGTTCTCTCGCAGGACTCTCTGGTTTAGGGGAATGATTTCCACGCTTCGTTTCCAATAGAGTGGAATCAGAGCCAGGTTCAGAGAAGTGTCAAAAGTTGACAATAAACAAGAAAGCAGAGATAGACGCGAAGCCAGTGCGCATGGTAAACCTAAACGGTACAAACTATCACTACCAGAGGCGCAAGATGAAGGATTTGCTATTTGTCAAGTTACATCTGTCAATATTTGCTTCCGAGAGGCCCGGTGGTAATATAATCCCTCTTACCGAAATTTTGAATTTATTTTATTTATTTGAATTAAATAGTAAATTTTTGAAATTTTATAAATATTTAATGAAATAGTTATTATGATAGAATGCTTTAGTCATGGTTAGGTTATGGAGTGTAAGATGACCAAAAATTTTGGCACAGATAGTGTAGTCGCGTGCTTTGACTAGTATTTTAGCTATAGTAGGGAAGGCTGCACCATAAATGTGTTCTAATTAGAAAAACCAGGCCAAGTTGCGACTTGACCTCTATAAAGAATTTAATTAAGTTATTTAATAATATTATTGACTTTAGGAGACCGGACCGTACCAATTTAGTTCGGACTTGGCCGGAACCAAACCCAAGCCATTTAGACATATAAGGCAACCAGAGACGTCCATGTGGGTGTACATTTATTACATATGTAAATATTTCGTATTTATTTTAATAGGCTAATAAATAATTTTCTAAATATTTGTTTTATATATAAAATATAAGTGTCATTGATATTAAATTGTTACTTCATTTTATAATATGTTAAACATTTTTCTTAAAATGTATTTCTAGATTTTTGTGATTTTAGACTAAGTACAGTTGTGTGTCTGTGAGTATGTATATAGTATGTAAATATTAGACTTTAAATATTAGACCTTATAAATAAATAGCAATATAAATTTATATCTGCTATAGTAAATAGAAATAAATAATTATATATTGCCACAATATTTTTATAGAATATTTGTTTGTCTATATATATATATATATATATATATATATATATATATATATATATATATATAAAATAGAAAAGAAAAAGAAAAAGAAAGAAAGCCCAGCTAAGTCAAACCACAAAGGCCGACCCCCCTTAACCCGAGTCTATACACAGGTGGGTATATACGAAATCGAGAGAGAGTTCGAGAAAGAAATCTCTAAAAAACCAGCAAACCCTAACCTATGGTCGACCGCCGCCACCCCCTGGCCTCCGTGCGCCGCATGGGCTACCGCCGACAGACGAGCGATCACACGCACGGGACAGCACAAAGGCAGCGGCAGCAGTCATCGGGCCGATTTTACGACGACGATTCTCGACGATCACTCGATCGTTTGGCGAGCCGTTTTGTCGGGTATGTACCTAACCCAACCCCCGTTAACTCTGTTCTAATGGTTTGTAATAAGCTGTCATGACCCGTTCTCGAATAATTGGCCACGAGTCGGACACGTTCAGCCTACGTTGGAAGACTCAACGTAGTAAGCTGTTAACATCTAAGAAAAACTCCAAGAATAACATAAAAATAAAAATCACAGTATCTAACCGTCCCAGAATAATCACTATAATCCACAAGTCATAATACAATTTTATATATAACAGTACCAGAGACAAATTCGGTGACAGGAACTAATTTTTACAGGCATTTATAATTATACAACATCTTCAATAGATGAGGCTTACAGTATAATAGAAACTAAGTACCAAATATCTACATAAGCTGAGTTATTTGATTTAACTTATGTCACCAGTGGCACATAAAACTCATCCTTCTAGTCCCAAATCAACCCAAATTTACACAAGTTTAACATATTCACAGAACTAGTAGCTATAGCCCACCAACAAATCCTACGGTTGAACTACTCCTTTGGCTTGGCCATTATTAGCTGTAGCAATTCAACCCAGTTATCTGTGAATTTAGCTCAAGCCAAAAACCACATTAAGATGCAACCCCCATTATCGAACAACATATACACACAAGGTTAAACCAATTGTCACCAACTCTAAAGTATGGATAGGTACTACCACAACACATGGGACAACCCAGCTAGGAAGAAGAGTCTGAAAGCAAAAGTAATAGATTCAAATTCCTTAACCGATCAAACTTTAGCAGGGCTCAACTTTATCAAGGCTCAACTGGTGGAGATAGAGACCTGTAGTATTCACTTGCACCAGCTTATCCATTGCATTCAATAAAGGAGGACTCGTTTTAAGATAGTAGTTAGGATTTATGTTCAGAAATCCAAACCGACCACACACTAACTAACAGCTACCAAGCCCAAATAATTCCCAGGTTCAGAGCCTCCAATATATATAAGCCAATTAAATTGAATCTCAAAGATTACTCCTAGGAGAAAATATATACAACTAATTGAGAGAATACACACACCTATGAAAATATATATACAACCCAATCGAATGCAAAATAATAAAGGAAAAAAATCTTTCTACATTCAAATCAAAAGAGTCTCTGCTCAACTCTGGTCTTCGGAAACACAGCCCACGCACATGGACTCAAACAGCTCGGACACGCTACGGAACTTGCATAACTGACTGGTACACATGGACACGTTCGCTGCTTGGACACGACAACCTTGGTCACACACTCCCAAATACGGCTACGACAAAACAGCCACCATAACTAGCACCACGACAAACAGAGACGAAAAAGATTCAAAGAATAATCAGAAGGAGAACATAATTACCTAAAAAATGAATCAAACAAGAACGAGGATACTTCTCAAGTGTCAGACACGTCCTAGGCAGTAGACACATCTTCTCGAATCTAATTACTGATGTAGTCATTTCACTGATGTTGTGGCTACTTCCCAGAATCTCGATCGATCAGGTTACCGGATTAACCTGTTCGATCGATCGACCCCTTCTACTTGTGGTCGATTGGCGGTCTGATCTATACCCATTCGATTCTTCAGGGCTCAAAGAAAACACCAACTGAATTAATTCAAGGATAGATCACCGATCGATGTTCCTCTTCATCGACTAATAGATCAAGACAGAATAGAGCACTCGTAATAATAATTGAACCAACTTACCATGATGTTATCGTCCCTGATGGAAACAAAGCAGTCTCGATCGATCCAATCAATAGGACTGAAACAGAAACCTCTACACAAGAACACATCCAATCAATAAGAAGAGGGTTTGATCAATCGATCATTCGGAGTCATACAATTAGAATTTCGTAATTGGTTCAAAGTATCGATCGAGACTTACTGATACTAGTTCGATCACTGGAAGAATCAGTGACTCCGCGACGGAGGAAGGACATCGACGGTGGAGAAGTCCATCACGTGCATCAAAACTTGGCTAACTGCTGCGAGAATGAAGTCGCCTATCGTCGAGGAAATCGGCGGAGTGAAATCACCTCGGCATCGCTGCTGTCGTTGATGCAAAAGAACAGTCATGCGCCGTCCGTCGAGGAGATCGGGCCTATTCGCCGGAGAGGGATCGATTTCCGGAGCAACGGTCGTGCCGCCGTCGCCTAACTACGAAAGAATTAGCGCCTAGTCGCCGAGATCGCCGATCGTTGGAAACAGATCCGCACGCGGTGGAGAGAAGCAATCGTCGTGATGCCGTGAGTCACTTGGAAGCTCGCCGTTGTTTGAAGGGCGCGCGTGATACCGTGAGTCACTTGGAAGCTCGCCATTGTTTGAAGGGTGCAACGCCCAAACATCGTTGACAGTGGTGGTCACCCCCCTCCCCCCCCCCCCCCCCCCCCCCCCCCCCGCCATGATGGTGCTCTCGAGAAATTTAGGGTTAGGGTTCGGAAACCAAATTTTAGGGAAAATGAGAGTTTGGGAGAAGGCTCTCGATTATTCACAGATGAAAAATGAGAATGGTTCTCCCTCCTCCTCAAAAAAGTAGACAAAAAGGAATGTGGAAATTTTGCATTAAAATCTATTACAATTATAACATTCATAAATTTAACCCAGGAGTTTGTTTAGGTTGTTATAAAAGTAGTTAGAATCTTTGGGAACCACTCAAGTGAGTCAGGAAACTTGGGGAATACTCTACATTAACTATTTCCAGTAATTAATTAAATACTTTTCTTTAGAATAATAATCATGAAATTAAATAGGAAAAAAATAAAACTTGAAGATAATTTATTCTTATATTTTATTATATTTAAAAAAAAATATTCTAAAATTTACTAAACTGAGAAGGTGGGGTTGCAAATCACCCCCTAGAAAATTTTGTTCTCGAAATTCAAAGGATACAATATACATGATCAAGAAAATAATTTCAAATAAGACAAAAAATTGAAAATGAGCAACTAAGTTTTAGACATAAAATTAAACCGAATCTAGTCATGATTAGAAGAGTAATTTACTCAGCACGATCAACTAAGCAAGACCCAATCAAGGTTGAGGCACGATGAAATTAGAACAAGATTGGTCACGATCAACACCACTTGGCCATGATCAAAACGGAATTCAAATCATCGACATGAGGGATAAGTACACAAGTATAGTCATTATAAAATATAGGCACGATCATGATTATCTAAATATGATCAGAGGTAGGACTTGGAAGGACTTAGCATGACAAAATAAACGGATAAATTGGCATGATCGATAATGACCAAACTTGGTCAAGCACGAAATGAGACAAAGTTTAATTAAGACCAAGTACGATAATTTCATACAGGAAGTTGAAATATCACAATCTAACAATGATTAAGAATCAAATAAGAACGAGATGGGATGAAGTTTTATTACAACTTAGAGGCGTAAAACCATGAAGGCACGATCTTCAAAGCACGATCAAACTCAAAAGTTTAGCACAATTGGCTAGAACATGATAGACAAGTCATGATTTGATAAGCATTATTAAGATCAAAATTTAGCCAAAACACTGTCGAAAGATAAGTTCTAGTAAAACAGAATCAAAATGTAGCAAGATATTTATTGAAAAAGAAATCAAATGATCCCACGATAAAATGCAAGAAGGGAAATTGCAAGGGTTGATTGAGAAAACGTATAAAAACTACCCAGAAGGTGTTAGTGTCAAATCAAGGTGAACATGCAGGGATTTGTGATTCTCGAAAAATCAATAATCATATGAAAATGGAATATAGTCTTCTTGGTATTCGAGAACATATAGGTATTTGAAATCACTTTACTTAGAATCCCTGCCTCGCCAGTGTATATCTGGCTGCAGTAAACTTTCGGCTTCGTGACTCAAATGACGATATGTTACCGAATATCTATCAACTTTATCAATTTTTCAACAATTATCAACGAAGCAACCCAAAAGACCAAGATATAAAAAATTTAGGACAGTCTCAATAATACCCAAAAACCTATGAATTTCTGAAATTACTTTAACTTAGAGTTCATACCTCGCCAGTGCGCTGCTAGCTGCAGTGAACCCTCTTCACGCCCCACTCCCAAATATATGGGATTAGGGCCTAACATGGCCAGCTGATACGGCCTAGAGTGAGCTACCCAATTTAATTGACTCACTTAGGCGTACTACGTTGTAAAAGTAACTAACCAACACAGGCAATCATCTAAATCTCATCCACAAATAACATAGAAAGGAAGTACTGAATATAAAAGCAGAGTAGTCTGAATGTCCAAATACAACTGAAAGAAAATACAAGTCTGGTGGAAACAATCCCACAGTACATCAAAATGAAAGTACAATAATGGAAGATAACTAGCTAAGAGTATCAACTAACTAGATATGAAACTTCCAGCCCAAGTAGCAGCATACTGTCATAACCCGCACCCAATATTTGGGCATGAGCCGTGGGTACGTCCAGCCTACGTCGCAGTATCGACGGTAGAACGTTGTCTAGTCATCTCCATATTTTATCAAATACAACCATGCAGTTTATAGATTTCCACAATACAACCAAAACTCACAAGATCAGTCCATGTAACACCCAATTTTCCAAATGAGGGTAATTTTGAAATTTTGCAATTATAATTATTATTTATTGATTATTATTTCATATTATAATTTTTGGTGATTTTTAATCATTTTTAAACTATTTAAAATTATGACTTATGATTTTGACATTTTACTATTGTTTGGTTTTAATTTCGAGGAATTTGTCACCCCCAGTTTTCAGAAATAGGGGTATTTTTGTCATTTTATATTTTTGAAATATTTTTGAAATTTATTTTATTATTTATGATATTGTTTTGGGATTATTTGAGTCGGGTTCGAATTTCAGCTCAATCCGACTTGAAACGGGGACCCGGGGGTAGTGTTGACTTTATGGACCCACACATTAGTTAGCCATGGCCCACATGATAGAAATATTTTAGTTAGAGGTTAGACTAATTATTATGGATAAGGTTAGTGTGATTAGAAACTTTAGAATGACTAATTTAGCCCCAACCAATTAGCCCTTTCCTAATACTAATAGAATAGGTTAGTGGAAGCATTTTGGACCTTACCATAATAGGACAAATAGCCCCATATGGCCAACCACTTTGGGAGAGGATAGGCTCAAGTTCATTTCATTATTCTCATCCACACTCTCTCTCTTGTTCTTTCCCAAATTTCTAGAGAGCAATCCCTAGCAATTTCTCCACCAAATCCTTCCATTTCGCCACCAAATCTTCTTCTTTCCTTCTACATTCTAGCCAAGGAGGAAGCTACCCAAGTTTGGGAGGATTCGGAGCTCGTTCGTGTCCTTTTGGAATCTCTACGTGTCGGTGTCGCTCCGGGAAGGCTTTTCTTCGATTCGATCTACCGGGAGGTATAAATCCCTTCTCCTTTTTATTTCCTCATGCATATAGGTCTATTTTGAACCCATAGGAATGACCCCCATGGTTGTATCTCCATTTTGTGTCCATTTTGTGTCCATTTCACTACAACAAAAAGACCTATTAATGACGCTCGACAAGGAGTTTTAATGACGGCTGATACATAAGCGTTATCAAGTTGAGAAATACCTTTTTTCTATGACGGTTTGGGCTAATTCTGGGCTTTTTATAACGTTTATAAAACAAAGCGTTATTAATAGTTTAGAGTGGTGGCAAACTTGTAATAAACTTTCTGTAATATATTCCATCCCCCCCTCCGATTTTACTCAGAAGAACGATCTCATTCTCCTTGCTCTCCTTCTGCCCCCTCTTCCCTCCTCTCCCCAAACCCTAAAATTTTCTATCTCCTCCTTTCAATCTCCCACAAACCCTAACTCTAGGTCTCACTCTATACCCTAGCTCTAGTTCTCACTCTAAGCCCTAAGCCCCCAACCCCTCCTCCCACGAACCCTAAGCCCTAAGCTCCCAACCCCTCGCTCGTCGATGGAAGCGGCGGCGGCGGGAACGATATGGTGGGTCAAGGTCGTCCAGGCGTTGTGGCTTCGGGTTCAGAAGATCGGGGAGGTCGGTGCTCATGATGAGCGGGACGACGCTCGGTCGAGAACAAGAAGTGGAGTCGGAGGAGGGCTCGGGAAGGCGTGGGCTCGGGATCCGGTCGAGGTTGTCCTCGGCATGGAGACACGTCGGCATCGACGCTGGATCACAAACCCCATCTAGGTATCTACTCCCTCTATTTCTTTCGGTCGGTTCTGATGGGAAATTAGGTTAATTTTCTTCTTGTAGCTATTGGATTCTTGTAAATTTAGAAAGTTTGTATTTTTTCATCGAAATGTAATTCTTGTCCAAACATGCCCAATTTCATACCGACAATGCGAACCTTGACATAAATTGGGGAAAGTCCCAAGTTCAACCTTGGGTGGGTTTGGTATTTGGATTTTTCTTACTTGTCAAATTCTTTCACGGTGTGCTCCTCCTTCTGTGCATCTTACAGGGATGGTCTATGCTTCTCCAAGCATGTAGACTTCGACTTCCTGCCATGTCTTCTGATAAGCATGGTCTGTTACTGGATGTTGGTTATTAGCTTTAGGTTTCTAACATGTTTTTTATGCATGGAATTCTTACGTTGGCTGCCTTACCCCAGTTTCAATGAAACTTCGAGTCTCTGACCCAAAATCCTGTGACATTTATAAGTGGTGTGAGAGTCACGAGTGTCAACATGATATTTGCATTTTGTTTTTATTTCTTTATTTTATTAGTGAATCTTCTTCATGGGAAAATTTTATCAGTGTGTATTATATAGTTCAAAGTGTGTTATATTCTTAATACTGTGAACTAACCATTATTGATTGAATATCAATTGATCTTGCTCCATGTTCCATTGCTGAACTTCAGAACCTCCTTTGGACCTAATATTTGGCGCCTTGCTCTATCATCCCAAAATGTTCGAGATCCAAGTCTATAATGCCAACTTGGTCATGCTGTTTTTGTGCCTCCTGATTTCCAAGTTTATTTACTTTTTAAAATTCCATTCAAGTTGATATTGGAGGTTGGTTTTGGTGAACTGGCACCCGATACACATCAGCTGAGCCTGTGTCATGAAGAGATGGAGAAAGAGCCCGTATTCTTAGCGTATATATTGGACATGCTTGCCTGTACACTTTGGGATGCTTCAGGTAACTTGGCAACATTTTGCTTCAATCTACAGTCTTATGTGATCTTGTTGCATTTTCTTTTACCGTGGTCTGTGTTGTATCTTGAAGGATCAAATGTAATCCAGTCACCAATTTCAACAAATTAGACTTTTACATAGTGAAGTTTTTGCGTAAAACGTGAGTATTGCCTTGTGCTACATATTTTTGTGATAAGCATCTCAGAAATTCGGATATGTTAAATCTGAAATATATTGTTAAGGATCTTTTAAATTTGGATGTAAGTTAACAGGACATGCAATGTGTTTCTGCAGGAAGCATGAAAGGTTGTGCATAAGTTATTTTTCTGAGTCAACACTCGTAAACCTTGTTAGATGTGAGGGCCCTTTTACCTTTGGCATGAATCTTAGTTGTGCAGCTTCCAATTACTTTTGCTTTTTGCAAGATTGGTTTTCTTGTGTGTGTGACCTCTTTCTGATCATTTGTCATCAATTGCATAAGTGTCACCTTGTTTTCAAGCTATATTAATAGCAGCACGAGGGAGTATTTAACCAGACCTTTTTTTAAAGACTTAAAAACTTTGAAGATTTCTAAAAACCTTAATATTTAAATTATATTATTAAGTCGAATGCTCGAGGTGGTGGTGGTTGAAGTAAAAAGAAGAAAGGGGCACATATTGGAACATTATAGAAGAGTTGAGTCGGAGCGCAAACAGTCGTGTCGACCAGCAAGCAGAACTGCACACCCACCGGCCGGCAACGGCTGTTTATATTAGACTTATTGCAATCAAGGTATTATATAGTTTTCCTCATATATCCTCCACTTCTTATTTTATTTTTGCACAAAACAAAAATTGCAATCTTTCCTGGACTCTTATTTGTCAAACTGATTTGCACTTCTTATTATATTTTCTGTATCACCGGAAACAAACATGCTAATACTCCTATCTTTGTTGTCCATTTGAACAGCCCTGAATGTATTAAGTCTTTCTGTTCTGACGTGGAAGCGGATCATACAGATGTCAGGATACTAATGCTTGCCTGATATTATGTTTTTTAACTTAAAAGTCTATGGAATTTCATTGAAGGATATTATCTTCTTCTGAGTTATTTACATTTCGCTAGAATTGACTTGATCAGGAAGATGAAAGCTGAAAAACAAGGATACTTTAACCTGGTGTCTCTATTTAAAAAGCGATGCATGTTTTGTTTATGGTGTTTTCAGGAATTACACTTTTTTTTGTTTCACTACTTTTCATAGTTTAATAATATTTAAAATTTCTTGATTTCATCCTATGTGTTCAACATTATGGCAGGAAGAATGGCGTAGAGGCCTCAAAGCACTACGGGCCGATACTATCAGCAAACTCAAGAAGGCACTACCAGAATTGGAGAAAGAGGTTGGATGGAGACTTTTGATTATGTATTCAATTTAGGCTTATTTCTACACCTTAGCATTTTCTTGCACTTTGTTCTCAATTGTGAGGGAACCACTACTGTGTGTTTCACTGTTGTAAATATATATATGTATTTGGATATTCAATGTAATGAAGATGTTGATATGTACTCTATTTTGAGAAATGTAATAAAGATGGTGATATATAATATTAAGTTTTTGGAATGTAATATATACTGTGCAGTATAGAGCATTATAAATATGCTAATTTGAATAGTATAAAGTGTTATAAATGTGCTGCATTGAGCCTATACATATTATCTATTCATGACGTTTTAAAATTGTTCTGAATTGTGCACTATATATTAACTATTCATAACGCTTTTATAGAAACTATTCATGACGGTTATTTAATGACGCTTTAAAAAAATATTTATAACACCCGTTTTCATAACGGTTGGTGTGAAAAAAAAAGCATCATGGTTCGTCATTAATGACGCTTTTTAGCCATCATTAAAAGGGTTTTTTGTTGTAGTGTTTGGAGGTCATAGGAGTGTCCTTTGTGTTGTGATTGTGTCCTAGTGGAAAAAAACTCCTATTTTGGACACTTGTGTGCATATATATATATATATATTTATTTGTGTGTGGTTAGATGGTTAGAGAGTGGATTGATCTTAGTTAGGATGGTTAGAATGAGTTTCATTTGGATACCTATGTTTGTATCCAAGTATCTTGGCCTATATGTGTTCTTTTGTCAAATCCGTCATAATTTTTATCCACGTTTTTATTAACCAAAGCAACTTAGAAATGTCATAACTTTTAGCTTAGAACTCCGATTTATCTCCTGTTTTTTTTAAAGAACCGTATCGAAGTTAGCTTTCCAAATATATATTTTAATAAGCCAAATTCTTTCTGTAACTTTCTATAGAATTATTTGAGTGTCAGCTGTACGAAAGACGAACGTGTTTCGATATTTTCGCGATTTCGGGAGCTTCCGGACATGAAAATGCGATCCGTTTAAAGTTTCGGAAAGCTAACACGAAGAGCTATAACATAATTTAATCCTAGAATTTAATGAATGCCCAATTGGTACAGTATTGGTTTTAAGTAGAAGAGTGACTATACGATATATGCATTTTGTGTAACCTATGAGCCTATGTAGTATGGATATTAAATGAATATAGAGTATGTAATGCATGATATGTTAGATGAATAAAATGATATATATATGATATATATTCTCTTTACATTAATTTATATATATGGTTGAATGCAAGCATGTAGGAATGCTATTAATATAATGCATATAAGCAATGCATGAATGAAAGAATGATATACAATGTATGCATGAAAGTATATAATGAATGCTAGATATGAATGCAAGATATATATGTAATGATAAATATGAATGCATAATGTATAAATATTGTAATGCAATATATAATGATAACATGTATGGTAATGTAGAGTATATGATGCAAGCATGAATGAATGGAGGAAATACATGTATATAGGTAATATAGAATGTAATATATGAAAGGAATGAATGATAATATATAACATGATATGTAAGGTAATTCAAGGTATGAAATATATGATGTGTGTATGTTTGTATGTCTCTATGTTAATGTATGAAATGATATGAATATACAATGTATGCATATGTATAAAACATGTAGGTAATGCATAGATGCATGAATGAAATGAATGTTTACAATATGTTAATATAAATACAAGTATCTAATATGCATGAATGTAAGTATAATATAATACAAGTATACATGTATGTATCATGTAAATGTAATATACATGATATGTATGTATGCATGTATACAAGGTAAGTATGTATGTATGTATTTCTATAAACTGAGTTAACCTATAACCTTTTACACACATGCATTCATACACCCTTTGACATCATGTATCCCATGTCACATACACCTACCTATCACTATTTTTAGAACATTAACACATATTCTTTCACACACATGCCAAACACACACATACTCACTTACTCTTTTACCTCTCTTTCTCTCTCTCTCTCTCTCTCTCTCTATATATATATATATATATATATATATATATATATATATATATATATATATATATATATATATATAGCTTTCCTATATATATCTATTTATATGAATATGTGAATGTGAATAATATATATACATTATATGACTAAGTTTGTGTGTTTTGTTAGCTTATGGTTTAGTTTTGTGCTTGTTTTAGCAAGTGACTTAAGCTATGAGTTAGTAGCTATCTTGGATACTTGATCTGCATATACTTAGTTTGTTTAGACCTAGAATAACTTGTTTGACCTAATTTAGACTTGTTAGACCTAGTTTGACCATAGTTGACCTAGGTTTGACTTTCAGGGTTGACCAAGTTGACCAAGAGTTGACTTTTGTCTAGATTGACCTAGAATCATGTAGAATGCATAGTAGAACTTCATATTGTCATTTTGGACTTGTTGTGACTTGTGCTGTTCTGATTAGGAGCCAGACACCTCTCATCGGACAGTATATTTACTTTGGACATTCAGACATCAGATGAGTACATTCTCTGATAGTTCTCTCATTTATTTGTCAATTACTGTACTTCAGTTCTAGTTAGTTGTATGTGATTCTCTGTTACAACACATATGGATATTTCTGGATTCATGTATGCGACACACATACCATATTGTCTGGCCTCTATTACTGGTATCATCATGTTTGGCTTCTATTACTGGAATTACCTACTGGAATCACCTTGGAATCACTTGCTGGTATCATCACGTTTGGCTGGACTCTTCTCGATTCTCGTGTCGTATTCTGGATTCACTTGTACTTGCTGGGAGGGAAAATACTTGAGTAAGACATGTAGACATACCCCAATTCTGGAATCACCCCACATGCTGGAATCTACTGGAATGATAGCCATCTCACACCCGGCCGAGTGTGTGATGTGTCGGATTACCTATAGCCGTTTACATGTCGATCTCGGTATTTTAAAACACACTGTTAGAGTATAGTCTGGACTCACCCTAGAATCTTTGATCACTGACTGGAATCACCTGGTATCAAATTCATGTTGTCTGGATTTACGTTGGTCTTACACTTGTTTACATTTACTGTCTGGACTTATATCATGTTACCCTGGTTCAGCTAGTTCTATTTTTTACAGTCTTCATTGCTATAATTCTTCTCTTATTTAGTTATTTACTTTCCTTGCACTTTATCTGTCTTTCTTACCATCACCTGAATATAAACTGCCATTTTCATCAATACAACTGTCTATAACTGCTTTATAGTTCTTTGTCATTTACTTGGGTTTTCTAGATGAGATATGCTCGTTCCTGTCCTGACTGGACCTGTTGATAAATTTTACAGATAGCCTGGAGGTTGCCTGCTAGCCTAGAGGAGACACAGTAGAGGTTGTATAGTTAGTTATTTCAGTTGTATTGAGTTGTATTTATTCTATGGATTACTGTATTGAGCTTTGAGATGTTTTCTGGGTTTGTGTATCTTAGACACTTAGACTTCTATCTGCTGTATCTCCTTTGGATTTCATGTTTTATCTATCTTTTATCTCGCTCTACCTTAGTTGTGATTGAGACTGTATCTGCTATGTCACCTCCATTCGGAGAGTATATACTGTACAGGTACCTTTATATTGTTAGATGTTTGACCTAGGACAGCGTTCTACCGCCGACACTGCGGCGTAGGCTGGACGTACCCACGTCTCGTGCCCTTACTCTAGGGTGCGGGTCGTGACACGTTTTTAGTGGTGGCCCATGCAGGTCGAGTTTATGTAGTGGTATTCGAACTGGAGTATCACTACAGCCTGCAGTAGGATTAGGATTTTTTGGAGGTACTCAATCACATTAGGAAAAACTCTTAATCCGATTCCTTTTGTCTAAAATTGTTGCTTATTGACTTCCCTTGAATATAAACTGTTCTCCTTTGAATTTTTGCTTCATTCTCAGAAATTATTTCTTGTTTTGATCTGTCTTCATGATGGTTATGAAGACACGATCTCATCGCTTCGGTTCGGGGGATACTATCGAGAGGCTGGCCACCTCTCGTCCTGTTCATCAGGACCTCGAGACCACAGCTTCTGTTGTGCCGACTCAGGTTGGCGTTTCTGCTACATATTGGAGGTGCACCTCCGTCTGTACAGAGACTTTTCCCTTCGTTTTCGGTTTCTCTCAGCAGCAGCGATTCATACAGCATCAGCAGCAGAAATTTGTGCAGTATCAGCATCAGGATGGAGGAAACCAGCAGGGCGAGCTATCGTCAGGACAGTCGAGGATGCACTGACCATTGGAGATCTTGCTGCAAGTTCCGTTCTTCTCAATTCCATTCCCGCAATTGTCTTTTATAATTACCTTGAAATCCGATTCCATCTGTTCCTTGTTGATTGATTAATTTTGTCATGTTACTCTTTTGTTGTGTTTGTTTTTCTTCTGAGAAAATCATATGGGCTAGGTCACCTAAATCATGGGATCTAGAATCCTCGATAGTCGTGTTAGTTGGCATAGTGAGGACATGTAGTTATATTTTGGATGTATTCTCGGGTATGGAAATTTAAGGTTTTTGCCGTCGCATGCGGCAGTACGAAAATTTTAAATACTATGAACCTAAAGGTACGTACCTTAGTCAAGGACTCTGTGATTATCGTAGCCTTGCTCACTAGCATGATGAAGACTCTAGACAACATGGTTTTGGACAGACGCATATGATTAACAGATTGTATCTTGAGAAGGTTTAAACATCATACCCTTTTGATTGTTATAAATGACTAAGGAGTAGGGATATTTAGTTTTGTAGAGCTTATTCATAGGTAGTTCCTTCATAGTATAATGGTATGATGACTTGTAGAGTGTCTGTACCCTAGAGGTGATAATTAGCATTGGTGTTAGAATAGTAACCCATTGTAGATAATTCTCCTGTTATCTATAATACCAACCAGTTACACATAGGATATTAGTATGCCTTACAGCCTTGATGATTATTACTACTTTTCCTTACCTTTTCCAGTGAGGCACCCATGACCAGAGCCTGCCTTTGAGTATAGTTGTAGTTTCACCTAAGACCGAGAGGTCTATTTGCATAGATAGATTGCAGATGATATTGGCATATGGGATATAAGTTAGTTGGTATCTATAGGCCATTGTTGTATAGGGTTATAAACATGTTGTTTAGCCTATACTTGGTTCAGTTTTCCATTTTAGTTAAGTTCTCTTCGTGTTGAGTTCCTTTGTGTTGATCACCTTTATAGGCAGTGTGCAGACCCTTCACTAGATACCATGTCCCCTTGATTCAGACCATTCATCCTTAGCCTAGTTCTAAGCATTGTTTCAGACCCTTATAAGTTTAGTCTGCCTTAACCCTTGGTTGATCAGTCATGTATATATATATAGATGATATACTTAGGATATATGTGATGGGTTGTTGTTCTTGAGCATATATATATATATATATGTGGTATTTGGTATTCATGTGCTTAGCTTGTAGGTATTTAGTTATAGGTGACTTGATAGGATTGGGAAGTTAAGAGCTAGTCTATTATAGAGTTTCTCTTTTGCTAAATTCTAGTTGCCAACACCTAGATAGCTAGCATAGGTAAAACCCTAAGAAGTTGACCAGTTGATGACCAAGTACTTGGATGTTGAGAAATTGACTAGTGATTGACCCTTGACTATGTTTGACATAGAAGGGGGTGCGATCATCTTAATTTCGAGGACGAAATTTTTATAAGGTGGGTAGGATTGTAACACCCAATTTTCCAAATGAGGGTAATTTTGGAATTTTGTAATTATAATTATTATTTATTGATTATTATTTCATATTATAATTTTTGGTGATTTTTAATCATTTTTAAACTATTTAAAATTATGACTTGTGATTTTGACATTTTACTATTGTTTGGTTTTAATTTCGAGGAATTTGTCACCCCCAGTTTTCAGGAATAGGGATATTTTTGTCATTTTGTATTTTTGAAATATTTTTGAAATTTATTTTATTATTTATGATATTGTTTTGGGATTATTTGAGTCGGGTTCGAATTTCAGCTCAATCTGACTTGAAACGGGAACCCGGGGGTAGTGTTGACTTTATTGGACCCACACATTAGTTAGCCATGGCCCACATGATAGAAATATTTTAGTTAGAGGTTAGACTAATTATTATGGATAAGGTTAGTGTGATTAGAGACTTTAGAATGACTAATTTAGCCCCAACCAATTAGACCTTTCCTAATACTAATAGAATAGGTTAGTGGGGGCATTTTGGACCTTACCATAATAGGACAAATAGCCCCATATGGCCAGCCACTTTGGGAGAGGATAGACTCAAGTTCATTTCATTATTCTCATCCGCACTCTCTCTCTTGTTCTTCCCCAAATTTCTAGAGAGCAATCCCTAGCAATTTCTCCACCAAATCCTTCCATTTTGCCACCAAATCTTCTTTCCTTCTCCATTCTAGCCAAGGAGGAAGCTACCCAAGTTTGGGAGGATTCGGAGCTCGTTCGTGTCCTTTTGGAATCTCTACGTGTCGGTGTCGCTCCGGGAAGACTTTTCTTCGATTCGATCTACCGGGAGGTATAAATCCCTTCTCCTTTTCATTTTCTCATACATATAGGTCTATTTTGAACCCATAGGAATGACCCCCATGGTTGTATCTCCATTTTGTGTCCATTTTGTGTCCATTTGGAGGTCATAGCAGTGTCCTTTGTGTTGTGATTGTGTCCTAGTGGAAAAAACCCCCTATTTTGGACACTTGTGTGCATATATATATATATATTTATTTGTGTGTGGTTAGATGGTTAGAGAGTGGATTGGTCTTAGTTAGGATGGTTAGAATGAGTTTCATTTGGATACCTATGTTTGTATCCAAGTATCTTGGCCTATATGTGTTTTTTTGTCAAATCCGTCATAATTTTTATCCACGTTTTTATTAACCAAAGTAACTTAGAAATGTCATAACTTTTAGCTTAGAACTCCGATTTATCTTCCGTTTTTTTTAAAAGAACCGTATCGAAGTTAGCTTTCCAAATATATATTTTAATAAGCCAAATTCTTTCTGTAACTTTCTGTAGAATTATTTGAGTGTCAGCTGTACGAAAGACGAACGTGTTTCGGTATTTTTGCGATTCCGGGAGCTTCCGGACACGAAAATGCGATCCGTTTAAAGTTTCGGAAAGCTAACACGAAGAGCTACAACATAATTTAATCCTAGAATTTAATGAATGCCCAATTGGTACAGTATTGGTTTTAAGTAGAAGAGTGACTATACGATATATGCATTTTGTGTAACCTATGAGCCTATGTAGTATGGATATTAAATGAATATAGAGTATGTAATGCATGATATGTTAGATGAATAAAATGATATATATATGATATATATTCTCTTTACATTAATTTATATATATGGTTGAATGCAAGCATGTAGGAATACTATTAATATAATGCATATAAGCAATGCATGAATGAAAGAATGATATACAATATATGCATGAAAGTATATAATGAATGCTAGATATGAATGCAAGATATATATGTAATGATAATATGAATGCATAATGTATAAATATTGTAATGCAATATATAATGATAACATGTATGGTAATGTAGAGTATATGATGCAAGCATGAATGAATGGAGGAAATAAATGTATATAGGTAATATAGAATGTAATATATGAAAGGAATGAATGATAATATATAACATGATATGTAGGTAATTCAAGGTATGAAATATATGATGTGTGTATGTTTGTATATCTCTATGTTAATGTATGAAATGATATGAATATACAATGTATGCATATGTATAAAACATGTAGGTAATGCATAGATGCATAAATGAAATGAATGTTTGCAATATGTTAATATAAATACAAGTATCTAATATGCATGAATGTAAGTATAATATAATACAAGTATGCATGTATGTATCATGTAAATGCAATATACATGATATGTATGTATGCATGTATACAAGGTAAGTATGTATGTATGTATTTCTATAAACTGAGTTAACCTATAACCTTTTACACACATGCATTCATACACCCTTTGACATCATGTATCCCATGTCACATACACCTACCTATCACTATTTTTAGAACATTAACACATATCCTTTTATACACATGCCAAACACACACATACTCACTTAATCTTTTACCTCTCTTTCTCTCTCTCTCTATCTCTCTCTCTCTATATATATATATATATATATATATGTATGTGCCTATATATATAGCTTTCCTATATATATCTATGTATATGAATATGTGAATGTGAATAATATATATACATTATATGACTAAGTTTGTGTGCCTTGTTAGCTTATGGTTTAGTTTTGTGCTTGGTTTAGCAAGTGACTTAAGCTATGAGTTAGTAGCTATCTTGGATACTTGATTTACATATACTTAGTTTGTTTAGACCTAGAATAACTTGTTTGACCTAATTTAGACTTGTTAGACCTAGTTTGACCATAGTTGACCTAGGTTTGACTTTCAGGGTTAACCAAGTTGACCAAGAGTTGACTTTTGTCTAGATTGACCTAGAATCATGTAGAATGCATAGTAGAACTTCATATTATCATTTTGGACTTGTTGTGACTTGTGCAGTTCTGATTAGGAGCCAGACACCTCTCATCGGACAGTATATTTACTTTGGACATTCAGACATCAGATGAGTACATTCTCTGATAGTTCTCTCATTTATTTGTCAATTACTGTACTTCAGTTCTAGTTAGTTGTATGTGATTCTCTGTTACAACACGTATGGATATTTCTGGATTCATGTATGCGACACACATACCATATTGTCTGGCCTCTATTACTGGTATCATCATGTTTGGCTTCTATTACTGGAATCACCTACTGGAATCATCCTGGAATCACTTGCTGGTATCATCACGTTTGGCTGGACTCATCTCGATTCTCGTGTCGTATTCTGGATTCACTTGTACTTGCTGGGAGGGAAAATACTTGAGTAAGACATGTAGACATACCCCAATTCTGGAATCACCCCACATGCTGGAATCTACTGGAATGATAGCCATCACACACCCGGCCGAGTGTGTGATGTGCCGGATTACCTATAGCCGTTTACATGTCGATCTCGGTATTTTAAAACACACTGTTAGAGTATAGTCTGGACTCACCCTGGAATCTTTGATCACTGACTGAAATCACCTGGTATCAGATTCATGTTGTCTGGATTTACGTTGGTCGTACACTTGTTTACATTTACTGTCTGGACTTATATCATGTTACCCTGGTTCAGCTAGTTCTATTTTTTACAGTCTTCATTGCTATGATTCTTCTCTTATTTAGTTATTTACTTTCCTTGCACTTTATCTGTCTTTCTTACCATCACCTGAATATAAACTGCCATTTTCATCAATACAACTGTCTATAACTGCTTTATAGTTCTCTGTCATTTACTTGGGTTTTCTAGATGAGATGTGCTCGTTCCTGTCCTGATTGGACCTGTTGATAAATTTTATAGATAGCCTGGAGGTTGCCTGCTAGCCTAGAGGAGACACAGTAGAGGTTGTATAGTTAGTTATTTCAGTTGTATTGAGTTGTATTTATTCTATGGATTACTGTATTGAGCTTTGAGATATTTTCTGGGTTTGTGTATCTTAGACACTTAGACTTCTATCTGCTGTATCTCCTTTGGATTTCATGTTTTATCTATCTTTTATCTCGCTCTACCTTAGTTGTGATTGAGACTTTATCTGCTATGTCACCTCCATTCGGAGAGTATATACTGTACAGGTACCTTTATATTGTTAGATGTTTGACCAGGACAGCGTTCTACCGCCGACACTGCGGCGTAGGCTGGACGTACCCACGTCTCGTGCCCTTACTCTAGGGTGCGGGTCGTGACAGTCCACAACAATAAGATATATATACAATAACCACGATGAGAGAAAAAAAACTAATAACTGATCTGAATAGTCTCCAAGGTAGAGGCCAAAATATGATAGATAAAATAATCCCAAGAGAACAAAATGTGCCAAGATGGATGTCCACTACTCAACTCTCATAATACACAAAATAAAATAAATTACAATAAATAAAAGAGTTTCCGGAGGCAACTCCGGCTATATAGAATAATATCTAGCTAAATGTCTCATGCGGAGGGTAGCCCCGCATCCAAGTCCTCCTACATGCTTAGATCAGGGTCCACAGTCTGCTCATAATAAGTGGTACAGAACTCCTCTAACTCATCACCTAAAATGTTGGTTTTTCAGTCAGGAATGGAACAAGTACACATATGACAGCTATCCGAGACACAATAGAGTCACTGAACATATATACAGCATATGAGAATGAAACTGGAAAGTAACTAGCATCATAGTGTATGGAAAGGAACATGTAACTCGAGAAATAGCTACCAGAAAGTAATATGTAAACTATGGTAACATGGCGAGTATGAAGAACCAGATGAAGTAACTTGGAATATTAACTATCTATGTGTATTGAAATATCGATTTCGATGTGTGAACGGCTAAGGGGTAAATCCGGCACCCTGCACGTGTCGTATGCAGCTGCTATTATTCAAGAATAGATATATGAGATGGAATGGGTAGTTCACACGTCTACTAAGATATTTTCCCGCCCAGCTAGTACTCATGGAATCAATCGCAAGTGGGGTAAAGATAAAAAGATAATCAAATGTACAATAAAATCCATGATACTAAATCCTCGTGTGACGAGCGTGTCAACAAGCAAAAAAACATATGTATAACAGGTAGAGGAAACTATCAAGAACGGTAATAATCAGTATATGCACTTGCCTGTGGTCCTGAGCTGCGGGTATGAGTCAAGCACTGAGTCAAAGTCCAAGTAACCTATTTTTAGCATTTCTTAGATTAATAGATGTGATATGGGAATTATCAATTCTATCAATTATATCATTTCTACCATTTGTTATTAGCCTCATAAGTTAACCTATATGCACTTGGCTACCTACCATAGTCTCTACAAGCACTTCCCTATACTGCCATTATCTTATTCTATGTGCATAAGTCTATGGTTTGGGTATCTTCTCACTGGTGTCATTTACCCTTTTATAACCTAGATTTAAGGTTTCCCCTTCTCTGATACTCTGTATCTAAGGTACATCCTGTACCTACACCTTCCTTTATACTGTCCTAACCTTAAGGGATTTGATAGCCTCAATTCTTATCTCTGCTACAGCAACTACCTGCTGTCCGTTTACTATTGTTTAAACCATGCTATTGTACCTACTCCAATATGACACACAAATTCTAGCAAATATTGTTATACACTGTGGGTTAGGACACTCTTCTTATAGAACCTGTTCTTATAGGGACATGGTTGCACAGTTTACTTACTGCTACCCTTATTGTCATTGCTGTCCAATACCCTCCTATTTATACTAAATCGTGGCTATGGGTTTCATGCTCCATCTTCCAGATTTACCGTACATATCCTCCTAGCTCTTTCGACCATAGGATACATTGGAGTACATTGGTTAAGCCGCCTACAATAGATGGGGATGTTGCTCGCAGAGCTATTGCAACCTGCGGTTGCAGATCCTAATAACCATACCGCGCCTAACACATACTATTGGACCGCACTCTCTTGATTCTCTACTATGTGCATTTACCTAGGCGTATGACACACACCTCTTTATTCATCCTTCCAGGTGTCCTGCAACTGATGCACAGTTAGCTTTAAACCTGTTTTGTAGAGTACATGATACTCCACACTAGTCCTCTGTACTCATCCAAATTTCTTCATCCATTGGTGCACAGTCTTGGATTCACACACAAGCCATATGGGACTGATACCTTGCTAGCAGTTTGCAGTTTTATTGCTACTGAATGCAACAACTGTTGCTTACCCTGCCTGCTACCTACCATACCATTAGATACCCGGTGTACACTTGTGTCACCAGATTTTGCTGATACTACTACACCCAATACACCTAGGTTGACACAACCCTTAGTAATCTCTTCTAATCTCAATAACTACATTATATAACTACTATATTACCGTTGACCTACGGATAGGTACACATTGATACCAATTTCTCCAAATTAGCCTAATTCCCACATTTGATGGTCGGTAGGAACCTCCCCACACGCCTATACCATTGACATAGACACACAAGTTTGTCCTTTTGCACACACATAGAATACAATAGTTATAAGGATAGAAACTTCCCTGCGAAATCAAACTCGGACCCTTGCATCTAATGTACCCATGAATCCCAATTTGTTGCATACAACTTGACATCCAGTGTAGTATTTGTTCTCAATTGTTGTTGCATCTATGCTGACTGCTGCGTATTTACCTGCAAGTATAGCCATCCTGCAATCTCAAAACTTATGAGGAGTCATCCTATAAGCTACCTATTGTTCCAGACTGCTGCTACTCCATAGAAGGACAACTGTATGCTAGTTAGTGCATCTTGCATACTAATTTCAACCATCGTAGCTGCTATAACACTAGTAATCACCCATCCATGCATATATTCTATATTAACAGAACCTAGAGTCACATTATTTGCCAACGTAACTCTCCTACTATCCCAGGTATTATGTCGAACACATGGTGTGCTATGCTTCAACAGGTTGCAACTAAATAGAAAGAGAGATTAGGTTATTACCTTAACAAGGAACCTCTGCAATCGAGGTTGACACGAAGAAGATGTGGTTGCTACAAAAAATAGTTATTCTCAACTTCTTTTAACCGAGTTCTTCTAAAGGCACACCATGGTTGCTTCGGATTCAAAAAGGAAAAGGTTCCTGCAGCATGGGGTGTTCCTATATGTCAAACCTACACCCTATTTCGGATACTGAGTATTTAACCTATGTATAACCTTGTCAAAGTTCTCTCAAGCACTACCCAGAAATATCTATACTGTATTGAAACAATTTGAATTTAAACGAATATTTAGGATTCGAACGATTGGGAATATGGAAAAGAACATTACCTGTCGAAGGGTTCGGATGCTCTCTTCCCACAGATTCTCGAAGTTGACCTCGACTCGAAGGAGAACGGGGAGGCATGGCAGAGCTAGGGTTTTAGGAAAAGGTCGGCCTCACCCTCTCTCTATATATATGCTTGTCGATTGATGAATTTTCTTTTGAGGATCAAAGGAAATCCAAATTGAATTTGGATTTGAATTCCTGAATATAGTCGAGCTCTTGTGGTCGGCTAGAGCAGAGGATGTTTGATTGAAGGATTTAAATTTTTGGGGTTTTGCATATGAACCCCCCCCCCCCCCCCCCCCCCCCCCCCCTTCTCATGGTTTTTGCAAAAAGGGTCCTCCCTGTTCTAGTGCAATTTATCACATGTTTATATATATATATATATATATATATATATATATATATATATATATATATATATATATATATAATTACAAATATAAAATGGCAAGGATGAATTTTAATTATTATTGCTAATCAATCTTGGTTATCCCCTCTACCGAACTTGCATGATTTCTTCCAAGTGTCGAGTGACATTCAACACGAAAATCGGTTCGATATTTTTCTAGGGTTTGGTTGGAAGAACATTTGTAAAGAAATGGACAATTATCATTTAAAAAATAATACTAATAAAAATTTTGGGTGAGGGACTCACAAATCTATCCTCCTTAAACAAATTTCGTCCTCGAAATTTAAAGTTAAACGCGAAGGGGGGAGAGATACCTCACTATGCGAAAAGATAGGGGTAGCGCTCACGCATCTCGTCTTCCCTCTCCCAAGTGGATTCGCCTGGAGAATGGTGCCTCCATGCGACACGCACCAATGGAATAGTCTGGTTGCGCAGCACTTTCTCCCGACGATCCAAGATCTCCACGGGCTGCTCCTGGTAGCTAAGACTCGGTCATACCTCAATCTCCGAGTGGTTTAGCACGTGACTGGGGTCTGCCACGTACCGTATCAACTGGGACACGTGGAATAAGTTTTGCACTCCCTCCAATGTGGGTGGTAATGCCAAGCGTTATGCCACCTCTCCGATCTTCTCGAGGATGTCAAACGGCCCGATGTACCTCGGGCTGAGCTTCCCGCCTCCTTCGAAACGTATCGTGCCATGTGTCGGAGATATCTTCCAGAACACCATATTGCCAACCTAGATTTAAGCAAGGGTTACGACCTATTCCTATCATTATTATCAACCACAAAACTAAGGAAGATTATACCTCAAATTCTAACGCATTTCGGTGACTGTCAGCCCAGTTCTTCTGCCTGTCCTGAGCCATGTGCAGTCGCTCTGTAATCAGCTTTACCCTTTTTGCAGCATCTACGACCATCTCGAGTCCCAACAATGCACTTTTGCCTACATCGTCCCAAGATAGTGGGGTACGACATCTCCGTTAATATAAGGTCTCGAAAGGGGACATCTCGAAACTAGCTTGGTAGCTGTTGTTGTAGGAGAACTCCACAAGATGAAGGTGATCCTCCCACGAGCCACCAAAATCAAGTACGCATGTCCACAACATATCCTCGTGCGTCTGAATGGTCCGCTCTGACTGCCCATCTGTCTGTAGATGATAGGATGTGCTGAACTTGAGCGATGTGCCCAAGCTGGCCTGCAGACACCTTCAAAAGTGAGATGTGAATCTGCTGTCGCGGTCGGAGACGATACTCACTGGAACGCCATGCAACCCAATGATCTGCTTTACATACAACTCCGCCAACCTCTCCGTGGATAGTCTTACTTTTAATAGTAAAAAGTAGACCGATTTGGTCAACCTGTCAACGATGACCCAAATCGCATCTTTCCCTCCTAGCGAACGTGTAAGACCAGAAATAAAATCCATAGTGATATGTTCCCACTTACACTCGAGAATCGGCAATGGCTGAAGTAAACCTCCTGGTCTCTGTCTCTCGGCTTTGACCTGCTGACACACAAGGCATCTAGAAACGAAGCGTGCCACCTCTTGCTTCATGTCGTACCACCATACGTGGGCTCTCATATCCTTGTACATCTTGTTGGCTCCAGGATACAAGGAATACTGAGAACGGTGTGCCTCCTGCATGACCTCCTTTCACAGCTCTCCACTAGGTACACATAATCTCGTCCCGTGCCTCAACGAGCCATCCTCTGCAATGGTAAAGTCCTCCAACAAATCGGCGTGTGCCTATGCTATGATACCCCTCATCTTCTCGTCCTGATGTTGTGCTCCTCGTATCCTGTCCATCAATCCAGACTGAATCTGTATGCCCATCATCTGCATCTCAACTCCGAGAATGACGACCTCAATGCCTAAGCTATCAAAGTCTGCTAACAAGTGTCTGTCTCTCATCAAGAACATAGCCACTGGGTACTGACTCAAGGCATTCGCAACTACATTTGCCTTCCCCGGATGGTACTGCAACGAGATGTCAAAATCGTTCATCAATTCTAGCCATCTGCGTTGCCTCATATTCAGCTCCTTCTGCGTGAAAACGTACTTCAAGCTTTTGTGGTCAGTGAATATTTTCACACGCTCTCCGTACAAGTAGTGTTTCCACAACTTCAGGGTGAATATAACTGTCGCCAACTCCATGTGTTCTTCTCATATGGTCACACCTGTCTGGATGCATATGCTATCACCCTCTTATTCTGCTCTAAAATATACCCCAAGCCCTTTCCTGAAGCATCGCTATAGACAGAAAAACTGCTGGAACTGGATGGCAACGTCAATATGGGAGCTATTGTTAGCCTCTTCTTCAGCTCGTCGAATGCAGCCTGGCAGTCCTCTGTCCACACGAACTCTACGTCCTTCCGAGTGAGCCTAGTCATCGGCTCTACAATCCGAATAAAGTCCTGTAAGAACTTTCTGTAGTACCCCGCCAATCCCAAGAAGCTTCGAATCTCAGCCACAGAAGTCGGAGTAGTCCATGACTCGACAGAAGCAATCTTCTTCGGGTCAACGGATATACCGTCTCCTGTCACCACATGTCCGAAGAATTCTACCTTGTTCGAAAGCTTCCCGTAGAGCTTCTCCTTCCGGAGGGTCTCCAGCACGATCCTCAGATGCTCCTCGTGCTCTTCCGGCGACTTCGAATAAATGAAGATGTCGGCGATGAAAACTACTACGAACTTATCAAGGTATGGATGAAACACCTTGTTCATCAAATTTACAAAAACTGTCGGGGCATTGGTTAACCCAAACGGTATCACCATAAATTCGTACTGGTCGTACTTGGTCTGGAAAGCTGTCTTCGGAATATCCTCCCTCTTCACTTTCACTTGGTGGTACCCCGACCTCAAATCTTCGAGAGTACCCGTGCACCGCTTAACTGATCGAAAAGATCGTCAATTCTTGGTAACGGGTATTTCTTCTTGATCACCTTATTATTCAAGGTCCGGTAGTCAATACACATTCGCACCGTCCCGTCCTTCTTTGGCACGAACAGAACTGGTGCACCCCAAGGCGATGAACTCGATCTAATGAACCCTTTCTCCAGTAGCTCGTCAATCTTCTTCTTCAATTCCATGGCTTCTTTGTTGTTGATCCAGTATACTCGATGCGACTCTGGCTTCGTGCCTGGCACAAGATCAATGGAAAACTCAACGTCTCTTTCTGGCGGCAGTCCCGGTAGCTCTCCAAGAAAAATGTCGAGAAACTTTGCGATGATAGGATGGGGTAGCTCCTTCTCTGCTACCATGGCTCCAAAAATAGCATTGCTAAGCTGCTCTACTGCTCCTCTAGCAAACTCGAATACGGTCTCTCCAGGCGGACTAAATACAACACATCCGCGACGACAATCAATGCTAGTAAAATATTTACTCAACCAATCCATGCCGAGCACTATATCAAAGCTCGGGAGTAGTATTATGAGTAAACTAGCACGTATTTCCCGACCCCCTATGGTAATGCGGCATCGGACGCAAACATCTTTGACTAAGATGATGCCTCCGCCAGTCAAGATTTTATAGGTACAGTCGAAAGGCTCGGATACAATACCATATCTAAAAATAAAAGCTGCAGATATGAAGCTATGACTGGCGCTAGAATCGAATAAAGTAATGGCTGAAAAAGACTCAAGGAGAACAGAACCTGCTATCACGTCTGGAGATGCTAGTGTCTCCTCGACTGCCATGGCATAAGCTCGCCCTGCTGCTGGTGCTGGACAAAGTACTGCTGCTGTGTGGGCAGGGGCCCTCTCTGCTGCTCAGGTATCGCAGGCCTCGTCGGTGCTTCTGGGGCAGAAGTTGTCCTCTGTGCCGCATGAATCTGCATCGCTGGACACTCTCTCATCTGATGTGCGCTTGAACCGCAGAATAAACATACTCCAAGTCGTTTCCTGCATACCTCCCATGAATGCCTCGGCTTTTTGCAGTAGTTGCAAGGTCTAGGTGGTTGTCTCTGCTGGTTCTGCTGAAAAGTAGGAGCTCTATCTGGAGGCTGGTACTACTGCTGCTGAGAACGGGGCTGTGGCTGATGCTGTTGTGTTACAGTCTTCCCTGGAGCATTGGATCATTTTACCGATCCGGACTGGCTGTTGCCTCCTCCGTAGGCATCTCTATCTCTCTTCTACTTGCGCTTCAGCTCCTTCTCTACGTCATGTGTGACCTTCAAGATTCTTTCGTATGTGGTGGCCTGGCTGGTGGCAATGGCGATACGAATTTCATGAGACATCCCCTTTCTGAACTTCTTCGCCTTGGCTGCAGGGGTCAAGGCATCTGTGAAGCGACTGAGGCAGAAGAACTCGGCGGTGTACTCATAGATGGAGAGATTGCCCTGCTCCAGGCTCTCGAACTCATTTTCTAACTCCTCTCTGGCCGCGTCGGGGTAGAACTTCGTCTTGAACAACTCCTTGAATTCTTCCCAAGTCACATCTGGCACGGTGAATCGAGGCTGTATCTATACCACGTACAGGAGATGTCATAGAGTTGCATGCTAGCCGTCTCAACCTTCTTGTCTTCAGAAATTCGAGCCATCCGGAGGTTCTGATCCACGTTCTCCAACTCGTTGTCTGCGTAGAGTATCCCTTCCATTCCCTTGAATTTCCTGGGCCTAAGGTCCATGAAATTCTTGGAAGTTCCGGGGCGCAGTGGGGGAGCATCTCTAGTCTAAGGAGCCTCCCTCAGGGTATCTCGGAAGATGTCGGCCTGCCGTGTCTGGGAAGTGATGAGCTGTTGGAAGATCCTAAGGAGCGTAGCATTGTCCAACGTAGGTGCTGGAGGCAAGACTGGTGCTGGATGCTGGAAGGGTGCTGGTGGAGGAAACTGTGCTGGTGGCGGTGTCGACGGAGGGAACTGGGGATGTGGCGGAATGTCATCTCGGCAAAATCTCGAAGTCTACGACTGAGATGTCTCGCCCAGATAGGTGAAGTAGCCTCCGTGGGTCGGTGGGGTTCCATTCGTGGAAGACCCTCCGACGGTCGCTGGGGTGTTCAAGGGAACGGTGTTCCTTCCTTGAGAATCCATCTAACTGCCACAAAAGGAAAAATCGTTAGTCGGTATGGAGATTCAAACAGGATGCAGATCAAAGGAGTAATTGACATCAAATATGGAATTCAATAATGGTTTTAAACATGTGGAGATGGTCCTTAAAGTCCACTCCTACTCGCAGGTCCGCAGTAGTGCATCTAAGTTGAGTACTACCACGAGTTTTGTCGTTTTTGTGAAATCTGACCTGCATGGGCCACCATAAAAACGTGTCACGACCCGTACCCAATATTTGGGCATGAGCCGTGGGTACATCCAGCCTACGCCACAGTATCGGCGGTAGAACGCTGTCTAATTATCTTCATATTTTATCAAATACAACCATGCAGTTTATAGATTTCCACAATACAACCAAAACTCACAAGATCAGTCCACAGCATTAAGATATATATACAATAACCATGGTGAGAGGAAAAAAAACTAATAACTGATCTGAATAGTCTCCAAGGTAGAGACCAAAATATGATAGATAAAATAATCCCAAGAGAACAAAATGTGCCAAGATGGATGTCCACTACTCAACTTTCATAATCCACAAAATAAAATAAAGTACAATAAATAAAATAGTTTTCGGAGGCAACTCCGGCTCTATAGAATAATATCTTGCTAAATGTCTCCTGCGGAGGGTAGCCCCGCATCCAAGTCCTCCTGCATGCTCAGATCAGGGTCCACAGTCTGCTCATAATAAGTGGTATAGAACTCTTCTAACTTATCACCTAAAATATTGGTTTTTTCAGTCAAGAATGGAACAAGTACACATATGACAGCTATCCGAGACACCATAGAGTCACTGAACATGTATATAGCATATGAGAATGAAACTAGAAAGTAACACTACCAAAATAAGCCATATCAGCGACGAAATTAGCGACGCCAACTTAAAACGTCGCTAATATTTTTGGAATTAGCGACGCCAAAAGTAAGCGTCACAACACGTCGCTGATAGCAACAAACAGCGACATATTGCGACTATCTTTAGTGTAATAAAAAGCAATGTCGTTGATTTGTCGGAAAACGTCGCCAGTTGTATTAATTCAGCGACGTTTAGCGTCGCAAAGCTTATGGCGTCGCCGAATATTAAAGGAAAGTCGACGCTTTGTGACGTATTTACAGACGTCGCTAACTTGCTGCTAAATAGGGTTTCCTCGGTTCGACTTTTCATTTCTCCCTCTCACCAAATTTTTTGTTCCCGCCCCTCTTCCCCCGACCTCGACGACAGCCCGACCCCCTTCCCTCCGGCGCCGCTCATCCTCCTCCTCCACCGCGAGCCCCTTCTCCTCCTCCACCGCGAGATCCTCCTCCTCCTCCACTGCGAGATCTCCTCCTCCACCACCGAACTTGTCCTCCTCCTCCTCCTCCTCCACCACCGCGAGGAGACTGAAGGTAAATCTAACCCTAATTGAGGTGTTTTCGTATCCAAAATGGACACGGAGACACATTACGACCATGTGTTCACTGATACAGTGTGTTCGTGAAGTTTTGGACACTTTGTGTCCATTTGTTGGACACGTGGACACCCCCAAGCATGCATATATATGTATTTCACCTCTGTACACTTAATCCCCTACTTACACTTGTGTATTTTCGTATTAATTTGGATTTGCATATTGGGTTTGGGTTTCGATATAGTGTTTGATACATTGTTTCACCTTGCAACATTCCTACACTTAGAGACGTTTAGTACACAACTAATTATTTTATCCTAGTTCGCAAGTGTACTTTTGGGTAATCTAGGTATATTAGTTTACCAATATCCCCAATGGCCGGAGATTTTAAGGATCGCTGCATTGCAAAAATTGATAGCAACACCTATGTAGTTATCAATTTATTTGTTTTATGTTATCAATTTATCTGTTTTATCCGCTGCAAAACTTTTACAAAAATAACTATTTTATAAATATACACGAGTACGACTTGTACAGTGCAACATAGACCTGTATGATATCACGTCCGTGGTGACTTATTGATTCGACGGAATCGAAGCGAATAAGTATGATTAGATTGTTGTAGAGGGTTGATGTTACTAAAGCGAAATACAATCTGTTTGTTCTAGAGGGTTGATGTTACTAAAGAGAAATACAATTTGTTTGTTGTAAGGGGTTGATAGTATTATTCAAACACCTCTGAAATCCAAGAGCCATCAGGGTACATCCGAGGAGGAGGAGGAGGAGGAGGAGGAGGAGGAGGAGGAGGAGGAGGAAGACTCGGAGAAGGAGTCGAATGAGTCGGCGGGTGATAGCAGATGATTGTAAGACAGGGAGCGAAAAAATAGGCGAAGAAGAGGACGATACGAGTCGAAAGGGAGATTCGAGTGACAATGTAGGCACCAAAAAGTTGGATAGCGTCACAAACGAGGAGGCTCGAGTACAAGGCGGCAATGATGTTTATGTGAAGAAGAGGTACAAAATTTCTTTTCTTATGACCCGCGTCAGAGGAGGAGAGAAAACCGGTAGCGCAGCGACGAGTGCGAGTCAGAGCTCCGGGCCGGCAAAGAGGATCCGTTCCCATTTCGACTCTGCAGCCAGCGAGAAGTTGAAGAAGCTGGGCACGCTGAGCAGCCCGTTATGCCTTGATGAGGACGATCCGGAAGACAATACTGATCAAGCATCTTCCTTCTCCTCTCCTCCACTATGGCTCTGGACCCATCTGCTCCTCCCTACTTCCCTTCTTCTTGTTTGACTCTCTCAGCCACATATGATATCCACCTCAAGTGTAGAGTCGGGGGAGAAGAAGTGGGCAGGAAGAGGAGCGGGAAGCAGCACAGCCGGCGGCATGACCCGGAGGAAGTACAGATGTTTTCTTCAAATCCGTAGGAGAACTATAAGGATATATCTTTTCACAACATGTCATATTGTCAAAGACCCTTAATGTGAATATCATGTTACCGCGGTGTCGGAAGACTAACATGTCATAATTTTTTAAGCCGTGTGTTTTGACATAATCCTTCCAACTCTTTCCTCCTATGTAGTAATCTTGCATTACTATATAGCAGGAAAGAGTTTGAAGGATTATGTCAAAACACACGGCTTAGAAAATTATGACATGTTAGTCTTCCGACACCGCGGTAACATGGTTGTCACATTAAGGGTCTTTGACAAGGTGATATGTTGTGAAAAGATATATCCTTATAGTTCTCCTACGGATGTTGAAAAAAACCTCTGTACTTCCTCCGGGTCATGCTGCCGACTGTGCTGCTTTTTCCTCCTCTTCCTGCCCACTTCTTCTCCCCCGACTCTATACTTGAGGTAGATATCTTATGTGGCTGAGAGAGTCAAATAAGAAGAAGGGAAGTAGGGAGGAGCAGATGGGTCCAGAGCCATGGTGGAGGAGAGGAGAAGGAAGATGCTTGATCAGAACTTGAGGTGGAAAAGTTGTGACGTTGACAGCGTGAGAGAGGGAGAGGGTGAATGGAGGGAGGGAAGTGGCTGCATGCCTTTGGCTCACTCGATCGAGCGGTATTTATCCTCCGACCCTCATCCTTCGGCAATAATGATACGACAACCTATCACTATATCTTATATAGTAGTAGATGATGTCTTAGTATTACATTATGTGAGTTCATCTTGATTCTGTTACATTCTTCAGATACTAGATACGATAAGAACATATACTACACCATATGTACAGAACATAGATGATTCACACTAATGTATGCTAGAATGAATTTTGGGTTGTGTTCTGAGCCATTCGTTCCCATACTTGGCAATTAAGCCATTCGACTGGCGAGGCAGAAACTATGTAGCCGTAGATAAAGTTGACTGTCCTCCGACCCTCATCCCTCGGCAATGATAATACGACAACCTATCACTATATCTTATATAGTAGTAGATGATGTCTTAGTATTACATTATGTGAGTTCATGTTGATTCTGTTATATCCTTCAGATACTAGATACGATAAGAACATATACTACACCATATGTACAGAACATAGATGATTCACACTAATGTATGCTAGAATAAATTTTGGGTTGTGTTCTGAGCCATTCGTTCCCATACTTGGCAATTAAGCCATTCGACTGGCGAGGCAGAAACTATGTAGCCGTAGATAAAGTTGACTGTCCTCCGACCCTCATCCCTCGGCAATGATGATACGACAACCTATCACTATATCTTATATAGTAGTAGATGATATCTTAGTATTACATTATGTGAGTTCATCTTGATTCTGTTATATCCTTCAGATACTAGATACGATAAGAACATATACTACACCATATGTACAGAACATAGATGATTCACACTAATGTATGCTAGAATGAATTTTGGGTTGTGTTCTGAGCCATTCGTTCCCATACTTGGCAATTAATCATGTGAAATAGAATTGATTATGTTTAGTTTGTCTTATGATACAGATTTTCACATCCAAATTGAAATGGATCGTTACTTCGTTGATCGTACATGGATGTACTAGCGGATCAACCTCCTGGACCGTAGGTACTTATAAGTATTGACCGTATCGAATTAGTATTGATCTATCATTTTGGTATGGGCCGTATCGGTTGGTATTGGTCTTAGCGAATTGGTATCGTCCTATCCGATATGTATCGGCCGTATAGCTAGGATTCATATTGGCCTTATCGATTTGGTATCGGTCATATCCGATAGGTATCGGCCGTGTTGGATTATTATATACCATTTCGGATTAGTATCGTCGGAAAGTAGTCGACAATGCTTCGTATTGTGAAGTTGAAATGCCGTCGCTATTCCGTCGCTTGACGACTACGTAGCGACGGACCGTTATTAGCGACGAGCTGATTGTCGACGGATTTTTTTGGCCAAGACCCGTCAGTGATCGGTCGCTAATAGAAATTCCCGTCGGACGGGCGACGGATCTGGCCGTCGCTAAATCGACAAATTTTGGTAGTAATTGTTGTAGACTTGGTTATAGGGACTGAAATCTGTGTACAGTGAGAAATGGACATTCTGAGAACTGGACATTGTGTGATTATTGTAGACTTGGTTATAGGGACTAAAACCTGTGTACAGCGAGAAATGGACATTCTGTGATTGTTTGGATCCTATTCTACAGTGAGAAATGGTTATCTTTTTAAACAGCAGGGAGAAATGGACATTCTGTATTTTATTTTTTTATTTTTTTGCAGATTTAGCGACGTTTACCGACGTCCACCGACGTACGTTTGCGTCGGTAAACGTCGGTAAATCTGCAATATTTTCTAGGGTACCGACGTTTACCGACGTCATTATACGTCGAAGAACGTCGGTAAACGTCGGTGCACGTCGGTAATCATCCCAGGAATTCCTAGGACTTTATAGACATGTACCGACTTTGAACACGTCACTAAACCACCGACAACACGACGGTAATCGTCGGTAAAGTTACCGACGCGTAGCGACGTCAAAAACACGTCGCTAATACAACGACGACACGACGGTAGAAGTCGGTAATATAACGACGTATATATACGTCGATAAACGTCGGTACTTGCGACGTTTGACGACGTTTTGAAGATCAGCGACTTACATTTCTGCGACCAGCCCAAAACGTCGGTAATTTCGTCGCTAAATATTTTTAGCGACGAAAATTGTCGTTTTAGTGACGTCTTTAGGCGTCGCTAAAACGACGTATTCTGGTAGTGTAACTAGCATCATAGTATATGGAAAGGAACATGTAAGTCGAGAAATAGCTACCAGAAAGCAATATGTAAACTATGGTAACATGGCGAGTATGAAGAACAAGATGAAATAACTTAAAATATTAACTATCTATGTGTATTGAAATATCGATTTCGATGTGTGAACGGCTAAGGGGTAAATCTGGCACCCTGCACGTGTCGTGTGCAACTGCTATTATTCAAGAATAGACATATTGGATGGAATGGGTAGTTCACACGTCTACTAAGATATTTTCCCGCCCAGCTAGTACTCATGGAATCAATCAGAAGTGGGGTAAACATAAAAAGACAATCAAATGTACAATAAAACCCATGAAACTAAATCCTCGTATGACGAACGTGTCAACAAACAACAAGACATGTATAACAGGTAGAGGAAACTATCAAAAATAGTAACAATCAGTATATGCAATTTCTCCCAAGTGTTAAGTGACATTCAACACGAAAATCGGTTCGATATCTTTCTAGGGTTTGGTTGGAAGAACATTTGTACAGATATGGACAATTATCATTTAAAAAAATAATACTAATAAAAATTTTGGGTGAGGGACTCACAAATCTACCCTCCTTAAAAAAATTTCGTCCTCGAAATTTAAAGTTAAACGCGAAGGGGGAGAGATACCTCACTGCGCGAAAAGATAGGGGTAGCGCGCACGCATCTCGTCTTCCCTCTCCCAAGTGGATTCGCCTGGAGAATGGTGCCTCCATGTGATACACACCAATGGAATAGTCTGGTTGCGTAGCACTTTCTTCCGACGATCCACGATCTCCACAGGCTGCTCCTGGTAGCTAAGACTCGGTCCTACCTCCATCTCCGAGTGGTCTAGCACGTGACTGGGGTCTGCCATGTACCGTCTCAACTGGGACATGTGGAATATGTTGTGCACTCCCTCCAATACGGGTGGTAATACCAAGCGTTATGCCACCTCTCCGATCTTCTCGAGGATGTCAAACGGCCCGATGTACCTCGGGCTGAGCTTCTCGCCTCCTCCGAAATGTATCGTGCCACGTGTCGGAGATATCTTCAATAACCCCATATTGCCAACCTAGATTTAAGCAAGGGTTACGACCTATTCCTATCATTATTATCAACCACAAAACTAAGGAAGATTATACCTCAAATTCTAACGGTCTTCGGTGACTGTCAGCCCAGTGCTTCTACCTGTCCTGAGCCACGCGCAGTCGCTCTCTAATCAGCTTTACCTTTTCTGCAGCATCTACGACCATCTCGGGTCCCAACAATGCTCTCTCGCCTACATCATCCCAAGATAGCGGGGTACGATATCTCCGTCCATATAAGGCCTCGAAAGGGGACATCTCGATAGTAGTTTGGTAGCTGTTGTTGTAGGAGAACTCCACAAGGTGAAGGTGATCCTCCCACGAGCCACCAAAATCTAGTACTCATGTCTGCAACATATCCTCGAGCGTCTGAATGGTCCGCCCTGACTGCCTATTGTAGGACCGATTGTAGGAACGAGTTGTAAAGCGCAATACTCTAGAGGGGAATAAATAGAGTAGGCAGCAGAAATTAACTATTTAAAAATGTTAGTAACAAGATCACAGATAATATATCACAGATATGTAAATGAAAAGTAGAGAGTAGAGAGCAAACACAAACACAAGGATGTATACTGGTTTCCCTCTTGTGAGGACTAGTCCAGTCGGAAGAACTCTAGCTTCCAGTTGAATCCATTATGGAAAATCACCACAAGTTTTCATCCGAAGTTCTTGTAACTTCTATCACGCGAGCTTTGATCCGAAGTACTCGACCAACTTCAATTGTGAAGTGTGTACCTTCAATCAAGCCTCTGATTACAATCACTCTAAAACTTCTAGACCGTACCGCATTGGCAAATCGACTAGAGGATTGTAACTGGCTTGGGATTTAAAAATGAATAGCTCAGAATACTTTGGAAGAAGTAGTAGGCTTATAGAGAAGAGATATGAAAGTGAATTGGTGTTGAGTGAGTTGAAATGATCGAAATCCTTCTCTATTTATATTTTTTCCAAAGGCAGAATTCTGACAGAATTTGGGCAGAATTCGGGCAGAACTCTATGAGAAAATCTCGTTGGGATCCGTAACTGCAGGAAGACCAAGTTCAAAACGCAACGTTCATTAACCGAACTCTGGCCGAATTCGGGCCGAGTTCTGCTAGGGTTCTGTTAGGGTTTTTGCAAATTAGTTTTTGGGCTTTTTGAAAACTTAAACAGTTAGGAAGTAGTTTGGGCTTTTGTAAGTGGGCTTATTTTCAAAATGAAAGGGTATTTTGAAAATGTTTCTTGGGTAGCCTATTTGCCAGTACGATGCAGTGTACATCGTATTCCTAGACTCAATAAATGTGGAAAATACATTGATAAAATAGGAAAACCAAGAACCCTTTGATGACGCCTTTCTTCAGAAATTTGAGCAAACTTGAAGACGCTTTTTTCACTTGACGGCGGTCGTCCAAAGATAAACAGATCTAGAAATATACCCCCGATGCGAGGCCCCGGATTGGTCGTTAGGCGGTTCAGAGAAATCTTCTTGTATAATGTCGTCTTTGGCCCATCAATAATTCTCTATTGCATATGTCCTGGTTTGACAAAGTTTGATCATGCCTACTGCATGTCTAAGAACATGTTAGATGAACAAGACAATATGATACAAGCATAGCAATATGATATAGAGAACATTTAGGACAATGCTAAGTTTATATAGAGAACAGTTAGGACAATGCTAAGTTTAAGTAGCAACATAATAGTGATTACATGAATATTAGTGACGTCATTATGGTAAACTTAATTGATTAGCCATATTCAAAAACATGATATAATCATTGGGCTAACACCTATCTGTCTGTGGATGATAGGCTGTGCTGAACTTGAGCGATGTGCCCAAGCTAGCCTACAGACTCCTCCAAAAGTGAGACATGAATCTGCTGTCGCGATCGGAGACGATACTCACTGGAACGCCATGCAACCTAATGATCTGCTTCACATACAACTCCACCAACCTCTCCATGGATAGTCCTACTTTGAATGGTAAAAAGTAGGCCAATTTGGTCAACTTGTCAACGATGACCCAAATCGCATCCTTCCCTCCTGGCGAACGTGGAAGACCGAAAACAAAATCCATAGTGATATATTCCCACTTCTACTCGAGAATCGGCAATGGCTGAAGTAAACCTCCTGGTCTCTGCCTTTCGGTTTTGACCTGCTGACACACAAGGTATCTAGAAATGAAGCGCGCCACCTCTCGCTTCATGCCGTACCACCATACGTGGGCTCTCATATCCTTGTACATCTTGTTGGCTCCAGGATGCAAGGAATACTGAGAACGGTGTGCCTCCTGCATGACCTCCTTTCGCAGCTCTCTACTAGGTCACATAATCTCGTCCAGTGCCTCAATGAGCCATCCTCTACAATGGTGAAGTCCTCCAACAAACCGGCCTATGCCTGTGCTATGATACCCCTCAGCTGCTCGTCCTGATGTTGTGCCTCTCGTATCCTGTCCATCAGTTCAGACTGAATCTGCATGCCCATCATCTGCATCTCAACTCCGTGAATGACGACCTCAATGCCTAAGCTCTCCAAGTCTGCTAATAAGTGTCGGTCTCTCGTCAAGAACATAGCCACTGGGTACCGACTCAAGGCATCCGCAACTACATTCGCCTTTCCCGAATGGTACCGCAACGAGATATCGAAATCCTTCATCAATTTCAGCCATCTGTGTTGCCTCATATTCAGCTCCTTCTGCGTGAAAAAGTACTTCAAGCTTTTGTGGTCAGTGAATATTTTCACACGCTCTCTGCACAAGTATTATTTCCACAACTTCAGGGAGAATATAACTGCCACCAACTCCAGGTCATGGATGGGATAATTCTTCTCATGTGGTCGCAGCTGTCTGGATGCATATGCATACTGCTAGGTCAAGTGGGTAGCCCTAAGTGTCGATGCCATTATCGACTATGTCCGAGATAATTCCAGGTCTCTACTAACCAAGTCTACGCTAACAAGAATATAATGATGTATATATAAAACTGTAATGCAAGGCACGTTATACTTGCCTTCAATGCCGCAATGCGCAAATAGTGCTCCGGTCCCTTATGCCTCAATCACGTCGTCCAAGAGACCTACAATTGCACAACCAAGTCTTATGATACGCTACATGAACATCTATGACTATGCATCTAATCACACAAAAAGTAGAGTGTACGTTATCTATACTAGATGTCACATTCAAGTACTAAGTTATATTTACCCAAGGAAGTGCACATACAACTCTTCCTATATGTTAGGGACATATATCTACAAGTATAGGAGCATATCCACAAGTTGCACATGAGAAGTCTATATGTATAAGCATAGAAATTATATATACACAAGTCCTATATTATGTATAATTACACAAGAGTATCCCTAGAGCATATATATACAAGTTTCCGTATTGTGATGGAAAATATATACAAGTTGTATATATATATAAAGTGTGTTCACAAATAAGGTTACTAGGATGTAGACACATAGTTTTAGAAAGCCTATACGTATAAGGATATTACATACATGCATGGAAAGTAAGTATATACATGTATATATACATTATGAGACTATATATATATATATATATATATATATATATATATATATATATATATATATATATATATATATATATATATATATATATATATATATATATATAATAAAATATATATATATATAAATAATATATATATATATATATATATAAAATATATATATATATATATATATATATATATATATATATATATATATATATATAAATATATATATATATATATATAAAATATATATATATATATATATATATATATATATATATATATATATATATGAAAAGTATATATATATATATACATATATATATATATATATATATATATATATATATATATATATATATATATATATATATATATATATATATGTACATGTATAAGAAAGAGTATTTATATATATATATATATATATATATATATATATATATATATATATATATATATATATATATATATATATATATATATATATATATATATATATATATATATATATGTACACAATGAAGCAAGGAGTATTTATGTGAATGAGTATTTGTATGAATGACTATATATATATATATATATATATATATATATATATATATATATATATATATATATATATATATATATATATATATATATATATATATATATATATATATATATATATATATATATATATATATATATTTTATCTATATATATATATATATATATATATATATATATTATATTTATAAAAAAAAAAAAATATATATATATATATATATATATATATATATATATATATATATATATATATATATATATATATATATATATATATATCTATATATATATATATATATATATATATATATATATATATATATATTATATATTCATATATATATATATATATATATATATATATATATATATATATATATATATATATATATATATATATATATACATACATATATATTTTTTTTTTTAAAACCAAGCGGCCGTGTCGAAGACACCCAGCCACCGCTTGGCCCGGGGACCGTGGGCGAACCACCAAGCCGCTCCCGTGGGGGCTCGAACTCCGTCCGATGCCCCAAGTGCCGGTGAGCCTAGCCACTTGAGCTACAAGCGCCCGACGAATATATATATATATATATATATATATATATATATATATATATATATATATATATATATATATATATATATATATATATATATATGTATATATATATATATATATATATATATATATATATATATATATATATATATATTTTTTTTTATATATATATATATATATATGAACCATCTAACATTACAGATGCATTTATATGCACACAATAGTCATATATATATATATATATATATATATATATATATGAACCATTTATATATGGTTCATATATATATATAAATGGTTCATATATGAACCATATATATATATGAACCATATATAAATGGTTCATATATATATATATATATATATATATATATATATATATATATATATATATATATATATATATATATATATATATATATATTTTATATATATATATGAACCATCTAACATTACAGATGCATTTATATGCACACAAGAGTCATATAAAATATATTTTATTTTTTTATTTTATATATATATATATATATATATATATATATATATATATATATATATATATATATATATATATATATATATATATATATATATATATAATGTAGCTCAAGGAAGAAGGGGGGAGTGTACCATGATGGAGATGATGGAGGTGATGGAGAGGGGGTGGCTGCCGCTGGCCTAGGGGGAGCTGTGGTCGGCCATGGGGGGGCTGTGGTCGGCCAAGGAGGGTGAGGGAGGAGCTGCTGCGATGGTGGCTGTGGTAGAGATGGTAATGGGTGTGGTGGTGGTGCTGCTCTCGGTTTGGAGGAGGAGGAGGAGGAGAAGAGGTGATGGAGATGATGGTGGCTGTGGTGGTGGTGCTCTCGGCCAAGGGGGAAGAGGGGGAGAAGAGATGATGGAGATGATAGTGGCTATAGTGGTGGTGGTGCTCTCGGCTAAGGGGGAAGAGGAGGAGAAGAGGTGATGGAGATGATGGTGGTTAAGTGAAGATGAAGAAGAAGGAGGGAGGAGTTCGGTTTTGAGGGAGAGGGAGTTGTAACCGAGAGGAGAGAGGAGAGATAAGAGATAACCGTAAGAGAAAGGGGGGAGTGATGGCTGTCAGCTTTTGGGGTGAGGAAAGAGAGAGTGTGTGAGAGGGGGGGGGGGTGTTTCCAAGGATAAAGGAGGAGTTATGGTGGTGGTGTGTGTGTGTTTGAAAATAGAGAGAGAGAGTATGGTGATGTGACATGTAGTGTTTGGTATTTTGTAGGAATAGTTGGTATTGTGTGTTTGGGTAGGGATGAGAGAGGGTGTCATGGTGCTTAGGTTGGGTCCAATTGAGTTGGGTTGGGTCACAATTGAGTCTAGTTGGGTCTTAGTAATTAAAATGACTTAAATTAGCCATTTATAATCATAGATAAATAAATAGTACATGTGGACTCAATTGGATGGGACACATGTGGCATGTGTATAGTAGGCTCAAAAGGGTCCGTGTCAATGCCTTGTGTTGATAAGTTTGGGTCTAACGGGTGTCCCCAATTCAAGTTGGAAGTAAATGTGGCTCAGTGGGGTAAATCGAGATTGGGTCAAATGTCCAGAAAGTTGTGCGATAAAAATAAAGCAAAAGATGGTGTATCTGAGTGGGACACGAAGGTCATGGGTGTAGAGTGTCTCGAGTAGATCATGCATGACAAGTTGGTTTGGAGAAAATGACTAGTCTTGTGCTCCTAATTTGATAGTCTTGTGCTCGATCTCGAAGTCTTTCATTAGCTCCAACCACCGTCTCTGTCTCAGATTCAGTTTCTTCTGAGTGTAGACGTACTTTAAGCTCTTATGGTCCGTGAATATCTCTACCCTCTCACCATACAAGTAGTGTCTCCAAAGCTTCAGGGCAAAGATAACCACGGCAAGATCTAAGTCGTGGGTTGGATAATTCTTCTCATGAACCTTTAGCTACCTTGAAGCATAGGCTACTACCTTCCATTGCTGCATCAAGACCCATCCCAATCCCTTTTCGGATGTGTCGCTGTAGATCACGAACCCTCCTGGTCCGGATGGAATAGTCAGAATAGGTGTTGTGGTAAGGTGCTTCTTCAGCTCATCAAATGCCACCTGGCACTCCTCTGTCCAGATAAACTCCTGCTCCTTGCAGGTCAAATGGGTCATCGGCTCAACGATCCTCGCGAAGTTCTCTACGAACCTCCGGTAATATTCGACAAGTCCAAGAAAGCTTTTCACCTTCGAGACATTGGTAGGGGTCGGCCATGTCTCTACGGACGAGATCTTCGCTGGGTCTACAGATATACCCTCTCCTGAGATGACGTGTCCGAAAAAAGAGACACGGTCCAGAAAGAACTCGCACTTGCTCAACTTGGCATAGAGTCTCTCGCTCCTCAACGTCTCCAACACAATCTACAGATGCCTCTCGTGCTCCTCGTGGCTCTTCGAGTACACCAGTATATTATTGATGAACACGACCATGAACTGATCCAAGTACTGGTGAAACACTCTGTTCATCAGATTCATGAACACATCAGGCACATTGGCCAACCCAAAAGGCATCACCAGGAACTCGTAGTGACCATAACGTATCCTGAAGGCCGTCTTCGAAATGTCCTCCCTCTGTACCTTCACTTGATGGTAACCCGATCTCAAGTCGATCTTTGAAAACACTCTGGCTCCAGTCAACTGGTCAAACATGTCGTCAATCCGAGGCAAGGGGTACTTGTTTTTGATGGTCAGTGCTTTCAGGGCTCTGTAATCAATGTACATTCGGACAGTCCTATCCTTCTTCGCCACAAACAAAACTGGGGCTCCCCAAGGTGAAGCACTCGGTCGGATGAATCCTATAGTCTGCAACTCCTCCAGCTGAAGCTTCAACTCATCTAGCTCCTTCTTCGCCAACCGGTACACATTAGAAGAGACTGGTGCTGCTCCTGGTACTAGCTTGATGGAAAACTCCACTTGCCTGTCAGGTGGAAGACCTGGTAACTCCTCTGGGAAGACTTTCATAAACTCTGCAACAATCGACGGTGGTGCTGTCTCCGTCGCCATGTAGACACCGACAGACCGGCCTACTCCTCGCTCTACGGTCCCTCTCATGAACTCGAACTCTGGATGATCTGGTGGTCTGAAGATGACGCTCCCCCTCCGGCACTCTAAGATGGCATGATACTGGCTTAACCATTCCATCCCCAAAACAATGTCGAAGTTTGGCATAGAAAATACCAAAAATTGAGCTCTCATCTCTCTCCCATATACAACCACAGAGCACGTCCTATATGTGCTAGCGACTGGGACGATCCTTCCACCCGTAAGAATCCTCCAACTCTTGGGTAAGGGAGAGGTGGCTACTTTGTGCATAGCAACGAAACTACTAGATATGAGAGACATAGTGGCTCCGGAATCGAACAGTGCAACAGCAGGCAAAGATGCAACTAAGATAATACCTGTGATCGCCACTCCCTATGGCTCATTCTGCTCCGGTGCCATAGCAAAGACCTGTCCTCTTCTCTGGGCCGCTGTCTGCTGACGGTACTGCACCTCCTATGGGGGCAGTGGTCTCCGCTGATATCCTGGCGCTCGCTGGGCTGCAGTCGCCTATGCTGGTGGCATGGGTCCTGGGGGAGCTGGCCTGGGGGCCAACTGCTAAGCTCTGTCATTGTGCTGTGGGCAGTCCATGGCCTGATGCTGTCCCGATCCATACCTCAAGTACTGGTTGAGCCGCTTTCTATACTCCTCTGAATGTGTCACTGCTTGCCACAGTAGTGACAAGTCAGAAGCTCGCTCTGCTGGTACGGGACGGCTCTCTTCTGCTGATGATGGGTCCCCGGGCGTCTGGTCGAGCCTCCCGTATGAACTCTGGCTGGTGCAGCTGTCTGAGTAGGGCGCCTCGCGCTCAATGGATCCCGGTTGATAGCTTCCTGGACTATGGCCTCAGCTAACACCTCATCGTAGGTATTCTTCGACTGTGCGTTCTGTACCTCTGAAGCTCCTTCGTCAGGCCGTAATAGAACCTCCGGGCCTTCTTCCTCTCATCTGGTAGTAGTAGCATGTCAAACCGGCTGAGACGACTGAACTCTGTGTCATATTCGTTTACGGTCATGTTCTCCTACTTAAGGTGGAGGAACTGATCGTAGAGAGCATCTCGGACGGTAGCTGGGATGTACTTCGCCTCAAAGTACTCAAGAAACTGCTCCCAAGTCTTGTTCTTTTTGACTTCACGCTCCTTTGAATCCCACCAATGATGGTCATTCCCCTCCATCTGAGTCCTCACGACAGTCATCCATAAGTCAGTAGGTAGCTGCGAAGCCTCCAAGTTCTTCTGCGTGCTGGCTATCCAGTCTGATATCTCCTCTGGGCTCTCATCCCCCTTGAAGGGCTTTAGGTTCAGCTGACGGTACCTCCAAATGCTGCCCACTGCTGGACTAGTGCTGGGGCTGTTTGTGGTGCCAGTGCTGGTGATGTTATCCTCTCCAAGGCAATCATCAGAGTCTGTCTCATAGCCTCCGTCTGTTGCTACTGCTGTTGCATCATCATTTGGAAGAACTGAAACATCTAGGGCTGTCCCTCTGGCTGTGGCATCTATGGCGGGATAGGTGCATACGACATCTGCTGCTGGTACGTGCTCCATGTGGCATCTGGGGAGGATTGGGTGCATAGGGCACTACTGCTGATACGCTCCCTGTGGCATATGGGGAGGGAAGGGTGGCGATGAAGGCAAAGGGTTCTCCTCATATCGCATTGGTGCCTGGGACGTCTGACCCTCCTGTTGCATGGGTGCCTGCTGCGACACGAACCTCGCATGGATGGATAGAGTCATTGGGACGGTCTGAACTCTTTCGGAAGTCTGGGTGTTTATAGGATCTGGAGTCCTATCGTCGCTGGGCGAGGTGTCGGATGCTTGAACAACGCCATAAGTCGTGCGTCCACTGTGCAAATGCATCTCTTTCAAGGAGACAAAACTTCCATAAGATAGGTGCACGAGATAAGCAAGATGCTGGATTTTCAATCATAAGATTCGGAACGCAGAAGTCAAAAGTGGTAATCAATTTGGATAAGATTCTACATTCCTAGTCCTAATTGCAGGCTCGTGTCAATTTTACCCTAAGCGATGAACTGCGACCTGCATAGGCCACCACTAAAACTATGTCATGCCTGTTTGCTATGAAATATAAAAGAGCAGAACAGTTTTATGGGAGGACTGGACTTTTACTTCATGTTACAAACTCGCTTGTACAAAGAAAGCCTAGGGACGAAAATCTAGGTACAGCAATCTAAGTACAATTGTTTATTTTTGATTCTGGGGGTGACGATAGAGGCTCAGGAAAGCGACGGCAGCTCTGCCTTACTCCTTGGACGATCGGACGTAGCCTTGGCTCCTGTGACGAGATGCTTGGCGTTGACGAAGAAACACTCTTCTTGCTCTCCTCGTATTGCTCTTCTGGCTTCTCTCTCTCTGGATTGATCTCTGTGTATTCTTCTCTTTTATTATTGGGGGAGCGTCTCTCTGTATGTGCGTATCTCTTTTGTAAGGGAATGGCACCCTGCTATTTATAATAGTGGGGGGGGCATCATTAGGGTTTACAATGATTGCCCAATCTCAAAGTGGCGGCGGCCTGGTAAAATAATCAATCTGGACCATTAATCTTGAGCATGAAGGATCTGGGCCATTAATGAAGATTATGCCAAATCATGTCAGTAATTAATGTTGATTGCAATAAATCACCATTATGATGATATGCTGATATCCGCAAATCTAAATGAATCAATTTAATTCATTCTCTTACCACGTGTCCCAAATCATTGGGATCTGATCCAAAATTTGATTATCTTTAGGACACGTGTCCTGTCATCATTTTTGAGCCGCATGAGGAGCGTTCATATTTGGGCCGCATGAAGGTCATCATGACCGAGTCGCATAAAAGATTTTATGACCGAGCCGCATGAATAGTCTCTATACTCGAACCGCATGAAGGTTGTCATGACCGAGCCGCATGAATATGTTCATGACCGAGCCGCATGGGGGTCTTCATGGCCGAGCTGTATGAGAGTCTTCATGGCCGAGCCACATGGATTTCTTCATGGCCGAAGCCGCATGGGGGACCTTCATGATTGAACCGCATAGGTTTCTCTGCACTGGCTACGTGAACTCGTCTATCTGGCCGCATAAACTTACCTCGAAGCTGTGAAGATTTTCTCCAGTTCCCTAGGAAGATAGTGCTCTCGTGTTAGTCATCATGACTACTTTGCGTCAGGACTGTCAGCTGTCAGCTGTCAGCCGTCAGAGCATTAATTATGTTTGAATGACGCTGGTACAGCCGTTTTAAAAAGACACGTGGCTTCCCTCTGCGGGCCGCATGGAGTCCACTCGAGCTGCCTATGTGTTTGAGCCGCATGGGACTCCTGAGCCGCATGCGGCTCCTTGGCCGCATGGATCATTTTTCTCTTCTTTTTCATGCTTCTACAAGACCCCCTTCAAAGTTTTCAATTTGTAAAATTGAAATACTTTGAATAAGAAGCATGATGCCAGAGCCGCATGGATGTATTCTGTCCTAGCCGCATGGAGTTGACCAGCCGCATGATTACCCCAACCGCATAACTCTCTGAGCCGCATGGGCTATTTTGGCCGCATGAGCTTCTTGCCACGTCTTCCTGCCACGTGTGCAAATCTTCTGTGAATCTTCTGCATTTAATGCTCTTGATTTGCTGCAGATTTTAAGAGCCGCTTTCTTGGGCCAGGATCCCAAGAGTCAGGCTATTATTCAGCCGTTTTACCTCGATGACCGAAGAGTCGGTCATCATATTGCACGCAGATCGAGGCGTTCCTTCCTTGTCTATAAATAGGAACACTTTCGTTATAGGGAATCTCCTTTGCTCTCTTCGATCTTTTTAACTCCTTTCTCTCCCAAGCACCTATGGCTCCCAAGAAGGTTGCTGCGTCGAAGGCCGCGAAGGGCAAGACGGTCGCTTCTGCGGCGACTGTGGCGACAAACGTGGCCACTCCTCCGTCGGCCGCTGTTCACTCTGTTCATCCCGACGTTCATCCACCTATTGCTGGTAAGGGCATTGCCATAGAACCCTAACTGCCATAGCTCTGCTGCATAATTTATGCACAAGCCGTATGTACAAGGTTCGTCGATATGACCGCATAAGCACTTCGCCCAGGAGGCCGCATGAGCTTGTCATACTTGATCTGAACCGCATATATATTTTCGGTTTGGACCGTATGAGCGTAATTCACTTTTGAACCGCATAAGCTCATCTGCTTGTAGCCGCATGAGTTTGTCTGTTTAGGGCCGCATGAGTCTGCGTGGACTTTGAACCGCATAGCCTCACCTGAATCCGAGCTGCATCAGCGCCTAGGTTTGTCTGTTGAGTCCATGTGAACCTTGAACCACATAGGCCCTTCTGAACCCAAATCGCAGAAGCTTCATAAGCTCATCTGAACTTGATTTATATGGACTCGTCTGACTCGGAGCCACATAAGGCTATGATGAACCGAACCGCATGGACTCATCTAGTTCTGAGCCGTATGAGGCTGTGACGACCCGAGTCGCATAGACTTAAATGATCTTTCAAATGCTTCTTGTTTTGACTATCTTCTAATCTTATTTCTTTCGTCTCTTCTTCAGTGAATCTGCCAGTAAATCCTGCGGGAGAACTCCTAGTGGGTTCGAAGCAGTTTGCCTTGGGTGTGCGTCTTGATGACTTTGTTAAGTACGTGCTGAATCAATTTCCTGCTAATGAGCCTTCGGGGAGGTTGAATGCCATCGAGAATCAGACCCTCCATTATCTCCGTGCCATGATGAATTCTGGGAAGTTGGATGGATCATACCTGAAGCCCTCATTCATCTTCGGGGACGCTTTAATCATAAAGAATCCCCGAGTATTAGAGATCTCTGAGAACTGGGATTTTACTTTGGATAGGATGGCGATCCATATTCCTCTCATGGAGCGTCATTATCCTCTGTCGTGGTTCAAATGGTATTATTGGACAGGACGATGGTGTGTAACTTAACTCCTACCCAATCAGGGATGTTGATGGGCGACATCTATTATAACCCGAACATTGGGTCAACGTACGTGGGTAAGGATTCCGTCCGCCGGTACATGATGGAATTGGCCCCTGGTACTTTCATGAACATATATGGTCCCAACTTCATATTCACTCAAGCTGATACATTCCTGAATCGGCTCGTTCGCAAAAAATCTTATCCCATTGGCAGACTGGCATTGCTGAACTGGATAAACCCCACTTCTACGTGGGCCCACCTGACCACTTGGGTTCTGCAGACCTACGGGACATTCCTGCGGGAGGTGGGACTCTATCATGCCATCCGGGGCACCTGTCACGGGCTTCCTATCAATAAGCCATTGTTCGTGGCGCTCCTGGAGATGTATAACCGGCGAACGGGGACGTTCTTCGCACCCGGAGGGGAGTTAGGGCTTGCTCTTCATGAGATGTATACTGTCTCCAAGCTTCCGTAGAACGAGCCTTTCGAGGTGTACACCCCGTCGAACGAGGAGTTCGAGGACCTGAACCGACGACTCCCAGGTTTTGTTGCGGTGTACCAGGAGTTGCTATGCCATCATAGTGCTTGTCACCAGATGGCTATAAAAAAGGAGGATAGCTCAGAAGGGAACGCTCCCCACACCACATCCTGGGTCAATTATCTTTTTAAAGTTGGCCCTTCTGGCGAGGTTATTCCTCGAACCCCTCAAACCCAGGGAGAGATAAAAGTCCTGATGTTGAGCGTCAAGAAGTCGCGGTCTAATAGTGACATATTCGGGAGTCAAGCTGACTCTCTTAGTTATTTTTACTATGGTACCAGGCAGATGTCTGAGAAAGTGCTCCTGGCTGGATTTTTGATGATATGGCTACGGAACTGCGTAGTCTCGGGGGGGAGGGGCAGGTTCTATTGAGAGGATCAGCCGCCACTTCATTCTCCCAGCCGTTAAGCTGGTATTTGGAGTTAGACTGGCTCTTCTCCCGGCTATGGTGTGTAGCATACACCATGGTCTTCGAATATTCTCGTCCAAGGTTATTGCTCGCTAGAAGACGCTGGACTTTGAGCGCATAGAGCTACCTTTCCACTATTTGATGGGGTGGTTGTTGATGCACTACAAGTCTTTGATGGGATCTGGAACAACTGAAGATGCTACAGACGAAGACGCCGTCCTTTTCCAATGCCATCACCGACCTTGGGAATACAGTACTATACCAGCATGTTGGAGGGCGCTGGCGAGGGTGGATGGGTATGGCTTTTTCGTGTCTGTTCTTCATTTTTCCGATGAGGAAGTGAGGGATGTACACCTTGATGGTACCGGACCTCCTCACTTTCTGTCTCCGAAGATGCTCACCTGGTTGCGCAACATTTGCCCCGCGTATCTGGTTTATCGTAACCGCGATAATGTGTACTTGGAGCCCTACCTGCCTAGTTGGTTTTCCCGCCAATTTGGCTATAGCCAGTTATTCCTCGACTGTCCCAGCCCTTGCTTGGGCTTCGAAGGTAGCGTTCTTGATGGTGTCAGAGCGTGGAATTATTATGACGCTTATCATACTCGGGCCAGCTTCTCGGTCCCTGATACTAAGGCGCCGAGGGAAATTTTGTACGTGGCTGCCTTGTACCATGTTATGGCGAACAAGCCTCCTGTCAATTTCGATCCGAGTACCAGTTTCATCGTGGGTACCAGTTTAGAGGAAAAGCCCAAGGGGCTAAGACTAGAAAGCAACTAGCGCTCCAGACTCCCCTCCCTGAATCAGAACCTTCCGAGGCGGCTGAGGAGGATGATGATCATGATAGCGAAGACTCTCTTTCTTTTGGAGGTGAAGAAGTAGCGGATCAACCGCTTGCCACACCAGACGAACTGGCGGAGGATCCGTCGCTTGCTACATAAGAGGAAGTAGTGAGGGAAGGACAGCCTCCCGCTGTGCCTGGTCCCTCACGCAAACGAGTCAGACGTGAGTCTTCTGACGGCAGAACGACCTTTTCTGTGAAAAGAGCCACCGTTATGTCTCGTGGGTTGCTTATTACCGAGAGGGGTGAAAATACTGACGATGTTCCGGACGTAAGACTACGTTGGAGCTATCTCCTTGTTGTGGTTTTCTTTTTCTTGGAGATATGACCTAATCATTTTTTCTTTGTAGGCGTCTGACGAACCAGGTTCTCATGAATCGTCTGCTACCCCTGGTGTTTATCCGGCCCTTGCTGCTCTGATTAGTGGCATGTGTGTGCGGTCCTTTCTACGGGGGCTCTCTAAGCGGCGGCTAAGGACTCCCATGTTGCTGAGGCCTCGGTCCGGGGTGACGAAGGTTTCCTCGGGCCTATCTCCGAGATTGCTAAATTTCATCAAGGCGATGCCGATCTCGTCGCATCCCCTTCCGAGGGTGTCGGGGCGGAGGAGTCTATTATATTCGACTCGGAGGCCGCTGGTGGAGAGGTTGTGGTGGCCGTAGGTGAACCTCAGCCTCCACACTCTTTCGCTGGTAAGATAAGCCAAATATTGACTAGTGAGGGGGCTTATTTGCTCTATCAACATATCCTCCAAGTCAAATCGATTCATGGTTGTCTTGGCCCTACAGGTCCTGACCCTTTACTTCCCACAGCGGATGTTCTTAGGGAAGGCTCGGCCTGCTGTGATCTGGAGGAAATGAGCATTTCTTCTCCTTCACCGACTCATGTCGAGGGGCCTCCCGCCAGCTCCGGGCAGATGGAGGTGGAGCTTGTTCCGGGAGCGATGGTCTCCGCCTCATCCTCTGTTGCTTATACGACTTCGGAGATTGACTTCTCGGCCCTGCCGAGCATTCAAGTTCTGCGGGCTGCTGAAGAGGAGTTGGCCGCTGTTCAGGCGTCCTTCCGCACGGAGTTTATTTCTCTCGTGGCAGGAGCGGCAGATTCTGTCACATCTTCTTCAGTGTTGCCAGTTACACTCCTGTTGACGCTGGCTTCTTCGGAGGCTCTGGACGAGGTGTCGCAGGATGTGGTCGACAGCTTCTATCGCCATTTAAAGAGGGGCGTAGATGCTGCCGTAGAACGGAGGATCCCTTTTTCTCTGTCCCTGCGGTGCACTCGGGGTCAGATTGAAACTTTGAAGGCTCTTCCTAGCGGGGTGGGGTTGGCTGCGCTCCTGGAGCCCAAGTTGGCAGAGGCTGATCAGCTCGTGACCCGATTGCTGGTGTTACGGCAGGCTGACTTGCCTGCTGCGATTGAACGGGAGCGGGGCTTCCTTATTGCCGCTCGGGATAGGATAAAGCTCGCTCGAGACACTGTCGGGCCAGTTGTGAAGGGGGACCTTGACGAGCTTTCCGCTTCGTATGACAGGCTGGGTCGTCGAAGTCAAGCTTGTAGGGCTCGGGAAGAGACTGCTTCTCGTGGAATAGCTGACACGAAGGAGCGGATTCTCGCACTTCAGAGGGAATTGGCCTTCCTAGAGTCGGAGCTGAAGGCTGCTCATGCGGAACAGGAGTCAATCGTTCGGGAGGCCGAGAAGGTTTTCCGATCTTCTGTTAACCTGGAGTGGGCTTTCAAAAAATTCGAGGACAACTGGCAAGCCCATGCTCATCTGGAGAATGTGCTTGTGCTAACCCAAGAGGCGGAGCGTCGAGCCAAATAGAGGTTTGAGCGGTCGGTTGCCTTGCTGACGGACCGTCTTACGGCGTTATGTGCCTCGGAGCAGTGATCAGTTTTTTGTTTTCTTTCACTGTTTTCTTCTCTTCTTTTTTTTCCAAGGGATATGATCCCAGATGATGTAGTACTTTGAATTTTGAATAAATGAGCATGTTTAAACTCATCTTCTCTTTCTTGTACTTGTGGTGTTTGTGGAATTAGACCTGCTGGGGGATTATTTGTGGACCTGTTACCCTGGGTGTACCTTGGTTTTAGGTACGAGTAACAAGTTTTGGAGAGGAATACCTAGAACAACTTCGCGATAAGATAGCTATAGAAGTTTTCGGTATTCGAGAGAATGCCAGGGAGCAACTGGGCTCCCAGGCATGATAGGGAAGGGATGGGCGTGTACTGGAGACCCAGTACAACATCTGTGGTCGACTGAGGACATTTGTGGTCATCGGAAGACGTTTGTGGGCCTATTATCTTTGGGCGTACTCAGATCGTGGGTACAGATAATAAGTCGAGGGAGGACCATCATACTTACTCAGAGGTAGTGAGGACATGACAAGTATAGATTTACGGAGGATATTTGTGGTCAACAGAGGACATTTGTGGTCAACAGAGGACATTTGTGGTCAATAGAGGACATTTGTGGACCTATTATCCTTGTCGTACTCCGGTTGTGGGTACAGATAATAGGTTGAAAGGGAACCGACATACTTACTCAGAGGTAATGAGGATATGGCAAGTATGAAGGTTTCTTCTACGGAGCCTTCCCACTCAGAGGTAATGAGGACATGGTAGGAGTGGGCTCAATGAAGAGGGGGTACGTAAAACGACTCAGAGGTAATGAGGACATGGAAGTTCTATGTGAGGGGGCAGTTTATTTTTGGTGGAAGTGAAACGACTCAGAGGTAATGAGGACATGGCCATTTTTAGAAATTTGTGGATCGCTTACCCTTTTTGTGCACTGGAAGTGCGGGTATTGGATCATGAGGGAGGATCTCTTACAGGAAGAAAGTTCAGAGGTATGATCATACATGACTTACTATCTGAAAGAGTGACCGGGATGTAAGTTCAGAGGCACCATCGGGTACGTGACTCGATATTGCGAAAGTGTGAGTTCAGGGGCACCAGCAGGTACATGACTCGATAATCTGGAGAATGGTGAGTGTGAGTTCAGTGGTACCAGCGGGCACATGACTCTATGTGTGGAAAAATTATGGGAATGAGTTCAGAGGCACCAGCGGGTACATGACTTGATGTGTAGAACCAGAATGTAAGTTCAGAGGTACGGGGAGGTACATAACTCGACACTCTGAGATGTCTCGAGGATTTTGTTTTAGACATAATACTTCTTCAGGAACTTGCCGTTGATGGGCAACATGAGCAAGTCTCCATTTTGCTTTGCGAGGCGGTAGGCGCCGTTGGAGAATAAGGCTTCGATGATGAACGGGCCTTCCCATTTTGGTTGGAATTTACCGGCAGTTTTATGCGTCATAACCATCGGCCTCCGAACCGCCAGAACGAGATCGCCTACTTGGAATGTTCTGACCTTGACCATCTTGTTGAAAGCTTCGGAGATTCTGGCCTGATATAGTTCGATTCGCTGTTGAGCTAACAGACGTTTCTCGTCTAGGGCCTCCAATTCCTGTAGTCGACGATGGTGGTTTTCGTCTGTCGTCAACTGATGTGTGAGGGCGACGCGGAGTAAAGGAATCTGAGTCTCTAATGGGAGGACTGCCTCACTGCCATACACCAGGGAAAATGGTGTATTCCCGGTAGCTGTTCGAACTGTGGTACGATACGCCCATAAGCATTCGTCGAGCTTCTCGTTCCAGTCGCGCTTGTTAGAGGACACGAATTTCTTGAGTAGCTTGATTATGGTTTTGTTGAATGCTTCTGCTAACCCGTTGGCTGCTGGGTTGTAGTGTGTCGAAGCAATGTTCTGAATTCGGTGCTTGTCGAAGAACCGATAAAATACGTGGCTTGCGAACTGTGGCCCATTGTCATGAATGATCCTTCGGGGCAGTCCAAAGCGGTAGATGACATGATGCTTAAGGAAGCTGATCACGTTTAAAGTTTTCACCTCTGCCAATGGGATGGCTTTCGCCCATTTGGAGAAGTAATCGGTGATTGCGAGTATGAATCGGTGTCCTCTGGACGAAGGCGGGGTAATTGGACCGACGATGTCCATACCCCATGCTTCGAATGGCCAAAAGGCCACGGTCGGATACAGGAATTCAGATAGCTGGTAGATGAAGTCGACGTGGATTTGGCAGGCTCTGCACTTTCGTGCATAATCTATTGCGTCTGCAACCATCGTGGGCCAGTAATAGCCCATTCGGCGAAGGCGGTCTTGCAGTTTCGGGCCAGGTTGATGGGCTCCGCAGACACCATCATGGGCCTCACGTACGGCTTCTTTGGCTTCTGTATTTGATAGACACCGAAGAAGCAACCCATCATAGGATCGGCGATACAGCATTTTCGTCTCCTTATCATAGAAAAATCTGAGAGAACGTCTTCTGATAGAAGTAGCTTCCTTCGGATTCTCTGGCAGGATGTCGTATACTACGAAGTCGATGAACGGCTGTCTCCAGTCTGGTGCTTCGTCGACTGAAAGGGCAGAGTAGCTTTCCATGCATTGAACGTTATCCTTAGGACAGACCAGTTCACGGCCTATTATGTCGACCTGATGACGAGCGTAATTTGGCACAGCTAGGGAAGCGGCCAAACCAGCTAGGGCATCAGCCTCAATGTTCTGGAGTCTGGGAACATGTTCTATAAAGAATCCTCCCAGAGACGAGATGATGTCGATTGCTATTCGATGATACGGGATCATGTCTTCGTGGCGGACCTCGTACGACCCCTGAATATGATTGACGATTAACTGCGAGTCGCCGTATGCTTCAAGATATTCTACCCCCAGCTCTCTTGTAAGTTGGAGGCCAATGACCAGAGCGTTGTACTCGGCCACATTGTTAGAGCAGGGTTCCGTGAGGGAGTAAGCGCGGTTGATCACCAATCCGGTAGGAGAAACCAGTACCACCCCAACTCCAACGACAATTTGCCCTTAGGTCCAGTTCTCGAAGTGCCGTCGAAGAACATTCGCCATATATCATTGTGAGAGGTTGCATGCGAGTCGACGACCTCATCTGGGATCTTTTCATATATCCTGGACGACTTCGAACCCGGGTGGGCTGCCAAAAAGTCTGCCAGAGCTTGACCTTTGACCGCCTTTTGTGGGACAAAGATCATATGGTAGGGGGATAGCAATATTGCCCATGTAGCGAGGAGGGAGCTGAGTGCCCCTGGTTTAGTGATGAGGACCCTGAGGGGGTTGACTCGTGAGATCACATGTATCGTTTGTCCGGTGACATAGTGTCGTGTTTTCTGGATGGCGAACACTAGGGCAAGACATTCCTTCTCCACAGCAGTGTATCGGTGCTCTGGCCCAATCATCATTCGGCTGAGGTAATATATGGCTTGTTCATGGCCTGTATCGTTGTTTTGTGCTAGCAGAGCTCCGAGGGAGTGCTCCATTGCTCGTACGTAGAGTAGGAATGGTTTTCCGGCAACCGGGGCCACCAGGACTGGAGGGTTCGACAGATATTCTTTGATGCTGTCGAAGGCCCGCTGGCATTCGTCGTCCCATACGAACGAGACGCCTTTCTTCATGAGGTGGGTGAATGGCCGACATCGCCCGGAGAGGTTAGAAATGAACCTCCTGATGTACGCTAGCCTCCCTTGAAGGCCTCTGAGTTCGCAGAGATTTCTCGGGGGACCCATCTCCATAATTGCCTTTGTCTTCTCAGGGTCTACATGGATACCCTTGGCGGTGATGATGAAACCCAAGAACTTCCCGCTAGATACACCTAGGAAGGACTTCGTAGGGTTCATTTTCAAATTGTGCGCTCGTATCAGGTCGAATATCGTTCTCAGATCCTGCAGATGGTCTCCCTTATAGCGACTCTTGACGGCGATGTCATCAATATAGCACTCCACCGTCTTGTGTAAGTGATCCCTGAAGATGATACTCATGGCTCTTTGATATGTGGCGCCAGCATTCTTTAAATCGAAAGGCATGACTGTGTAGCAATATGTGCCAATCGGTATTCGGAATGAGGTGTGCTTTTCGTTGTCAGGAGACATCTTGATTTGGTTGTACCCCGAGAAGCCATCCATGAACGACATACGTTTAAAGCCGCAGGTATTGCCAATCATGATGTCCGTGATAGGGAGGGGGAATTCATCTTTGGGGCATGCCTCATTCAGATTGTGGAAGTCGATGCAGATTTGAATCTTCCCATTCTTCTTGAGGACGGGTACTATGTTGGCGACCTAATCTGGATGTTGTTCTTCACGAATGAAATCGCTGGCTATCAATTTGTTGACTTTGGTTTCGATCGCGTCCATGATGCCTGGGCGGAAGCGTCGCTGTTGTTTCTTGATTGGCTTTGTGTTCGGCCGAATGTTGTGCTTGTGAAGAGCAATATCGGGATTTAACCCTGGCATGTCTTCATAGCTCCATGCGAACACATCAATGTATTTTTTGACAAGTTCCAGCAGTGACTCTCGCTCTTCGTCTGTTAGACTTTTACTGACGAAGATTGGTTTTGGGAAGATTCGCTGCCGAGGTCGACCTGGATAACCTCATCTTCAGTAGGGGGTTCCCTCAGTTCGAACCGCTTTTCCCATTGCGCATCCAACTGCTAGGCCCAGGGCTCTAGGTCGAGGATTTCGGGGATGTCTTCGTCTTCTTCATAAGCGTCGGCAAATGCCATGTTGACCGACAAGACTTGTCTGAATACATCTCCGATGCTGGTATCTGAGTCGGAAGTTGGCGATCCGGTTGAATGTGAATGCCAGTCGCATTCTTCATCTGAGCTTTCAGGGGTCGTCAGGGGTATTACATATCCTAATCCACATCGAGTCTTGCTATAGTAGTCTCGTGGTTTGCCAGCCGGGACCGGGGGCTTCAAAGGTAATCGTCGTCCAGTACCGTAGTTCAAACCCGGTGTCGTTTCCAGATCATACCCCTGTTTCTGCATGAGATATTTAGATTGGGGGCTATAAAGATACAGAGGTAGTCTCCCGATATCCGATCCAAGGTCGACTTCTTCTATGGTGAAGGGATGCGGATCATCCTTCCGGCCGAAGATGATTGGATGGTCTCCTCCCTCGACTTTTCGATAAGCGTCTTCTGCTGAAGTAAGCTGGATTGTGGTGTAGACATTTGTCACTTGTGTGTGTAGGTGAGTGCCTATACCGTGTTCCATAGCGTACATTGTACAAAGCTTATTAAGCTCGAGGTAGTTCAAAGATAGCCCTTTATTGATGAAGTAAGGTATCTTTTCTAGGGGGATTATATCATCTGCGGAGGGAACATCAGTGTGGGCAGCCACATACTTGGCTAACTCCGGTTCCTCTTCGGCTACCCCCTGTGTGAATGAAGACTGAGAGGACGACCTGGGGAGCTTGATCATCAGCGGTTCAGTTGATGGAGCTGAGCGTGGAGTTGTTGGCAGACTAGCGACCCCCAGTTTGGTACTCGATGTGGGGCGAGGAGTGGCTGGTTCGCTAGAAGTGTCAGACCTTGCATCAGGGTGACGACCCTTCTTGGAAAGACGTATCGTCAGTAGTTTTTTGGAGGGATTGAGCTTCTCCGTTTGGGGCTGACCGGCTCTCGGCAGTCTCATTGTTAGTGGCCCTGTTGTGGATCTTGGCACTTGGCCAGACCTTGGCAGCCGAATTATCATCTGCCCTTATTTTGCCGAGAGGCTGATTGCATCCTTACGCAGAGTGGCGGTAAGGGGTACAGACCTGCCCGGTTTGCGAGCTTGGAGGTGGATCGTCAGAGGCTCTTCTGATCCTGTGGCTGTCTCGGTACTAGCTTGTATATCTCCTTCACCAAGATGCTTCTTCGATATTTCGTACAGGCAGGAGTCTGAGTAGTAAGATTCGACCCCTTTGAAGGGATCGATATCAGCAAATTCTGTCCTCACGAAACCGTGTTTGTCGATATATTTGAAGCACTGGTACAGCGTAGAAGGCACGATCATGTAATCGTGTATCCACGGGCACCCCAAGAGGATGTTGTAAGAAGTATCTGCATCTATGACGTAGCAGGTGACTTCGGATTGGAGGTCGCCAATTTGACACTTCAGACTAATCTTCCCAATAGGGTAGCTCCTGCCCAATTTGAAACCGCTGATGGTAGTGCTTGTAGGCGTCAGACGATGCATTGGGATGTGGAGATGATGTAGCAGACCCTTCGGGATAATGCTTATGGAAGAGCCAGGATCAATGTGCATCCGATCCACCTTTACGTCGTCGATGTATCCAGTATAGTATAGTGGGCGATCGTACAGATTAGTTTTGATGAGCATATCTTGCGGAGTGAAGACGATGTTTGGCATTACGCCAGTGCAGGCACTGTCCTGGAGATCCACAGGTGAGTCCTCCCAGGTGAGGTTGGATTGAGCCAGATAGACATCGACATTTTGGAGTGCTTCGCTCAATGCAATACGAACGTCCTTAGAGAGCCTTAGGAGTTCGTACAGTGACAACTTGGCTGGTGTGTTAGCCAATTGCGCTAAGATGTCAAAGTTGTAGGGCCTCTCCAGCCCTTGGGCTGCCTATTTTCGGAGGGATTTGTCGAAGCGAGTCTCCCTCGACCTAGGCTTGTCGGTCGTCGAAGGCTGAGCCGATCCCGGAGCATCAGTTGTAGTGGGTTGATGATTTTCAGCTGGATTGTCAACCACAGGTTGGGATTGTGTCCAGACCGCGTGACGACGGTTGTAGCTTCCTCGATGTCTGCCGAGATTGTGCGGCAGGATCTGATTTTTTTATTCTTTTTCTTGCAGATAGAAGACGATATGGACCGAGTCACTTCCGATACCAAGTCTGGATGGATCCACATGACCTCCCCTCGTAATGTGGTGAGGGGCACTAAACCAGCAGCCTGATCTCGGGGAGACGGAAGATTAGTAATCTCCATTGTCGCCAGAGGGATGGGGACCACCCCGTCTTGAGTTTTCGTCAGAGGGAAGCTGCCGAATTATACCGACACCATATTGGCTGCCACCGTTACCTCTTCAAAATCGATGGCCAAAGCGTTCGAATCGATGAGGTTTTGGATGTACCGTTTCAGCTGGTAGCAGTCATGTGTAGCATGGTGGACGTAGCGATGATAATGGCAGTACTTTGGGTTCTCCATCTCTGCCGGCCGCGGTTCCCGTCTTGGTGGAGAAAGCTGAATTTTGTCCCCTTGTATGAGTATGTCCAAGATGGGCTTGACGTGACCGTCTTCGAAGGAGTAAGTGATTTGCGGCCATTGTTTGTCTGCCGGCTTTGGCTTAGGTTTCTGTGCCGTATCGGCCACCATAGCCTGCTTGCCCCTGCTGTCCCGATTGTTGGAGGGACTACCCCCATTGTCATTATTGGTGTTAGGACGCTTGCCCTTGTTCTCTCCGTCCGAGATGTGCAATTCCAGCTGGCGAGCCTTCTTCAATCGTTCTTCGGCGCTTGTGGCGCTGATGATGAACGTCTTCCAGTCCTTGAATTGACTTTCGCCCATCCAGAGACTGATTGTTGGGAGGAGTCTCTTTTGGCAAATTTCAATCAAGGAGGAATCTGGATTTCCAGAGGGCAACTTTATGGCGGTTTGGCAGAACCGCTCGATGTAGTTCCTTGTCAGCTCTTTCTCCCCTTGGACGATGTCCATGAGGGTGGACATAGTGATGTCCTGCCCTACTTCGTAGAATCTCTCCAAGAACATGCGCTTGAAGCCGGCGAAGGAGTGGATGTAGTTGTCCGGCAGATTGCGATACCAGTCGAAGGCGACTCCTTCCAATGCCCCGATGAATAATCGTGTGAGAATGGCATCGTCATAGGGCAGATGGTCGGTGGTGACCTCTAAGTAAGTGATGTACCGACTTGCTGAGGTCTTGCCATCATAAGGATTGATATTGAACGACTTATATCTTGGTGGGAATGGAACATCCCTCCATGCAGCAGGGTATGGTTGCCGTATTCTGAGGTCTTGAGAGTTTTCTCGAGCGTGGAACATGGCTTGGAGCTTCTGGACCTCTCTTCTCGCTTCGCGTGCTTCGTCCACGGCGGTGGGGGCCGTTGTTTCCGGGGGATTGTTGCCCGGGTTTGGTGCCGCCGAATTCCAGTCCGTATTGACCACAGGACCCGCGCTTGTTTGGCCAGGCGTCCCTCCTTGCAGAGTTGGAAGGGCCACTTTAATCTCGTCTACAGACTTGACCAAAGCAAGCAATATGGCTTCGAGACTGTCGATGCGCTGGCGATCACTGGAACCACCTTGGTTGCTGTCTGTCATGAATACCGTCTTCACATGAGGAGAGATAGACGGAGCGGTAGAGAAAGCGTCCTCCGAATCGTACCCCTGTAGTGAGAAGTCATCGGGGTATGTGGGTATATTCCCTTCTGATTCAGACTCGGAAGGAACAGTACCTCCAGCCTCCGAGTTCGTCTCGTCTGGGGAGTTGTGGATGTCGTCGGGGACGTCAAGGTTTGCTGTATCCGATAGAAGAGTTGTCTTCCCTGGCTCGTCTTGTTGGAACATCGTATTGCTGTGGAGGCTCGGAGGGGTGCTACCCCAGCCCCAGCAACCCCCTGTGTTATGGACGATGAATCTCCCACTGTAGCAGATTTTGTCTTAGAGCGAGTACCTTGGAAAACTTCGGTGGTGGGCACCCGCTTAGATGACAGTCTTTTAGTCACAGTGGTTGAGATCTTCGGGCTGGAAACATTCGTCTTCTTCCCCCTTCCATCAGTTGGGACTTTTCGAGCAGAGTTGCAGGAGACGACGGGTAGTGCCTCGTCTTCTGAAGATGGCTGTTGCAGTCTTTGAAAGGCAGACTGCCGGTCTTCTTGCATCGTCGTGCTATTGCAGCAGCAATTGACGATGACTTGGGTGCAGTGACGTCCGTGGGAGGACTCTTTGCACCCCGATGCATCTTCTCTTTCCTTGCGTTTGTGGAGGATGGCCTCACGCAAGTCACTGGCTTTGCTGGCTCGAGAATTCCGGGCACGCGAGTGTGTAGGCCTCCCGCCTGCTCCCTGATTCGAAGTAGCTCATATGCTTGCCTTCATTTGTTATTGGAAGATGTTTGATGACTATCCCTGTAATGCCTGTGTTCGTACTACGTATTTTGGGATACGTATACGTATTTTATTTTGTATTGCCTGATTCCTTGTTTAGCTCTCGGCTTGGTTTAACTCTCGGTTTGGGTTGGCTTGGTTTGGCCGGCCCAATGCTTGGTTCATCATGGGCCAAGGGTAGAACACCTTAGCCTATGCTTCAACTTCATTTCTACCACAACCCCCCCTCTTTATTATCCCCACCAACCTTCTCTCTCCTCCATAATTCTCATTTACTTCTCCTTCCCCCACCATTACTCTTCTCCACCAACCAAGAACACCATAGGCAAGTACAACTTGCTTCCACAAGAGAACCCCTTTTGATGGTTTCATTAGCTTCTTGTCATGATTCTAAACCACATTAGAACTTGTCATTTTCCATTTTGAGGCTTTAATTCTTGTAGATCTAGAGTCTTGCTATTTTCGGATTTTTGGTGGTTTTGATCTATCAAACTTCCTTGTTTTCAAGTTTTGATGGTTCCATGTTGTAGAGAATTTCATTCTACCTAATTTTGACCTTTGGAAAGTTGGATTCGGACTTGTTTTGACCAAGAAATGGACTGTTGAAGCTTAGATTCAACTTTAGAGTTCTTGCTGTTCTTGCCATTTGGAGAAGACAGTGAACAGCGAGCTAGCTTTTTAGCTTACACCACTGAGCTGTACGCTGCTCTTTAGCGAGCGTACGCTAGCCTTGGTACGCTGCTCTTTAGCGAGTGTACGCTAGCCTTGGTACGCTGCTCTTTAGCGAGCGTACGCTAGCCTTGGTGCGCTGTTCTTTAGCAAGCGTACGCTAGCCTTGATACGCTGCCTGTTGGCAGCGTGTCTTTTGCGTACGCTAGCGTGAGCGTGCCCTAGACCCTTTCGTACGCTAGCTCAAGCGTACGCAGTCTTGAGCGTACGCTAGCTTGAGCGTACGCTGACCTGTAGCTTGAGCGTGCCCTTGTGTACGCTGACCCTTGCGTACGCTTCCCATTGGCAGTGTATGGACCCTTTGGTATGCTAGCTTGAGCGTACGCTGACCTGTAGCTTGAGCGTACGCGTGCCTTGGTACGCTAGCTTAAGCGAGCAAGGTGTACGCTGGCCTGAGCGTAGCTTGCACTGAGCGTATGGCCTTTGGCTGACTTGGCCTTATGTCAGCGTGTCAGATTTGGTTTTATTTTCCTTAAGCTTGGCTCTTTTATAGCCCTGTATATTGATATTTTATTAGATATTTTACGCCCATTTTATATCCTTACGCCTTTTGCCCTGAACTTGATAATTGCGAATTTACTTGATATGTTTGGAATTGACAATTGAGCATGACCTGATAGTGACCCGTAGTGGTGCACTCCTGACATGAGTAACCTGACATGACCTGATAGTGGCCCGTCGTGGCGCACTCCTAACAAGTATACTTGACCTGATGACCTGACATGTTATACCTTGATAAGCTGTTGCGACGGCTACCTGACATGACATGACCTGTATAATAACCTGGACACCGTAGGCGATTGTGCTTGTATAAATAATCCAGTCTTGTCTTGCATCATGTCTAGGAGGGGACTCCTGAGTACCACGGTCAGGAGTACCTATTGAAATAAACTAAGGACTAATAACTAGATTAATACATTAGTCATGAAGAGATTTCCCAGCTACAGGCAATCCCGTTACCTGGGCACGCCTTGGGATCTGTAGCCTGCCGTCGAGTAGGGCACATTTCCAGCACACTGTCATGTGTTGCACCCTTCAAGCTACCTAGGGGTACATTCGTTTCCTGGACGATGTACCCACCTGAATTCAACTCTAATCTTTTAACCCGGGGAACCTGGATGGTCTGCAGGGCTTGTGGCTGTGGAACAATCTCACTGCATTTTGTTAGTAATTAGGCTTGTGACAACCCTAGTTAGTTAAAGTATCAAGCCGTAATTCTTGCTTGGCCGTGAAGTGATTGGACGGAGTCTAACCAGTCTAGTCCTGCCCGGATCCTGTTCCAGATCATTGAACGACCAGAATGCTTGTATTTATTTTACCGATAAATGGTGGGAATTCCAAGCTCTGTTCAGACGAAGGGTTACAACCCCGGTCCTTGTTTGGTTTACGGGTTGTAACCTGGCTATCTGAATAGTTCCATGGTTATCTCGTCGTATATCATCCTGATGTATTTTCTTATTCCCAGTTCCTACTTTTATTCCAGTCCTTACTTTTATTTATATCTTTTGCTGATTGCTGGTTTTAGTTCTTAAGTGAAGCTTTCTTTGTGGCACTTGCTCTTTCTGGGGTCTGACCCAGCTGGTTTTGTGTGGCCAGATTTTGGAGCAGCTCCAGAGGATCTACCGACCTTCCTGCCAGATGGTGAACACTAGAAGGAATCCTGGCAACGAGTGGGTTATTTTTGGCTCTCCCACTCTATTGTAAAAATATTCTTTTGAGGCGTTTAGCCGACGAGCACCTGTTTAGCTCGGTTGTACTTACTTACTGTCTGCCTACGGGCTGTAGCATGATTAACAGATCCTAGGGTTGATCATGTATGACTAAACTCTTGCTAGTCCTAATATTTTGTAACGACTAGCTTCATGATCAGCTGAATATGTAATATTTGGGACGCCTTATTGTTGTATATTTAATGATCATACATCTTGTGACTTTTACTTACTTGCTTATGATTGAGACACTAGGCTTGTTCATGACCTTAAGAGACTGCTGGCTTGTAGATAAACCCTCATGTATCCTAGACAGCCGTGACCGTATAGAGAGGTGGGTTGCACTTCAATATACGTAGCTGGCTATGTCTGCCCCCGCTCTCCAGTATTCTGGTTCTGGGGCGTGACATGGTTTAAGTGGTGGCCCTTGCAGGTCTTGTAAATCAAGATATGTGAGGGTTTACCGAATAGATGTCTCAATCAGTATTCGTCCTTGATCTCTGCTCATATCTTCTGAATCCCTGGATTCTTGTCCTGATCATATGCTTGTATCGTTGATCTGTCCTGGTCCTTCCTTATTGTTCCCTATGTCGTCTTCTTCAGCGGCGTTGTTCGTGGTCCTACCGACCAGCAAGGCGGAGCACCTCCCGCGGACCAGCAGTAACCTGGAGATCAAGCCCAGCATTCCGGAGTAGCCTCCAGAGTCGTGCCTTCTGACGGAGAACCACCAGTCCAGCCAGTTCAGCCTGTCGAGCCTGATGATGGCACTTTGGTAGGTCTCGTCAGGACCTTGATAGCTTCTCAAGATCGTCGTGGAGATGCATTGCAACAGGCAGTGGCGGATGCTTTGACCAGAGGTGGTCATCCAGGAAACAGCGCGGCCAACAGCTTCAAGCGCTTGAACCCTCCATTCTTTTACGGTAGTGAAGATGCTATCGCAGCAGATGCATGGCTTCAGGACACAGAGGTAGTTCTAGAAGCAGCCAAGACTCCAGAGAATGAGAAGGTAGCCGTGGTGCGCCTGCAGTTGTTAGATCTTGCCCGCAGCTGGTGGGCAGCGCAGGCCGTTGGATTAGCAGCACCTATTGCTTGGGCAGTGTTCAGGAAGAGATTCCAGATCAAGTATTTTGATGCCGTGGCTCGGTATGATCTGCAGACAAGGTTTACCAATCTGAAGCAAGGAGGCAGGACGGTCGACGGATATGCGGCCGAGTTTTCTAGACTCAGTCGGTTTGCTCCCACCCTGGGGGCAACCGAGTATGATAGAGCCCAGCGGTTCCAGCAGGGACTTCACCTGGAGATCTTGTTGGCAGTTAAGCAGTTTGAGCATCAGACTTTTGATGCAGTCTTGAGAGCAGCACGGAGGCATGAGTATACCTCCCAGAGGATTGTGGATAGGACCGGAGGTCGGAAGAGATCTCATGGCCAGATGAATCAGTCTTCAGCACCGACCCCGGCAGCCAGGGCTTTGACTATTGGAGCTCCGAGGCGAGCGGCCTCAGTAACGTCGGTTCAGCATTCCACTCCGACGTACCCTCAGCAGCAGAAGCAGAAGCAGTCTTCCGCAGTGGGATGTTCTCATTGTGGGAAGCCAGGCCATGTGGTGGCAGATTGTCGCAGGGCACAGGGATTGTGTCTGGCTTGTGGAGCACCAGACCATAGGGTTGGATCCTGCCCGAATAGGGGTGGTTCATCATCGTCCAACCTTTCTAGCTCTTCGGTGAGAGGGCCAGCACCGGTCCAGCAACAGCAGCAGTACCCATTGCCGAGGCCCTTGCCGCCTCAGACCCAAGTGTTCCAGCAGCAGAACCCCCAGCAGTATGTTCAAGCCCAAGCCCAGAGTCAGAGCAGACAGCGAGGATTTCAGCAGAGGGGACCAGCACCCCGAGGGCACGGTCAGGCTATGGTGATGACCATGGAGGAAGGATTGGCACCAGGAGAGGTAGTGGCAGGTACTATTCTTGTCAACTCCTTTCCAGCTTCAGCTTTATTTGATTCTAGTGCATCGCATTCTTTTATGTCTGCACGATGTACGACACGGGTAGGATTGGAGCCCGAGTCATTATCAGTAAGGCTCAATATACTTACTGGTAACGGACTTGTGGGAGTAGATAGAGTGTTTTTCTCGTGTCGGATCGTAGTTAGCGGTAGAGAGTTTCCTGCTAGATTGATAGAATTCCCGATGGCTGATTATGATGTGGTCTTAGGAATGGATTGGTTGAGGAACCAGTATGCTAGGATAGACTGCTACCTTGGCAGGGTTGTTTTTAGCATTCCAGGCGAGCCGGAGTTTTCTTTCTCTCGAGGTGAGGTTGAGTCATCTCCTCCAGTATTGCGGATGGCAGTAGCAGCAGTTCAGTTGCCCAGGATAGTGGATGAGTTCCCAGATGTTTTTCCAGAAGAGCTTCCAGGTATGCCTCCGGAGCGGGAGATCGAGTTCACTATAGACTTGATTCCCGGGATAGCTCCAGTGTCAGAGAGAGTCTACAGGATGGCGCAATCAGAGTTGGAGATCTTGTATAACATGATTGAAGAGCTTAGAACCAAGGGATTCATTCGTGCTAGTGGATCGCCTTGGGGAGCCCTGATGCTTCTTGTGAAAAAGAAGGATGGTACGTCCAGGTTATGTGTTGATTATCGTACCTTGAACTCAGTAACAATCAAGAACAGATACCCTCTTCCGAGGATAGATGACTTGTTTGATCAACTCGAAGGGGCATCAGTATTCTCGAAGATTAATTTGCGCTCAGGTTATCATCAGATCAGAGTCAGAGAGCAGGACATCCCGAAGACAGCTTTTAGATCGAGATATGGGCATTGGGAGTTCCTTGTTATGCCTTTTGGAGCAACCAATACGACGGCAGTATTCATGGACCTTATGAATCGCATCTTCATGCCTTACTTGGATCAGTTTGTGATTGTGTTCTTGGATGACATCCTGGTCTACAGCAAGAGTGAGGCGGAGAATGAGCAGCATCTCTGTATAGTTCTTCAGATCCTTAAAGAGCACCAGTTATATGCCAAGTTCAGTAAATACGAGTTCTGGCTCGATCGCATTTCGTACTTGGGTCATATCATCACTCGAGGAGGAGTAGAAGTGGATCCCCAGAAGATTGTGGCTATTGAGTCATGGCCAGTGCCCAGGACAGTTGTAGAGGTTTGTAGTTTTCTTGGATTGGCCGGCTACTACCGGCGGTTTGTTTCAGATTTTGCTCGGATTTCAGCGCCATTGACCCAGTTGACCCGCAAGGATGCGCAGTTTGCTTGGACAGCAGAGTGTCAGAGTTCTTTTGAGCAGTTAAAGCGAGACCTGATAACAGCTCCTATTCTCACGCTTCCAGATGGAACTGGAGGATTCTCAGTATATTGTGATGCTTCGGGCAGAGGCCTAGGATGTGTTTTGATGCAACATGGGAAGGTGATAGCTTATGCATCACGACAACTTCGTGATCATGAGAGGAATTACCCAACCCATGACTTGGAGCTGGCAGCAGTAGTGTTTGCACTTAAGTTATGGAGGCACTATTTGTATGGAGATAGGGTGGAGATTTTCACTGATCACAAGAGCCTGAAGTATGTTTTCACCCAGAAGGATCTTAACATGCGTCAGAGAAGGTGGCTGGAGCTTCTTGTGGATTATGATGTCAACCTGCAGTATCATCCTGGGAAGGCCAATGTCGTAGCAGATGCATTGAGCAGGAGAGCCGGAACTTATTTCCTAACAATGCAGCCAGAATTGTTAGCAGATCTTCAGAAGATGGGTATAGAAGTTATTCTCCCTTCCAGTGTGGCATTGATGGCCAGTATGCAAGTTCAGTCCACTATAGTCGAGAGGATCCGGAAGGCGCAGTCGACAGATTCCAAGCTTCAGCGACTCAGAGCCGAGTGTGAGACAGGACGAAGACCAGAGTTATGTATTCATGAGGATGGTACACTTCGACATGGTAAGCGTCTTTGTGTATCCAGCGGAGATATCCGGTAGGAGATCATGTCAGAAGCGCACAGTTCGCAGTATTCCATCCATCCCGGCAGTACAAAGATGTACCGTGATATCCGGCAGCATTTCTGGTGGAATGGCATGAAGCGGGAGATAGCTCGGTTTGTCTCTCGGTGTTTGGTTTGCCAACAAGTTAAAGCCGAACATCAGAGACCGGCTGGACTTCTTCAGCCCTTACCGATTCCAGAATGGAAGTGGGAGCATGTGACCATGGATTTTATGACTGGACTACCTAGATCCCCAGCTGGTAGAGATGCTATCTGGGTTATAGTTGATCGGCTCACGAAAGTGGCTCACTTTCTTCCATTCAGAGTTGGTCAGTCGACAGCTCAGTTAGCAGAGACGTACCTCAGGCAGATTGTCAGATTGTACGGTGTGCCAGTCAGTATCACCTCGGACCGAGATTCAAGATTTATGTTGCACTTTTGGCGTAGCTTGCAAGAGAGCTTGGGAACTCATCTCCAGTTCAGTTCAGCATATCACCCGCAGACAGATGGCCAGTCAGAGCGCATGATCCAGACTCTTGAAGACATGTTGCGGTCTTACGTACTTGACTTCGGTGGTTCATGGGAAGATCACTTGCACCTGGTGGAATTCTCGTACAATAACAGTTTCCAGGCCAGTATCCAGATGGCACCGTTCGAGGCACTGTATGGTAGGAAGTGCAGATCCCCGCTAGCCTGGGATGATGTTGGAGAGAGACAGATGCTTGGTCCAGAAATGATTGCCCAGACAGTTGAGGTGGTTAGGAGAGTCCGAGATCATCTTCGAGTTGTCCAAGATCGCCAGCGCCATTGGGCCGATTCTCATCGGCGCCCTCTCGAGTTTTCGGTCGGCTATCATGTATTCCTGAGGATTTCGCCTAACCGTGGCGTCATTCATTTCGGCGTACGGGGCAAGCTTAGTCCTAGGTATATAGGACCGTTTGACATTCTGGAGCGAGTAGGAGATGTATCCTATCATCTCGCTCTTCCACCGTCGCTAAGCGAGGTGCATGACGTGTTCCATGTATCCCAATTACGACGGTATATCCCGGACCCGAGCCACATCCTGGATCATTCGGAATTGGTTGTTGGTACTAACCTTTCGTATGAGGAGAGGCCCGTGTCTATATTGGACCGGAGAGAGAAGATCCTCAAGAACAAGACTATCAAGTTAGTCCGAGTTGCTTGGGGTCATCACTCTTTGGGGGAGTCAACGTGGGAGCGTGAGGATGATATTCGATCGTGATATCCCGACTTGTTTGACTAGTGAGATATAATATCTTTCTTATGCCTCCTGCCTTCGATTCTTTGCTTGCATGATTGATTGATTGCCTAGTATAGCTTGCTTGTTATTAATGTAGCTTGTCATTGCTCCTCTAGCCTCTTGATTAAATTTTAAGGACGAAATTCTTTTAAGGTGGGTAGAGTTGTAATGCCTGTGTTCGTATTATGTATTTTGGGATACGTATACGTATTTTATTCTGTGTTGCCTGATTCCTTGTTTAGCTCTCGGCTTGGTTTAACTCTCGGTTTGGGTTGGCTTGGTTCGGCTGGCCCAATGCTTGGTTCATCATGGGCCAAGGGTGGAACACCTTAGCCTATGCTTTTCCTTTATTTCCACCATAACTCCCCTCTTTATTATCCCCACCAACCTTCTCTCTCCTCCATAATTCTCATTTACTTCTCCTTCCCCCACCATTACTCTTCTCCACCAACTAAGAACACCATAGGCAAGTGCAACTTACTTCCACAAGAGAACCCCTTTTGATGGTTTTATTAGCTTCTCCTCATGATTCTAAACCACATTAGAACTTGTCATTTTCCATTTTGAGGCTTTAATTCTTGTAGATCTAGAGTCTTGCTATTTTTGGATTTTTGGTGGTTTTGATCTATCAAACTTCCTTGTTTTCAAGTTTTGATGGTTCCATGTTGTATAGAATTTTATTCTACCCAATTTTGACCTTTGGAAATTTGGATTCGGACTTGTTTTGACCAAGATATGGACTGTTGAAGCTTAGATTCAACTTTAGAGTTCTTGCTGTTCTTGCCATTTGGAGAAGACAGTGAACAGCGAGCTAGCTTTTTAGCTTACGCCACTGAGCTGTACGCTGCTCTTTAGCGAGCGTACGCTAGCCTTGGTACGCTGCTCTTTAGCGAGCGTACGCTAGCCTTGGTGCGCTGTTCTTTAGCGAGCGTACGCTAGCCTTGATACGCTGCCTATTGGCAGCGTGTCTTTTGCGTACGCTAGCGTGAGCGTGCCCTAGACCCTTTCGTACGCTAGCTCAAGCGTACGCAGTCTTGAGCGTATGCTAGCTTGAGCGTACGCTGACCTGTAGCTTGAGCGTGCCCTTGTGTACGCTGACCCTTGCGTACGCTTCCCATTGGCAGTGTATGGACCCTTTGGTACGCTAGCTTGAGCGTACGCTGACCTGTAGCTTGAGCGTACGCGTGCCTTGGTACGCTAGCTTAAGCGAGCAAGGTGTACGCTGGCCTGAGCGTAGCTTGCACTGAGCGTATGGCCTTTGGCTGACTTGGCCTTATGTCAGCGTGTCAGATTTGGTTTTATTTTCCTTAAGCTTGGCTCTTTTATAGCCCTGTATATTGATATTTTATTAGATATTTTATGCCCATTTTATATCCTTACGCCTTTTGCCCTGAACTTGATAATTGCGAATTTACTTGATATGTTTGGAATTGACAATTGAGCATGACCTGATAGTGACCCGTAGTGGTGCACTCCTGACATGAGTAACCTGACATGACCTGATAGTGGCCCGTCGTGGCGCACTCCTGACAAGTACACTTGACCTGATGACCTGACATGTTATACCTTGATAAGCTGTTGCGACGGCTACCTGACATGACATAACCTGTATAATAACCTGGACACCGTAGGCGATTGTGCTTGTATAAATAATCCAGTCTTGTCTTGCATCATGTCTAGGAGGGGACTCCTGAGTACCACGGTCAGGAGTACCTATTGAAATAAACTAAGGACTAATAACTAGATTAATACATTAGTCATGAAGAGATTTTCCAGCTACAGGCAATCCCGTTACCTGGGCACGCCTTGGGATCTGTAGCCTGCCGTCGAGTAGGGCACATTTCCAGCACACTGTCATGTGTTGCACCCTTCAAGCTACCTAAGGGTACATTCGTTTTCTGGACGATGTACCCACCTGAATTCAACTCTAATCTTTTAACCCGGGGAACCTGGATGGTCTGCAGGGCTTGTGGCTGTGGAACAATCTCACTGTATTTTGTTAGTAATTAGGCTTGTGACAACCCTAGTTAGTTAAAGTATCAAGCCGTAATTCTTGCTTGGCCGTGAAGTGATTGGACGGAGTCTAACCAGTCTAGTCCTGTCCGGATCCTGTTCCAGATCATTGAACGACCAGAATGCTTGTATTTATTTTACCGATAAATGGTGGGAATTCCAAGCTCTGTTCAGACGAAGGGTTACAACCCCGGTCCTTGTTTGGTTTACGGGTTGTAACCTGGCTATCTGAATAGTTCCATGGTTATCTCGTCGTATATCATCCTGATGTATTTTCTTATTCCCAGTTCCTACTTTTATTCCAGTCTTTACTTTTATTTATATCTTTTGCTGATTGCTGGTTTTAGTTCTTAAGTGAAGCTTCCTTTGTGGCACTTGCTCTTTCTGGGGTCTGACCCAGCTGGTTTGTGTGGCCAGATTTCGGAGCAGCTCCAGAGGATCTACCGACCTTCCTGCCAGATGGTGAACACTAGAAGAAATCCTGGCAACGAGTGGGTTATTTTTGGCTCTCCCACTCTATTGTAAAAATATTCTTTTGAGGCGTTTAGCCGACGAGCACCTGTTTAGCTCGGTTGCACTTACTTACTGTCTGCCTACGGGCTGTAGCATGATTAACAGATCCTAGGGTTGATCATGTATGACTAAACTCTTGCTAGTCCTAACATTTTGTAATGACTAGCTTCATCATCAGCTGAATATGTAATATTTGGGACGCCTTATTGTTGTATATTTAATGATCATACATCTTGTGACTTTTACTTACTTGCTTATGATTGAGACACTAGGCTTGTTCATGACCTTAAGAGACTGCTGGCTTGTAGATAAACCCTCATGTATCCTAGACAGCCGTGACCGTATAGCGAGGTGGATTGCACTTCAATATACATAGCTGGCTATGTCTGTCCCCGCTCTCCAGTATTCTGGTTCTGGGGCGTGACAATCCCGCCCATTGGCCGCAGGGGGGCAGGGTACGAGTAGCTTTATACAACTTTCCATCAGAGGCCCGCGTGATAATCAGCGGGACGCTCCGATAGTCAGAGGTTGGGGCAGCTGACTGGGCTTGGTGAGCCCGCACTCCCCTAGACTTCTTCCTTTTAGCACTTACGGGTGCGTAATAGGAAGAGTCCAAGTTGGATACCACAGAGTCTGGCTTATCATCCAGAGAACCATCAGGGTTAGGATCGCATGAGAGACTGTCGAAGACTGATCGAGAGAAGCGTGGAACAGATGCTATGCGACTAGGGTTAGAAACCGTGCAGGCTGTCTACATGCGACTGTCTTTAGCTGACGGATGAGTTGTTCTTGTGCGACTAGGAGTCACGACCGTGCAGGCTGGCCGCATGCGTTTGGCAATTGTGGCCGCATGGGTTTTCTGCAAGCGATTGACTTCAGTAACCGTATAAGTTTCATCCATGCAGTTGGCAACTGTAGCCGCATAAGCTATGCGGCTGACAGATGTGGTCGTGTGAACTTTCTTCATGCGGCTGGCGGATGTAGCCGCATGAGCTTTCTCCATGCGGCTAGCACCCTTATGCGGCTCAGATCGTATAGAGTTCCTCTTTGCCCCTGCAAGTCCAGCATCATAGTGTTTTCTTCTGCCGAACTTGGGGTCAACAGAGTCATCTATGGTCTGAAGTGGGGCCACATGAGAGTCTTCTCCACCGTTTTAAGCGACAGAGGGTATCTCTGCAAGAGCTTCAGTAGGAACGAATGATCGGGGTCTCCACTCCTTGCGGGCCTTCTTTGTGTGGGCTCGCTTCTGGACCGGGCCAGCGCTCTTGTCGGAGAGCATTTCTTCAAACGCCTGTTGGTCGAACCGGGCGACCATCATCTGTTGAGTGGAGCCAAGTTTGGCTGTATCCGATTGCGTCACCAACTCCTCAGCCGTGGAGAAGTTAGTCCCCAGCAGAGTCGCCATCGTGTTTACCATGAAATATAAAAGAGCAGAACAGTTTTATGGGAGGACAGGACTTTTACTTTACGTTACAAACTCGCTTGTACAAAAAAAGCCTAGGGACGAAAACCTAGGTACAGCAATCTAAGTACAATTGTTTATTTTTGATTCTGGGGGGTGACGATAGAGGCTCGGGAAAGCGACGGCAGCTCTGCCTTACTCCTTGGACGATCGGACGTAGCCTTGGCTCCTGTGACGAGATGCTTGGCGTTGACGAAGAAATACTCTTCTTGCTCTCCTCGTATTGCTCTTCTGGCTTCTCTCTCTCTGGACTGATCTCTGTGAATTCTTCTCTTTTATTATTGGGGGAGCGTCTCTCTGTATGTGCGTATCTCTTTTGCAAGGGAATGGCACCCTGCTATTTATAATAGTGGGGGGGGCATCATTAGGGTTTGCAATGATTGCCCATTCTCAAAGTGGCGGCGGCCTGGTAAAATAATCAATCTGGACCATTAATCTTGAGCATGAAGGATCTGGGCCATTAATGAGGATTATGCCAAATCATGTCAGTAATTAATGTTGATTGCAATAAATCCCCATTATGATGATTTGCTGATATCCGCAAATCTAAATGAATCAATTTAATTCATTCTTTTGCCACGTGTCCCAAATCATTGGGATCTGACCCAAAATTTGATTATCTTTAGGACACGTATCCTGTCATCATTTTTGAGCCGCATGAGGAACGTTCATATTTGGGCCGCATGAAGGTCGTCATGACCGAGCCGCATGAAAGATTTCATGACCGAGCCGCATGAATAGTCTCTATACTCGAACCGTATGAAGCTTGTCATGACCGAGCCGCATGAATATGTTCATGACCGAGCCGCATGGGGGTCTTCATGGCCGAGATGTATGAGAGTCTTCATGGCCGAGCCGCATGGAGCCGAAGCCGCATGGGGGACCTTCATGATTGAACCGCATAAGTTTCTCTGCACTGGCCGCGTGAACTCGTCTAGTCTGGCCGCATAAACTTGCCTCGAAGCTGTGAAGATTTTTTCCAGTTCCCTAGGAAGATAGTGCTCTCATGTCAGTCATCATGACTACTTTGCGTCAGGGCTGTCAGCTGTCAGCTGTCAGCCGTCAGAGCATTAATTGTGTTTGAATGACGCTGGGTACAGCCGTTCTAAAAAGACACGTGGCTTTCCTCTGCGGGCCGCATGGAGTCCACTCGAGCTGCCTATGTGTTTGAGCCGCATAGGACTTCTGAGCCGCATGCGGCTCCTTGGCCGCATGGATCATTTTTCTCTTCTTTTTCATGCTTCTACAATGCCCTACTCCCAAATATATAGGATTAAGGACTAACCTGGCTAGCTAATACGACCTAGAGTGAGCTGCCCAATTTAATGGACTTACTTAGGTGTACTACGCTGTAAAAGTAACTAACCAACACAGGCAATCATCTAAATCTCATCCACAGATAACATAGAAAGGAAGTACTAAATATAAAAGCAGAGTAGAATGAATGTGCAAATACAACTGAAAGAAAATACAAGTCTGGTGGAAACAATCCCACAGTACATCAAAATAAAAGTACATGAATGGAAGATAACTAGCTAAGAGTATCAACTAACTTGATATGAAACTCCCAGCCCAAGTAGCAGCATACCGAGGTCAAGCAAACTCCTCAGGGTAGACCTCATAGTCCTCAGCAAAGTCTCCCACCTCAGCTTCAGTACGGGAGATCGTCGAGCATAGGTGCTCGTCGCGATCTGGAAATGAACCAGGTCCTCAGGAGACATAGCAGGATACAAATAGGAATATGCCATAAAGTAAATACTGATAAATATATAAGGGGTGTGCTAAACAGTCTAAGTGAATGCATATAAAGACAACTTCGGAACGTATGGGTGGGTAGATAAGGGGATGGCATCGGAGCACGAGCCGACGTTGGATCACGAGCCGATATAAACATACAAATACTAGTATACCTCCGACCGTACCTAGCGCACAGCTAGTGGCCGCTGCCGGATGTATCCCCTAGTGAGTGTATGGCCCATAACCGGGTATCCATGCCCATAACCGGGTATCACCGAGGCTAGAATAAAGTAACAGTCTATCACATACGCCTACTGGTTGTCTTCCCCATCCAGTGATGTACAAGTCGCATCCACGACCCAAACATCTGCTCTCTATGAAAAGTCAACTATCTAGAACCATCACTACCCTATATGCGCCGTCACACGAGCCACTCGCACTGATGGCCAATTGAGGGCGACATCGCGTGCCTTGATCTGCTCTCACTCAGTGCCGTGTGGAAACACGTGTCATGGTCAAGGGAGTTGTAACAACAACTCCGCAACTAAGGGCACATCTCCTATTGCTAGGTCAAATTGGTAGCCCTAAGTGTCGATGCCATTATCGACTATGTCTGAGATAATTCCCGGTCTCTACTAACCAAGTCTACGCTAATAAGAATATAATGATGTATATATAAAACAGTAATACAAGGCAAGGTATACTTGCCTTCAATCCCGCAATACGCAAATAGTGCTCCGGTCCCTTATGCCTCAATCACGTCGTCCAAGAGACCTACAATTACACAACCAAGTCTTACGATACGCTACATGAACATCTACGGCTATGCATCTAATCACACACAAAGTAGAGTGTACGTTATCTATACTAGATGTCACATTCAAGTACTAAGTTATATTTATCCAAGGAAGTGCACATACAACTCTTCCTATATGTTTAGGGACATATATCTATAAGTATAGGAGCATATCCACAAGTTGCACATGAGAAGTCTATATGTATAATCATAGAAATTATATATCCACAAGTCCTATATTATATATAATTACACAAGAGTATCCCTAGAGCATATATATACAAGTTTACGTATTGTGATGGAAAATATATACAAGTTGTATATATATATATATATATATATATATATATATATATATATATATATATAAATATATATATATATATATATATATATATATATATATATATATATATATATGTATATATAAAATATATATATATTTTATATATATATATATATATATATATATATATATATATATATATATAAATATATATATATATATATATATATATATATATATATATATATATATAATAAAAATATATATATATATATATATATATATACAACTTTATATATATATATATATATATATATATATATATATATATATATATATATATATTTTATGGGAGCGGATCAAAAGCCCCCCTTAGAAAGCCCCCCAAAAACCCCCCTCACTCTAATTCGTAATATTAATGTTAATATCAATGTTAATGTTAATATTAATGTTAATATTAATGTTAATGTTAATATTAATTTTTTAAATTTTTTTATATATTAATGTTAATGTTAATGTTAATATTAATGTTAATGTTAATATTAATGTTAATATTAATTTTAATGTTAAGTTTAATGTTAATATTAACATTAATATTAATATTAACATTAATATTATCATTAATATTACGAATTAGAGTGAGGGGGGTTTTTGGGGGGCTTTCTAAGGGGGGCTTTTGATCCGCTCCCATATTTTATATATATATATATATATATATATATATATATATATATATATATATATATATATATATATATATATATATATATATATATATATATATATATGTATATATATAAAGTGTGTTCACAAATAAGGTTACTAGGATGTAGACACATAGTTTTAGAAAGCCTATACATATAAGGATATTACATACATGCATGGAAAGTAAGTATATACATGTATATATACATTATGAGACTAAGAATATATATATATATATATATATATATATATATATATATATATATATATATATATATATATATATATATATATATATATATATATATATATATATATATATATATATAAAGTGTGTTCACAAATAAGGTTACTAGGATGTAGACACATAGTTTTAGGAAGCCTATACATATAAGGATATTACATACATGCATGGAAAGTAAGTATATACATGTATATATACATTATGAGACTATATATATATATATATATATATATATATATATATATATATAAAATATATATATATATATATATATATATATATATATATATATATATATATATATATATATAAGAAAGAGTATTTATATATATGTACACAATGAAGCAAGGAGTATTTATGTGAAAGAGTATTTGTATGAATGAATATATATAAATATTTGAAAAGTATATATATGTGTATATGTCTATGAAAGGGTATTTATATATATATTTGGAAGGTATAGATATGTACCTGAATGAAAGAGTATACCATTTGTACATAGATACATACATGAAGCTACCTATGTATATATAAGCCATTGATTTATATGAAACCTGTCACGCCCCGATCCCGGAGGATCGAAAACTAGTCACTGGGCGCGATGCCGTACAAGTCTAGATTACACTTGTACAAGGCAAAACCATTACAGTTCCTGGTAATTCTCAGAAAACATCGACAACGCAGCGGAACCAAGCAGACAAATTGAAGTCACACAATTTATGAAGAAATGTATCTCTTTATTGATAATCAAAATGGATTACAAGACTTGCAGCGGAATACAGAGTTTACAACTGATTACAAGGCTCTTAAATAGCCAACTGAATGTATACACTTGTCTTTTAGGCTACAACTGAATATACCGACTTCTTATAATGAACTTGCCAATTTGGCTACAATCTCACTGGTACAACTGAGTTCCACTATTCCATACATTATGTCCCTGTATAGCAGAAGACATCATCTTGAAAGAAGAGCTTCTGCACACCCATCCGATTCATCGATGCCAAGCACTGATTCACAGGATTTCTCCCAAGCAAACACCTGTAATATTGCCCACAACGTGGGTCAGTACATCATCAATGTACTGGCGAGCGGTGCTGGCCCAACTCACCTAAGAAGATAACACTAAGTAATCATGTTACAGAATATTATTAACAGTGGTCTTTCTTGTTGCCTTAGGGTCAATTTCATGTTATAGCCGACAAGAAGTAAAACATGCAATTTCATAGCCAACATAATTTAAAGCATACTGTTATCACCCTTTGGTGATTCTTACCCACGGTCGTGTAGCCATCCCTATACATTTATAATACTTACTCTGCCTGCACAAGACATTGTTAGGAAACAATATCATGATTCAATATAAATATCACCGTTCAGGTGATTCTTACCAACAGCCGACATCCTTTCCTGTATTTGAGTAATAACTTACTCTGCCTGCATAAGACATCATTAGCACCGGACCTATCTATATGAAGGTCACTGGCGACATGCCATCTTGGACCGACTTACAGGTATACAGCGTCCTTGCCAGTGCAGGTAGCTAGCCCCACTGCAAGTCCTGTATACCGTGCTACTACTTCAGCACTGCTACTACTTCAGCACTGCTACTACTTCGGCATTGGTTTCCCCTAGGACGAACCGGGTTCCATGGCCCAGGAATACCGTTCGAGAAACCACCTTGTCGACAAGTTGTCCATGACCATGCAACTATATGCAACTTATCTAAGAAGAAAACATATAATGCATGATAAGGAAAACTAAGCAAAACCATCATTCTCATTCGTATTGCCATCTTGCCATCTAGCCATCTTGCCTTGAGCTAATGCTCACATTATCATCTGCCTAATCCAGGGTCTTGGCGTAATCAACATTCTACATCGGCGACAGGATAATAGAATGTTGTTACCCAATGCCTTGCCACATCTTTGATACCAACATCTTTCCAACCAAACTCAGTGTACTCACCGCCCAATTCTTGGGACTTAGCATCTGTTTAGCATTCTTTCATTCGAATGCAATTCAAGCATACTCACTACCCAGTAATTGGGTCTTAACATCTGTTTTGCCATCTATTCATTGAGCCAAAGCTCGATATACTCACCTGCCCAAGTATTTGGGACTTTGCCTTCACCTGTCATGTAATTCATCGTAACATTGTACAAGCATACAATTCATTTAGCCACAACAGTTTACGTTCAGGTGATTATTATCTTTCATTATCTTTCTAATTTCCATGCAAGGTATTATTGAGCAACATAATAAGAAACATAGCACACTATCCTTTATTTTAAGCGTGAAGCTAAAGGATCTTTGAAGGGTTCAATACTACTCACATTCATAGGACGATTCTCGCCACGATCGCATAGCCTTCCAAGCGATCCTTCGCATATTCCCAAGTCCAATAAGGCTTCATCGAACCAACCATCTATCATAAGGCATCTTGCGGGTCGGGGCACTACAAAACCATTACATAGTTATATATGTGATATATATATATATATATATATATATATATATATATATATATATATATATATATATATATATATATATATATGAAGCTATCTATATGTGAACCATTTATATCACATTAGCCCAAGATTTGAAATGAACACTCCAACAACATCTAACATTACACATGCATTTATATGCATATATATATATATATATATATATATATATATATATATATATATATATATATATATATATATATATAATATATATATATATATATATATATATATATATATATATATATATATATATATATATATTTAGCTCAAGGAATAAGGGGAAGGGGTGTACCATGATGGAGATGATGGAGGTGATGGAGAGGGGGGTGGCTGCCACCGGCCTAGGGGGAGCTGTGGCTGGCCATGGAGGGGCTGTTATCGGCCAAGGAGGGTAAGGGAGGAGCTGATGCGATGGTGGCTGTGGTGGAGGTGGTGAAGGCTATGGTGGTGCTCTCGATTTGGAGGAGGAGGAGGAGAAGAGGTGATGGAGATGATGGATATATATATATATATATATATATATATATATATATATATATATATATATATTTATATATATTATATATATATATATATATGAGGTGGTGAAGGCTGTGGTGGTGCTCTCGATTTGGAGGAGGAGGAGGAGAAGAGGTGATGGAGATGATGGTGGCTGTGGTGGTGGTGGTGCTCTCGACCAAGGGGGAAGAAGAGGAGAAGAGTTGATGGAGATGATGGTGCTCTCGGTTTGAGGTGAAGAGGGTGGTGGTGAAGAGAAGGAGATGGTGGTGGTGAAGTAAAGATGAAGAAGAAGGAGGGAGGAGTTCGGTTTTGAGGGAGAGGGAGTTATAACCAAAAGGAGAGAGGTGAGATGACCGTAAGAGGGAGGGGGGAGTGATGGTTGTTTTTTTTTAGGGTGAGGGGAGAGAGTGTGTGAGAGGGGGGTATTTCCAAGAAAAAAGGGGGAGTTATGGTGGTGGTGTGTGTGTTTAAAAATAGAGAGAGAGAGTATGGTGATGTGACATGTAGTGTTTGGTGTTTTGTAGGAATAGTTGGTGTTGTGTGTTTGGGTAGGGATGAGATAGGGTGTCATGGTGCTTGGGTTGGGTCCAATTGAGTTGGGTTAGGTCACAATTGAGTCTAATTGGGTCTTAGTAATTAAAATGACTTAAATTAGCCATTTATAATCATGGATAAATAAATAGTACATAGAGACTCAATTGGATGGGACACAAGTGGCATGTGTGTAGTAGGCTCAAAATGGTCCGTGTCCATGCTTTGGGTTGACAAGTTTGGGTCTAACGGGTGTCCCCAATTCAAGTTGGAAGTAAATGTGGCTCAGTGGGGTAAATCGAGACTGGGTCAAAATTTTTGAATAGTAACTGGAATCTCAAATGAAATCTGGAATGATAAAAAAAATTCGTATAGGGGACATAATCCTAGATAGGTAACGAAGTCTCAAAGGTGGCGTAAAAGCAAGGTACCAGATAGAAGACAAAGTCTCGAAATAAGGACCAGAAATCTTGTAAAGGAATCAAAGTATAACAGAATCTCGAATGGCAACAAAGTCTCGAACAATACTGCGAATGAAAAAGAAATTTCAATAGGAAACAAATCTCAGATAGAAATTCAACCATCAACAAAGCCGCAAATAGGAATCAAAATCTTGAATAGAAATCTCGAATAAGGAGCAAGATTATGAAGAGTGAATGGAGAAGTATCAATCAACAAATAGGAAACAAGGTTCTGGATCGTGAATACGAAACAAGCAAAATCTTAAATAAGGTTGAAACAAGGCCGCAAATAGAGAACAATCCGGAATAAAAAAATAAAGTCATGAATAGGAAATAGAATCTCAAACAAGGAACTAGTCAAAGTCTCAAAATAGAAAACAAAATCTTCAAATAATGACTCAAATAGGGACTGAATCTCAAACAAGTGTCAAATAGAAATGAAGGTTCAAGCAATGTTTTGATTGGGAACAAGGTTTCAAAAAATTTCGAGTAGGAATAAAATCTCGAATAGCACAAGGTTCGAATATCAAATAAAATTTTCAAATAGAAGCCAACACTAGAAAACAAGGTCATAAATAATGAATATAAAAATAGGGTATCAAATGGCAGATTTGAAACAAATATCGATTAGTGAATATGAAACAAGTTTACCAAATAGAAAATAATTCTTAAATAAGGACTGGAGTTATTTATAAGGGACAAGATCTAGAATAGGAACACTATCTGGAATAGACACCAAAGGGTTTAAAATAGAAAACAAAATCTTTCAAGTTCTTAAGCAGGAATAAGGAAATTCTAGAAAATTTAAATTGGAATGTGAATCACGACCTATGGTCTGCTCCAACCACGCAAGAAAAGCCTTCAGTCCTCAGCCTCTCTTCAGTTGTCCTGACGTAGGCTGGTCATTACGGTAGTGCTCCATACGGTTGTTGAATTTGGAGAGGCGGGTCCCTTTGTTGTAGTTCGGGTGCTCCTCGTGCTCGCCATTGGACAATGCGATTAACGGCCTTCGGGCAATCCTTAACTTGGTGGGCAGGCGATCCGCAAAACGAGCATAGCCTCAGTCTCTTGCGGCACTCATCATAGTGATGCCATGGACGGCGACAGTAATTGTAAGTGATCATCGTTTGGATATGAGTTTGAATCTTTCGCTGTAGCTGAAGTACAGGGGCTCTGACAAGAAAATATGGCTGCTGGGTGCTGGCTGCTGAGATCCCGACGCTCCTTGGCAATCCTTCATTCGATGGCAGAAGATCTGTATAGTAGGCAGAGTCCGAGCCTCTTGCGGCATTTGTCAATATGATGTCCTACCCTCTTACATAACACACAATGGAGGTAGGCCTAAATCTGCTCCTGATGATGCGGCTGATGACGTGACAGAAGAAACATCGTTTGAGGGTTGTGACATTTTGCAGGTACAGAGTAGTTACTAAATCCATCATAAGTCTTCATATCTCTCTTGGGCTTCAGCTTCCCGTCTCGTTCTATCGTCCGTGCTACGTTCTGGATCTCCTGGTTGGTAGCTCTAATCTTCAGAGGAATCGGGTCCTCAGAGGCTTGGATGATCTTCAGAAGAGACGGCTCCAGGTTCTCGATTTGCTTCTCGGTGCAAGAAATGTGCTCAGCATCGGGGAGGTCCAAAGATCCAAGAGTCTGGAAATCAGAAGTCCTCTCTGGCTCGGAAAGCGCATATACAAGTCTGGCTTGAAAAAGAACAACTTGCTCCCTTTGGCATTGAGGAACTCCTGAAAACATCTTCATCAATTGCGTACTACCAATGGTGATAGTAGGGGCGACAAGGGGTGGTGGAAGCTCGGAAGCCTCAAGTGCAGGTGGATCAACAATTCTGGTGTTACGTGTCTGAACCATCTGAAAAATAGAAAACTGTTAAAATGGCCTAACTATAGATAATAAGCAAACTTAGTAAGTAATATATGTATAACCAGACTTAGTAATAACCATAACCATTTTCCCGCAATCCTATGATGTGATGAGTTTTCCTCAGTCTAACAGGTTCCCCAATAGCACTCTATAGCCTAAGTGCCATTAGGACAGACCTGCATGGGCCACCACTAAAAATATGTCATGATTCACTTCCGAATAATCGGACACGAGTCGGACACGCCCAGCCTATGTTGGAAGACTCAACGTAGTAAGCTATAAAAATCTAAGAAAAAATCTAAGAATAAGATGAAAATAAACATCACAGCATCTAACCGTCCCAAAATAATCACCATAATCCACAAGTCATAATACAATTTTATATATAACAGTACCAGAGATTCCGGGCTCTAGCCCATAAGGTGACAGGAATAAAATACAACTATAAAATCCCAATATACAACATCTAGAAGTAAAGCTAAACGAACCTAGACCTGTAACCTCTAGCTAAGTCATGGCTCCATCCTGCTCAGCTAAGATTTCGGGCTCTAGCCCATAAGGTGGACGATATCCTCAAGTACACCTGCAACATATCCAGTCAGGAGCAGAGCAAAGTATAATTCTAGGTAATGAACAAGAACATCATGATATGAACAGTACAAGAGAACATGTAAAGCACAGAAAAGAACAGGAAAGTACATGAATGTAAAGTACAGAAAATAAAGTACAAGAATGTAAACTATAAACCTGAAGTACAAGACATGACATGTGCACAATATTTAAAATACAACTAGCATATGTGACCGGCTGGGGTAAGCACAGGAAACACATGAAATGGGTACGGCTTAGGACCCGCGTGCACGGTGCGAGGCCTAAGCTATTAACATAAATTTTTGATCTCTGGGTTTGGTCACATAGCTAGTGTATTTTTCCTCCCCGACCACAAGTAAATACAAGAACATGAAAGTACAAGAGTACATGATATACCGTATCATAATGTGTCACAAGAAAAGCACAGGATATGAATGTAAATGAACATAAACCATAGAATGTACTTGCCTTGCTCGGGGTGATCGAAAATAGGAAGAAAATCTGTATGTCCACCTGATTTAGTACAAGTTGGTTAGGATCAACTTCTAACATTGCAAATCTAGTTCCCTTATTAAATAGAAACTAATTAGTAAACTAACTATCTGTCCTTTATATAGATACTAAAAAGTTAAAAGTAAATATCCATAATGATAAAGAGGTAATCTAGGACATAATTGTCTAGTAATAATATTTGTAGAATTAATTTTTTACATGCATTTATAATTATACAACATCTTCAATAGATGATGCTTACAAGTATAATAGAAACTAAGTACCAAATATCTACATAAGCTGAGTTATTTGATTTAACTTATGTCACCACTGGCCCATAAAACTCATCCTTCTAGTCCCAAATCAACCCAAATTTATACTAGTTTAACATATCCACAGAACTAGTAGCTATAACCCACAAACAAATCCTACTATTAAACTACTCCTTTGGCTTGGCCATTATTAGCGGTAGCAATTCAACACAGTCATCTGTGAATTTAGCTCAAGCCAAAAACCACACTAAGATGCAACCCCCATTATGGAACAACATATACACACAAGGTTAAACCAATTGTCACCAACTCTAAAGTATGGACAGGTACTACCGCAACACGTGGGACAACCCAGCTAGGAAGAAGAGTCTGAATGAAAAAGTAATTGATTCAAATTCCTTAACCGATCAAACATTAGCAGGGCTCAACTTTATCAAGGCTCAACTGGTGGAGATAGAGACCTGTAGTATTCACTTGCACCAGCTTATCCATTGCATTCAATAAAGAAGGGCTCGTTCTAAGATAGTAGTTAGGATTTATGTTCAGAAATCCAAACCGACCACAAACTAACTTGCAGCTACCAAGCCCAAATAATTCCCAGGTTCAGAGCCTCCAATATATATAAGCCAACTAAATTGAGTCTCAAAGATTACTCCTAGGAGAAAATATATACAACTAATTGAGAGAATACACACACCTATGAAAATATATATACAACCCAATCGACTGCAAAATAATAAAGGAAAAAAAAATCTTTATACATTCAAATCAAAAGAGTCTCTGCTCAACTCTGGTCTTCGAAAACACAGCCTTCGCACATGTACTCAAACAGCTCGGAAATGCCACAAAACTTGCATAAATGACTGGTACATATGGACACGTTCGTTGCTTGGACACGGCAACCTTGGTCACACACTCCCAAATATGGCTACGGCAAAACAGCTACCATAACTAGCACCACGACACGCCAACATAATCGACTGACCCTAGCCAACACCCATACTCAAGAAGAGACGAAAAAGATTCAAAGAATAATCAGAAGGACAACATAATTACCTTAAAAATGAATCAAACAAGAATGAGGATACATCTCAAGTGTTGGACACGTCCTAGGCAGTAGACACATCTTCTCGAATCCAATTACTGATGCAGTCATTTCACTAATGATGTGGCTACTTCCCAGAATCTCGATGGATCAGGTTACCGGATTAACCTATTCGATCGATCGACCCCTTCTACTTGTTGTCGATTGGCTGTCTGATCTATACCCATTCGATTCTGCAGGGCTCAGAGAAAACATCAACTGAATTAATTCAAGAATAGATCACCGATCGATGTTCCTCTTTATCGACCAATAGATCAAGATAGAACAGAGCACTCCTAATAATAATTAAACCAACTTACCACGATGTTATCGTCCATGATGGAAACAAAGCAGTCTCGATTGATCCAATCAATAGGACAGAAACAGAAACCTCTACACAAGAACTCATCCAATCAAGAAGAAGGAGGTTTGATTAATCGATCATTCGGAGTCATACAATTAGAAATTCGTAATTGGTTCAAAGTATCGATCGAGACTTATAGATACTAGTTCGATCACTGGAAGAATCAGTGACTCTGCGACGGAGGAAGGACATCAACGTCGGAGAAGCCTATTGCGTGCACCGAAACTAACCTAGCTGCTGCGAGAATGAAGTCGCCTATCGTCGAGGAAATTGCCAGAGTGAAATCACCTCGACATCGCTGCTATCGTTGATGCCAGAGAACAGTCATGCACCATCCATCGAAGAGATCGGGCCTATTCGTCGGAGAGGAATCGATTGCCGGAGCAACGATCGTGCCGCTGTCGCCTAACTGCAGAAGAATCAGAGCCTAGTCGCCGAGATCGTCGCTCGTTGGAAATAGATCTGCACGCAGTGGAGAGTGATCGTCATGATGTTGTGAGTCGCCTGGAAGCTCGTCGTTGTTCGAAGGGCGCGACGCCGAAATGTCGGTGACAGGTGCTCTCGAGAAATTTAGGGTTAGTGTTCGGGAACCAAATTTTGGGGAAAAGGAGATTTGGGGAGAAGCTCTCGATTATTCACAGATGAAAAATGAGAATGGTTCATCATTCTCTCTCCTCCTCAAATAAGTAGACTGAATGGAATGTAGAAATTTTGCATTAAAATCTATTACAATTATAACATTCATAAATTTAACCAGGAGTTTGTTTAGGTTGTTATAAAAGTAGTTAGAATCTTTGGAAACCACTCATGTGAGTCAGAAAACTTGGGGAATAATCTACATTAACTATTTCCAATAATTAATTAAAGACTTTCCATCAGAATAATAATCATGAAATTAAATAAAAAAATAACAAAACTTGAAGATAATTTATTCTTATATTTTTTTTATTTTTTTAAAAATATTCCAAAATTTACTAAACTGAGAAGGTGGGGTTACATTAGCTGTCGTAGATCGCTCGAAAAGTCGACTCAAAGTCGATGAAAAACCTATTCATAAAACAGAGTATAGAACAGTCCAACAGCCCCTGCTTGAAGAGTGATTCCAATCAACCTGTTAATAGTTTAGAGCAACTAATTGAATACCCTCATAGACAACCAATAGGGCTTCCAAACCCTTTTCATAGTTTATGATTTCATCAAATAAACGCCAAGAAAACTGATTTCAAAATTTGGGAAAAGTTAGTTTTTCAAACTACAAAATTTTAATAACTTTTACCGATACGGCATGCGCCTCGATAAACCGGACGACGTGGTCACAACCCGTAAGAATCGAAAGATACGTACGGATATTGCGGACGTGTAGGATTTGACGGAACTCGATTTCGTTGTGTGTGCACGACGAAATCGAGGCGTATCCGTCGAGATATCCCGTATAGGCCCCCTTGCAAACTAGTCTATAACTTCGTGCATGTTCGTCATTTCGAGATGAAACGTATGCCAACAGGACCGCATCATTTTTTGGGTCATGTATGTCAAGTTTGGTCCGATTCTGAGAAGGTCAATCGGAACGCTATTTTGGCGGGTCCGTGACCCGATCCAACGGACGATTTTGTGCACGGCCCGCCGAAATCTAACTTTGTATATACAGATGGGTTCACATCATCAAACCGGACCCATCAACATATAGTTTAAAGATTTTAGAGACCATAGGCTCTGGCACGCTTTTCGGTATAAAATGGGTCCAACGACGGACATCGTTTTGATCCAAAATTACGATTTTGCCCATGTGTCCTGTCACTCCTGTTTTCTATTATATGTATTTTTAGGATACGTATACGGATTTCTGACAATTGTCAGGTGGCCCGTATTTTGACTTATCTTGCTTTGCATAGCCTTGGTTTAATCTTGACTTGATTGGTTCAACTTGGTTCAACATGGCTTGGTTTGATATGGCTTGGCTTGGTTTGGTTTGAGATGGAGAGGGTTGATATATAAGTTAACTACACTCTCTCTCCTCCATAACTTTCATTTACTTTTTCATCTTCTTCATTTACTCCTCCCACCTACACCCAAGCCCTAGGCAAGTGCAACTTGCTTCATGATGGATCTTCCATTTTATTTTTTTATTCTCTTCTCAACTTGATTCTAAGCCTCTTTAGAGCTTGGCATTTTCGGTTTTGATGGATGGATTTTTGTAGATCTAAGTTTTGAGCTTGGCATTCTCATCCCAGGCTGTAGAAAATCTTGTTCTATGCAGTTTAGACCCTTGGAAGTTTCAATTCGGACTTGTTTTGAGCAAGTTATGGCATTTTGAAGTTTTCAGGTTTCATGGGTTCTTCTTTGCTATTTTGGGGAAGAAGAACAGTGCCAGGCGCAACTTGACCCTCGCGCGCTTCTTAGCGCGGCACAACCTGACCCAGCGCGTGCATCTTAGCGCGGCGCAACATGAGTCAGGCGCAATCTGACCTCGCATAGCTCAGTCTGGCACAATCTAGCCCAGCGCCCCCTTGGGCCCTGGCGCATCCCTGTCAGGCAAAACCCGACCTGGCGCACTCCAGTCCGGCGCAATCTAGCCTCGCGCAGCCTAGTGCCTGGCGCAACCTGACTTGGTCCGACTTGTTCTGGCGTAACCCAGCCTGTCTTGAGCCGACTTGCCTTGGCGCAACTTGACCTGACCTGGCGCACCCCATTGCCTGGCACCCCAGTGCCTAGGCGCAACCTAATGTTTGGGCACAACCTGTAGCCTTGGCACCCCTAGTGCCTAGCGCAACTTGGCTAATGCCACTTGTTTGCCATGGTACCCCTTGTCCATTGCATGATCTGTCATTTAATTATTGGTTTTATGTTAATTGCTTATTCTTGGTATTTTACCTATCTTGTGACGACCCGACTCGATAACATGTTGAGCATAGCATGACTTGCCAGTATTGATGTTGACATGAACACACTACCAAAATAAGTCATATCAGCGATGAAATTAGCGACGCCAACGTAAAACGTCACTAATATTTCTGGAATTAGCGACGCCAACAGTAAACGTCGTAATACGTCGCCGATAGCGACAAACAGCGACTACCTATGGTGTAATAAAAACCAACGTAGTTGATATGTCGGAAAACATCGCCAGTTTTATTAGTTCAGCGACGTTTAGCGTCGCAAAGCTTGTGGAGTCGCAGAATATTAGAAATACATCGACGCTTTGTGACGTATTTACAGACGTCGCTAACTTGCTGCTAATAGGGTTCTTCGGTTCGATTTTTCATTTCTTCCTCTCACCAAATATTTTATTCCCGCCCCTCTTCCCCTGACCTCGACGACAGCCCGACCCCCTTCCCTCCCGGCGCCGCTTAAACCCCTTTCCTTCGCCTCCGGTCGACGCCCCTCCTCCTCCTCCTCCTCCTCCACCGCGAGCCCCTTTTCCTCCTCCACCACGAGCTCCTCCTCCTCCACCACCGAACTCGTCCTCCTCCTCCTCCTCCACTACCGCGAGCTCCTCTAAAGGTAAACCCTAACCCTAATTGAGGTGTTTTTCGTGTCCAAAATGGACACGGAGACACAGTACGACCCTGTGTTCAGTGATACACTATGTTCGTGTGGTTTTGGACACTTTGTGTCCATTTTTTGGACACGTGGACACCCCCAAGCATGCACATATATGTATTTCACCTCTGTACACTTAATCCCCTACTTACACTTGTGTATTTTCGTATTAATTTGGATTTGCATATTGGGTTTGGGTTTCGATATAGTGTTTGATACATTGTTTCACCTTACAACATATCCTACACTTAAAGATGTTTAGTACACAACTAATTATTTTATCCTAGTTCGTAAGTGTACTTTTGGGTAATCTAGGTATATTAGTTTACCAATATCCCCAATGGTCGGAGATTTTAAGGATCGCTGCATTGCAAAAAATGATAGCAACACCTACTTGGAAAATAACAAACCACTATGCAAGAATCAAGACAAAAAGAAAATGGTATTTTATGGTGACTTTGTCACCAGAAAAAATTCTAGCATATATTAATTGATTAATACAAGATGAATTACAATATTTGTTGGATCATTTGTCTCAAGATCCAACACTCAAAAATTCCAAGAAGAAGAAGAAGAAAAGAATAAAATGAGATCGCTCAACACCCTATGACAACTTCATGAATAAAGTAGACAATCCTCCATACAAGTCTTCCTTCATCTATTGTCTTAAAGTATGAATTCTACAGTATGGTTCTCTTTGTAGAATTGGTAGGCTATCTCCTTGAATCTCCTCAATGAAAACACATAGATGACATTCCCTTATCCTTCATAAATAGGCCAAGAAAAACATAATTAGGATATGAAAACCCTTATTAGCCCAACCCAATCATGGTCATCCAAATCCAAATTAATACGAAAATACACATATGTATTTCATCTTGCATTGCATTGGCTTGGCTTGATTTGGTTGGAGGCAGCAAGGTTTGTTGTTGGAATATAGAAGTAGCATTTGGTAGCAGGGACTTGTGTCTTATTTTAGACAACAAGGGTTTCCTATTTTTACAAGTAACATGGCAACATGTGTAAGGGAACATATAGGTGTGTGTTTGTGTTTGAAAGGAAGTGTCACAAGAGTAAGGTGTGAGCATGTGTTAGTATTTTGAGCTGTGAGAGTGTTTGTTCTATTGAGGTTAGTACCAACTGGAAAGTGAGATTAAAAGAACCTGGGAACTATGGTGTGGTTGTATACATCATGTATATGTATGTGTGTGCTAGTGGGAGAAAGGGGGAGGGTTAACTAGTACCAGGTATTTGGAGAGGAGGGAGAGTTTAGACTAGTATATAGCAGTACACTAGGGACAGGGTTAGGCTTAAGATGGGAGAGGGTGAACTATTGTGTATATTTAAGTAGGTGTCAAAGGGTTTGTGGATGTGTCTAAGAGCAAGGAGTAACAGTTAGAGTATAGAGCAGTTGAGAGAAGGATATATAGAGGGGGAACCATGATGTACATACTTGTCTACCTACTGTCTTTTTAGTATCTATTTCAATGTTTAGGATATGTCATGATTAATACGCATATTACTTTTACAAGTCGTTCAACGATGTGCTTGTATCTATCTTACAAAATTATCCTCAAATGGATATGGAGCTGAATTACTATATGTGAAATCATTCATGGATGTACAACCGTCATCCTGATGACATGTGCCGTGTGCGGGGTGGATTCATAGAGGGTATACAACAGTTCCTGCAGTTTGCCAAGGCGTTCCCTCAGTACATGGATGGTACCAAAATTAAGTGTCCGTGTGTGAGATGTCACAACTTAAAATATCATCCAGAAGTAGAAGTCACGTATCATTTATACTCGAAGGATTTCATACCGAATTACTATCAGTGGAGCGCACACGGAGAACTTGTGTCCTTAGCATCGGAGTATGAGCCTTATGTGGATGTCTACAACCACGCTGCATACGATGATGGGTTGGTGAACATGGTTTTTGACTCGGCGGAGCCTAGTTTCGATCCGGACAATCATGATGCACCTGAGGAGGCACCGAACGCCATTGCTGTAAAGTTCATGGAGTTGCTGGAGAATGCAAGGACTCTATTATATCCTGGTTGTGAGGATCATTCACCATTGGAGGTGGTCACAAGATTGTTGAGCATGCAAATATGCATGCAAATAAATATTCATGTAGTTAGTAATAATAAGTACATTAGACATTAGAAGTTATAGAGTATCCATGCTTTCTAGGCTGAGTTTGAACGACTTAAGTAGCGGGCGGCTGCTAGTGCACATGCTGTGGGAGAGGCCGGTACTTCCTCGTAGCCCGCTCCAGCTCCGTCGGAGGACGAGCTATGGGTGACCGCCGCTGGTGGTCTCCACAGGGGTACGTACTACGGTACGGGATCCTATGGTGCCCTAGTTGTGACACAGTCCTATAGGGCCTCCCATGCTAATGTGCATGGCCCACAGCCCTCCCAGGAGTCTGCCCGAGTCCAGCAGATGGTGGAGTCTGTCCGTGATGAGCTGCTACGACGGATCCAGGAGCAGCACCCGATGGACGATGCTGCACTCATAGCACGATTGGATACGCTCAACCGCAATATTATGGAGCTCAGGGATGTGACTGAGAGGACAGAGCGGGGCATCACTGATCTTAGAGCGTCGATAAAGCGCAGCATGACGAATCTGCAGGCATCATAGCTGTCCATGGGCGAGAGGCTCACGTTGATGCAGGATTTGATGGTTGATAGCAGTATGAGGCTGTTATCTACCGTGCATTCCTACCACGAGCGACTAGCCGCGTTGGAGCGTTATTGTCCTCCGGGTGCGCCTTCATCGTCGTCGACTCGCCAGCGTCACTACCTCCGACTCCACCGACGTCACTACCTTCTTCATCGGTGATGATTTCACGGGAGGAGTACGGGATGTTCCTATCCTTGAGGCGCGGCGGTGCCCCTCCTCCAGATCCGCAGTAGTCCGAGTTAGGACTTTTTTTTAGTGTTTGTTTATCTTGTTTCATTATTGGTTGTGGATTATTTGTTTGTGTAGACTTTCATTATTGGTTGTGGATTTATGTGGATATTGGTTGTATACTTTAGATCGACGATTACCGACTTTGGATATTTTATTATTTTAGACTTTTACTCTTGTTTGTGTTGATACATATGTATATTGTGATGTACCGGTGTTGAGTGTTCCACCGAAGGGGTCGACGAACCCAGGATGAAAATGTGCTTCTGTGTATTTATTGTTATTTATTAAACTGCAGGAAGAAAATATGATTCTGTGGACATTCTGTATTTTATTTATTTATTTATTTTTTGCATTTTAGCGACGTTTAGCGACATTTACCGACGTTTAGTTGCGTCGCTAAACGTCAGTAAACGACGCTAAATTACCAGGTATAGCGACATTTACCGACCCATTTTCCCTCTGCTACAGAGTCGGTAGACGTTGGTAAAAAGTAGCATATGTCGCTAAATTCACCGACGTTAACAAACATCAGAGAGACGTCGCCATTTTTTCGACGTGGTGTCGGTGAACGTCGGTGATTAGGGACGTTTACTTAGCGTCGGTAATGGCGACGAGTGCCGATGTTTTGCCTGTCAGCGACAAGGCTTTCCGCGACCACAGGAAAACGTCGCTAAAAATGTCGGTAAATACGATTAGCGACGCTTTTTGTCATTTTAGCGACATTTTCTGGCGTCGCTAATATGACCTATTCTGGTAGTGACACGACATAAAAATCTAGATAGTGGCCCATCGAGGCGCTCTCTTGACAAGCACTCTTGACATGATAAGTAACTTGATATGACATGTACAATCTTGATAGTAGTCCGTCGAGGCGCACTCCTGACAAGTAATCTTAACAACTAACAAGTAACCTGGAATGACGTGATAATCTTGAGCGCTGTTGCGACAGCTACCCTGACTTGCTAAGTAACTCTTGTCTTGACACCGTGGTTGATTTTTTTGATTGTGCCTGTATAAGCTATATTTCTTGTCTTACATCATGTCTAGGATATGAATTCCTGATTTCCTACGGTCAGAGATTTATACTGAATCTGACTAAGTTAATGACTAGATTGATCAAGTAGTTCATATAGAGAGATGTTTCCAGTTACAGGCGATCTCGTTATCCTGGCCATACCTGAGGGACTTATAGCCTGCCGTCGAGTAGGGCACATTTCCAGCCCACTGTCATGTGGGGCACTTTATGAAACAAGTTCTTTGCATATTGTCATGTGTTGCACTCCAAGCCACCTAATAACTCTTGATAACTCTTAAATGAACCTCGTCTGGATAACCTGGATAGCTGCAGGGCTTGTGACTGCGGAAACATCTTATTGCATCTTGCTAGTAACTAGGCTTGTGATAACCCTAGTTCGTTAAAGTATCAAGTCATACTCTTTGCTTGGCCGTGAATGATGGATGTAGTTCAGTCTAGTCTTGTCTAATCGATGTCAGTCTATGATTACTTCAGCACATGCTTGCTTATGCCTTACTCTTTTCGATAATTGTTTAGAGACTAAGTTTTGTTCCGGTGAAGGGTTACAACCCCGGTCCTTGTTTGGTTCACGGATTGTAACTTGGCTACCAGAATGGTTTCTTAGTTATCTTATCATTTATCACCCTACTGTCATATTTTCGGTTTTCTTATAATTATTATGGTTTGTGTTCTAACTTGCTGGTTTTAGTTCCTAAGTGAAGCCTCCCTTGGCACTTTCTCTTTCTGGGGTCTGACCCAGCTGGTTTTGTATGGCCAAATTTTGGAGTAGGACTCGAGGATCCTCCAGCTTTCCAGCCAGATGGTGACCACTAGGCGCAACCCTGGCAACGAGTGGGTTCTTATTTTGCTCTCCCACTCACTTATAAAAATATTTTTTTGAGGTATTTAGCCGCCGAGCAAGTGTTAGCTCATTTACAACTTTACTTACTGTCTGCCTACGGGCTGTAACATGATTGACAAATCCTAGGGTTGATCATGTATGACTGAAACTCTTGCTAGTCTTCACATTTTGTATGACTAGCTTCATGATCATCTGAATATGTAATGTTTGGGATGCCTTACTTTGTATGTCTGATGATCTAACATCTTGTAACATTTACTTACTTGCTTGAGATTGAGACACTAGGCTTGTTCATGACCGTAAGAGACTGTTGGCTTGTAGATAAACCCTCATACATCTAGACAGCCGTGACCGTATATCGAGGGAGATTATTGTCACTTCCCGTTCCCAGAATGCGTATTTTAATACGTGTACTGCTTGAATATATTTATTTAATATTTATCATGCATTTGTTCTGTATTTAATTCCTTTAATTTCACGCTAATTATTTTTCGTATTTTATTTTCTGCTTTTGTTTTGCTCTTGGTTTATTTTAGGTTATTTTGACTTGGGTTCGGCTTGGGTTGGTTTGTTTTGGTTTAGGGTGGTTCATCATGAACCCAACCCCCTACCTACCACCATCTTTATTTAAAGCCCAACGACTTTCTCTCTCTTCACTTATTCTCATTTATTCTTCTTCTTCTCCATTAACCTCTCCTCTAACCTAAGAAAACCCATAGGCAAGTGCATCTTGCTTCCACATGAGAACCTATTTTTATGGTTTATTTATCTTCCTCTCATGATTCTAAGATAGTTTAGAACTTGACATTTTGCATTTCGAAATTTTATTTTTGTAGACCTAAAAATTTGCCATTTTTGGATTTTGGTGGTTTTGATCTATCAAACTTCCTTATTTTCAAGTTTTGATCGTTCCAGGTGGTTGATATTTGTGTTATACCCCATTTTGATCTATGGAAGTCCCATTTTTGGCTTAGATAGAAGGTTTCATGGAATTTGGAGTTCTAAAGGTTCTCTACGCCCACGTTTATTCGTGCCAGCGTAGTATCAAGCTCTACGCCCACGATTATTCGTGTCAGCGTGAAATCTAGATTACGCAAGTCAATACTGTTTTATGTGTAAAACAAAGTCTACTCTGCCTTGGCGTAAAACAAGTTTCACGCGTAAACATTATTCTTGTGGCGTACTCATTTACGCGTACTTCTCTCACGCGTAAACTTTATTCTTGTGGCGTACTCCTTTACGCGTGCTTCTCTCACACGAAAACTTTATTCTTATGGCGTACTCCTTTATGCGTACTTCTCTCATGCATAAACTTTATTCTTGTGGCGTACTCCTTTACGCGTACTTCTGTCACGCGTAAACTTTATTCTTGTGGCGTACTCCTTTACGCGTACTTCTCTCACACGTAAACTTTATTCTTGTGGCGTACTTTTTTACGCGTACTTCCCCCACGTGTAAACTTTATTCTTGTGGCTTACTCCTTTACGCGTACTTCTCTCACGCGTAAACTTTATTCTTATGGCGTACTCCTTTACGCGTACTTCTCTCATGCGTAAACTTTATTCTTGTGGCGTACTCCTTTACGCGTACTTCCCTTACGCGTAAACTTTATTCCTTTGGCATTTTTCCTTTGGCATACTTCCTTTGGCGTACTCCCCTGACCGGAGGCTTCCTAGCACTAGCGTATCTTACCGCTTGCCTGGCGCAGTATGGCCCTGGCACCCATTGCCCTAGATTCACCTTTGTTGGGCCCATGGCACCCCTTATTATATCCTTACACCTTTTTGACATGAACTCGATATAATCATGATATGTTAATATTTTAATACATATTTTTGTATGGAGTGTGCCCTGTGTCTCGATTGGGTTATGGATAGCCAGTATGACTGGAACTTGATCTTGAGAGTTATAGACTCGACCATACTAAATACTAGTTTGACTTTTAGGCCTTATCACGAATTGACATTGATTGTTACCTCGACTAATGATGGATCATGCGTTCCTAGTTGGAACTAAGAGACTGGCTAGTCATCTTATTGAAATTGAATGAGACACGTTCATATTAACCATGAACCATTGCAATCGACTAGCCGATCCCGAACATTGGCATATGGATACGTGCAGACTTCAACTTATTTTCTACAAAAGCAGCATGTGTACCTTACAGTCAAGGCATGATTATTCCGTGGCTAGGTTTGATTGTTGTATTACGCTATGTAAGACCTACAACCTAACCGCACGGGCATCGTTGTAGAGTTATGCATATCGTACTTTGTACGAAAGTACTCATTCTGAATGACCATGATCCACGGCATGAGATTTCATTTAACATAAAGACAATTAAGTTAAATAAAATAATGATTGCATGGAGAGAATGGATTCTCGAGTTCTTACATGGCAGCCATCTTGGGACAATTAGTACCCCGACATGCCGGCTGGTTCCCACAGATACTGCAAATCTGCCACACGAGCAGGTAGTGGTATCTGTTTATATTTATCTATATATTGTTGACGGGCATCCCGCTGGGACACGTCTAATTCATGATTGGCGCAATTGATTATTGGGTAGACTAGCCTTGCTTGTACATTATAAGAACTGAGGAATCCCATATTGCATATTTTCAGGGCAACTTGGAGCTTACAGTTAGCAAGCCGTATTAGTTGTATTGCCGTTTAAATTGATTTGTTTGTGCACTGTATCTACTCTGTTAACTACTGAGATGATCAGAATGTCAGGACATGACGGGTCAACTTCGGTCCTTGTTTGGTTGGAAAGTTGGTTTGAAGTGTCGTGATGTTGTGTGAATCCCAGTAGCAAGCGGAGACTTATTTATCATATTCTTAACTCTTACCACTGGTTCTAATTCTTTATGTCGTGCTCCTTTGTGGTACTTGCTATTAGAGTTCTAACCTCTCTAGTTTTGCATGGCCAGATTTAGAGCCATCTCCCGAGGACTCAGCTTACTTCCACCTCCAAGATGGTCAATACTAGAGGGATGATCATAGGAGGACATGAGTGGGTTCCTTGCTTCCCTACTCGTTTTGCTACTTACTTTACTTTTTGTCGCTTGGCACCGACATGTTAGTCGGACTGTCTTGCACTTATGTAAAGTCAGATCTCAAGAACATTTTGACTGAGCGTTTGGGACGCCGTACTGCTCATTCTTACATGTTCTCTACTTACTGCTTTTTATTGAATGATTGGGATAATAGATGTTGAGTAAACCTAGTGAGACTTTCATGTAGTATGCACCCTCTCGTCTTTTAGACAATGTTGATCGTATTATACGGTATTCATCTACCCGTAATACGTAGCTGGCTGAGTCATTCCCCCGTTCTCCGGTATTCTGGTTCTGGGCGTGACAAGGTTTTAATGGTGGCCCATGCAGGTCTGATTTCAGACTTGTGGGGTGTTTTAATTTATAGGATATATCAATCACACATGTTTCCCCTTGAGCTCATGATTCATTACTCTCGACCCTAGCTTGACATTCTAGTATCCTTTGACTTCATTGATCTTTCCTGTCCAATCGTTTGATTGCTCTCTTGTTCCTTTTTTTAGGGGCACCTCGTCCGCATCTGTCAGAGCTGGACAGCAACAACAAGGGCAACCTGAACAATATGACCATGTTGGTCAGCAACAAAGGCCAGTACTACCTCAAAAAAATATCCAAGAAGCGGTACTAGTGGAACCAGTAGCTGGACCGCAGTATCCGGAGGTTCCAACACCACCAACAGTTCTGCCTACCCCTATGGCAGTAGCCACACCAGCCCTTCTGGAAATCATAAGAGGGATGATGGCTACTCAGCAACATCAGATGTTGGCCCAGCAACACATGCACACTCAGCTGCAAGAGCAGAATGTATTGCTCAACCAAGGATTGCAAACGGCTTTGGAAAGGGGAGTGAGGACTGACTCAGGGCGTCAACCAGGTTCTGCAAGTACAACCTCCATTGTTTCGAGGGAACAAAAGATGCTATTTCAGCAGATGCATGGCTTAAGGACATCGAGACTATTTTGACAGCAGCTAAGGTACCGACGGAAGAACGTGCAGATCAAGTAAAGCTGTTACTTCTGGACCTCGCACGTGATTGGTGGGAATCAGAAGAAGTGGCATCAGACGTCCTATAGCTTGGGATGATTTTACTGCAAGGTTCAAGACGAATTACTATGGAGTTGTGGCGCAGTTCGAGCTACAGCAGAAGTTTATCAACCTCAAGCAGGCCGGCAAGACGGTGGATGCTTATGCAGCAGAGTTCTGCAGACTGAGTAGGTTTGCCCCGGAGATGGTAGCAACAGAGAGCCAGAGGGCTATGAGATTTCAGCAAGGATTCCATTTTGAACTCTTGCAATTGATAGAGGGGCACATCTACCAGACTTTCGATGATGTATTGACGGCAACCCGGAGGCATGAAATCACAATCCAGAGGATAACATCAAGGACTGGAGGTCAGAAGAGATCTCACAATCAGATGGAAGGAGGAGGGGGAGTAGCGCCCCAAATAACAGCACAATCTCCTGGTATTCGCATTCATGATGTGGCGATACGAGGGCCAGCACCACCAACAAGACAGCAGCAGCAGCAGCAGTAGAGGAAGAACCAGCAACCCCCAGCGGGCTGCACCTATTGTGGGAAGGCAGGGCACACTAGAGGTATGTGTCGGGCATTAAACGGACAGTGTTTAATATGTAGAAGTCCAGATGATCGGGTTTCCAGCTGTCCCATGAATTCGAGGTCAGGAGGACCAGTGCAACAATTTCCTGCGCTGCCAGCACCAGGGGCAGGCCAGTATCAAGGACCAGCGGTAGCAGTGAGACCGCTGGCACAACACCCGTTGATGTCACAGGCTCAGATATTTCGGCAGCAGGGACCGCCGATGCAGCAGTAACAACAAAGACCACCCCAGCATCACCTAGGCAGGGGCCAGCAGCAACACCAGGCTAGGCCGCAGCATGGGAACCAACAAGGAAGCCGAGGGCTGGCATTCAATCTATCCTTGGAAGAGGCATTGGCATCGGAAGATGTTGTGGCAGGTAACATTCTCGTCGCCTCATATCCGGCAGTAGCATTGTTTGATTCGGGAGCATCACACTCATTTATATCTGCACAATTTGCGATACGACTAGGAATGGAATTCAAGGCATTGCCTGGGAGGTTGAATATACTCACTGGTAGTGGTCTCGTTGGAGTTAGTAGAGTTATTCTAGCGTATAGAGTTGTAGTTTGCGGACGTTCCTTACCCGCCAGGTTGATAGAATTTCCTGTTGGTAATTTCGACGTTATCTTAGGCATGGACTGGCTGAAAGACAGTCATGCGACAATAGATTGTCGTAGAGGGAGTGTATCTTTTAATATTCCAGGCATGAAGCGGTTTACCTTAGTCAGATCAGAGACATACCAACATAAACAAAGAGTAGTGACGGCAATAGAAGAAGTTCAAGTCCCAAGAGGTAATTGAAGAGTTTCTAGATGTATTTTCCGAAGAACTTCCAGGTCTACCACCGGTTAGGGATATTGAGTTCAGTATAGAGTTGGCACCTGGAACTAAACCGATATCAGATCGAGTTTACAGAATGGCGGATTCAGAGCAGGCCAAGGTATATCAGCACATAGAGGAACTGAAGGAGAAGAAGTTCATTCGAGTTAGCGAATCACCAAGGGCAGCACCAGTAGTACTTGTAGGAAAGAAGGATGGGTCATCAAGATTGTGCATTGACTACAGAAAGCTCAACGCGGCAACAGTAAAGAACAAGTACCCACTAGCAAGGATCGACGACTTATTTGATCAGTTGAGCAGAGCAAGGGTTTTCTCCAAGATAGATCTTCGATCAGGGTATCGTCAAGTGAGAGTTCGGAAAGATGATATTCCCAAGACGGCATTCAGATTAAAGTACGGGCATTACGAATTCTTAGTAATACTGTTTGGTTTGACCAATGCTCCAGCAATATTTATGGATTTGATGAACCGCATCTTTATGCCGTACTTAGATCAATTTGTCGTTGTGTTCCTCGACGACATTCTCATATACTCAGCTAGTGATGAAGAGCATGAAGATCACCTCAAGAAAGTATTACAGGTTCTGAGGGAGAACCAGTTGTACGCCAAGCTCAGCAAGTATGAGTTTTGGACGGATCGTATTTTATTCTTGGGGCACATCATATCCGGGGCTGGAGTAGCAGTGGATCCCAAGAAAGTAGAAGCAGTAGAGAGTTCGCCAATACCTAAGACCATAGCATATATGTGAAGTTTCTTGGGATTGGCAGGATATTACAGAAGGTTCGTATCAGACTTTGTAAGACTCTCAGCACCCATGACCCGCTTGACACGGAAGGATGTGCCATTCATTTGGTCGGCAGTGTGCAAGGCATCATTTGAGAATTTAAAACATAAGTTGATCACGGCACCTATTCTTACATTATCGGTTGGACCCGGAGATTTTACTGTATATTATGATGCGTCAGGAAAGGGACTTGGGTGTGTCCTAATGCAACATGGGAAGGTGATAGCGTATACATCTGGGCAACTTCGAGACCACGAGAAGAATTATCCGACTCATGACTTAGAGTTGGCAGCAGTAGTAATTGCTTTGAAGCTATGGAGGCATTACTTCTACGGTGATCGAGTGGACATGTACACGGACCACAAGAGTCTGAAGTACATCTTTACTCAGAAGGAACTGAACATGAGACAGAGAAGATGGTTAGAGTTGATCAAGGATTACGACATAGAGATTCAGTATCATCCAGGTAAGGCTAATGTGGTAGCAGACGCTCTTAGCAGGAGAGGCGGCACATTTATGTTGACATCACAAAAACACATTTTAGAAGATCTTTAAGAGATGGGCATCGAGGTTATACTTCCTAGTGATATAGGAATTTTGGCATGTCTACGAGTTCAATCCAACTTGGTAGACAGGATTAAGGCAGCTCAGGCAAGGGACCCAAGAATTCAGAAGCTTAGGACAGAATGTGAGTCAGTACTCAGGAAGAAGATGAAAATTCACGAAGATGGTACACTTAGATTTGGATCACGTCTATGTGTGCCAAGTGGAGATATCAGACAGGAGGTTATGACAGAAGCCCATAGTTCTCAGTATTCTATACACCCCGGAGGGACCAAAATGTACAAAGATATCAAACAGCACTTCTGGTGGAACGAAATGAAAAGGGAGATAGCTAGATTCGTTTCTCGTTGCTTAATATGTCAGCAAGTGAAGTGTAGAGCCTAAAAATCAAGTTGCGCCATATATCAGACTGTGTCCAGTTTTATTGTGCCGAAATCTACGTGGCGTCTGACATTTAATAGCCATCATTACCTGACTGTTAGGGTTATATACTAAAAGCATCACTTTTGTAGTAACCTTATTTCTTTAAATTTTGAATGAGAATCATATGGGCAAATGTTTGCATATTGTATTAGTTGTAAGTGTTAATGCAAATGTCTTATATTCTATATTTTAGATAATATGGTGTGTGGTGTCACACAGAAGATCATATTATCAGTTCCCTATGGAGTATATAAATAGTTCACAACCTAGATGAACTTGGACAATCTATTAGAAAGGTTGTAGTGTAATCTGGTATTAGTCTATCTTGACTATAGGTTTACACTAGTACACTTTGTGTATTGAACAGGACCACTTGAGGTTGTTCTCTTTGTACTGACTACATAAGAGAACAAACACCTATGTTATTATGGATGCTTATGCTCTTAATCTGGATATAATAACGGATATGTATATGCAGTATGCATTACTTTAACTCATAAAAGAGTGAGATTCATTATGGATCAACAACCTCTATGAATTGGGTAATAACATTGTATGTATGATGGGCTGTTGATTATAAATGGAATCCATGTCCTGATACATCGGGTTGATGATGTCCCCTTAAGGAGCTCATAAGGATTGTCATGTAAACCCTGCAGGTGGATTATATCCGACATGACAAATAAAGTTGATCGGTACTACTTAAGGATAAAAGATATCGAATCAATATAGTTGTTAGTAACTTAATTTGATCGACGGACATACGATATCTTAACATGTGGAGCCAAACGAGCATATAAAAAAAGGAGCCCACAAACATAATTTGGGATTAGGGAGGTAGTGCAACAATAGCTCATTAGTGGACCGAGCTATTGTTAATGGGCCTGGATTGTGTGTTCGGGCTGAACACGGGATATCCAGATCCGTTAGGAGGCCTAACCCTAATTTCTCCTCATGGTCCCTGTCGTAGCCTATATAAATCCTCTATTCTCTGGCCGCCAGATTACTGATCAGAAATCTGAAACTTTTTGTAAATTCGTGATTCACGTAAGGAGAGAAAGAGAGGGCTGCTAAGGAGAAGAAAAGGTTGGGAGATCGTCTCCCACACGACGTCCAACTCGAGAAAGGAATACGTGCAGAAGATCTTACGGTCGTCCGCTCGAGATTGCCAGTAATTACTTATCTCCTTTCCATCGCAGGTATAATTCGTGAACCCTAGTTTCCGCATATGAAGGGTTAGAACACGTATTAGATCTGTTTAACTTTCTATCGATCAATACGCACACCAAAGGAAGGGTTCTGGGAATCCCCAGTTCCATCACTGACAGCACTGACAACTGACACCATAGTGAACGAGGAAAATCTCTTCGAATCCCGCGAATTATGCCTCTCGAGGAGAGTTGGATGAAAGCTGTCATGTATGCTTTGTAACTTGCGCCTAGGTGCAATCCAGACAAAATCCTTAGTTGCGCATAGGCGCAATCTGAATGACTTATGCTCAAAAGCTGCCACGTGTCTAGGCGGAACTCAATCAGGCGCAGTTAAACTTTTTGACTGAAGCTCGCACAATCCGATAAAGTTGAGACAATTTTTATTTCTAAAGCAAGATGATGTGGCGCACATGCCACTAATCTCTCAAGACGTGTCTACTATCCTGTACACGACCACGCACATCTCAATCACACGATGCCACGCATCTAAATACAATTAGTACACATCTGATAACTGAATGAAAGTTGGCGCAACATGAGGTTGGCGCAACCCAACGTGGCGCAACCCAACCTCGCGCACATCAAAATAACTGCTAAAACAGTTATTTCCAGAACTCTATAAATAGAGTTTCCAATCATTGTTGATCAATCAATCAATCACGCACAGAGATCAAGAACTCTTGCAAAATTGTTGTTGCATTCTCCAGAGGCTACAGTCTTCAAGTTCACATAGTCCAAGGGATAAAGTGATCGTCTTCTGAGCAGATTCCTACAATTGTACTTCCCAGAATTCATTGTACTTTATACTATTCTTTTATAAGTTTGGAATAAAACAACTTTTGTTTTTTGCAAACAAAATAGCGACTCTGCTGGGGACGACTTTCTCCTCTGACGAGAAGGTGACAACTCAATGTGACACTGCGTCGATCGGCAAGATGCAGAAGACTCTGGTTGTTCAGGTCAACCAGACAGCCTACGAGAATATGATTAGCAACAAGAGCAACAAGCGCATTGTGGCTATCGCCAAGAACATGACTGTATGGACTCCTAAATCTTCTACAGTTGCTGTTGCCCAAGTGTAACTTGAGTGCTCAGTGGCCAAGGCAAAATCTGTCGCAGTGGCTCCGGCACAGCCTGTTTCTGTTGCCCGAGTGCAATCCACTATTCCTGCTGCCCGTTCGCAGTCCACCTCGTTCTATACTGCCAAGGCGTAGTCGGTTCAGGCTGTTGCTGAGGAGGAGTCTAACCATAATGCTGTCAAGTTGCAACCAGTGGCCTATATTACTAGGGTGCAACCAGTAGCCCGTAGGACTACGGCGCAACCCAAGCAATCAGTAACTCAGGTGCAGTCTGCTGCTTTGGTACAACCCAAGGGAACTAGTCTTTTGGCTATTCCCTCTTCCAATTCTCCAGTTCTGAACTGGGAGAAGCAATGTTCTTGTGCTGCCACTAGACAGAACAAAGGAAAGAGTCCTTTGACACTTCCTCAATTGGTGCAATCTGTGCCTAAAATGGTCTCACAACAGAATAAAGGGAAACGCTTCTTAGCTAACCCTCTACAAAATAAAGAAAAGCACCCTTTGGTCTTTTCTCAAACTTCCCTGGTTTATGACTCAGAGGAAGACACATCAGATTCTATTCCTTTAAGCAGAGGTTTTCGGATCTCTGATATTAGAAATAATACTGATCAAAGAGGCATCTTGCCTACCCCTATGGGGTCTGGTCAAGATCTTCCCACCTTGTAAATTTCAAGATCTAAGCAAGGAAAATTGAGGATATCACAAACAGAGATACCTGGAGCAGAATTTTCTGATTTACGCGCTTATCTCAATAGGCGTCAACAAATATCAACTTTGGTGAAGCGTAAGAACCCTATGCCAAAGGCCAACCTATACCAGAAGCCAAAGTTTGAAAAGAAGGACCCAACCACTTATGCTAATGAGTTGAGTATATCTTTGTACACTCAGGGAACAAAACATCTAAAGAATAGGAGACATGTTCCTAACATCATTAAGGAATATGTTCCTCCGACTTCTTCTCGTCCTGTAGTTGTAACTAATCTTCGGCAACGTCTTACACAAAGACGGGAGATTACAGGGATGTCTCCCTCACCTCTAAATCATGCTTCAGATCGCCATTGCCTTCATGAAGTTGTCATCAACTATTATTGCCAATCGGCTCGACAATCTGTCTTCGATCGTCTGAACTATGCTTCAACCCCCGAACATATAATAGAAGATGAAGACGAGCTATTATATGCTTCTGTTAATATGACTTCTCAAGGCACTGAGGGTGGGAAACGTCCAAGACGTAATGCATCCCATAATCCCAGTTAACAGTACTTGGATCGAATTCATGCATCCAGTGAAGGTGTCTTTCAATACACCAGATCAAGAAATCGAAATTTGAACCAAGATGTCTTTAATCAAGAAGATTTTCCTATCACTCATCTAGGAGAAGACTCTTTTTCAGAGTTTGATGCAGATAGTGAAAGTTCTGAACAAACTATCTCATCAATAGCAGCAATAGAAGTAACGGCATATAACATTACAGAAGATCAAGATGCTTCTATTTCGACCAGTCAAGAGCAGCGAATTTTTGTACTTGAAGACAAATTGAAGACCATTGCTGAAATGGTTGCAAGTATGCATACAATAATCGTGGCTCAACATGCAGTGCCATCGGTTATAAATCCTGCTACTAATCCGGAGCTCATAGCATCTTATGTTCCTGTTAGTCTGGGGGTACCACCTCCTCAGGTTTCCTCTGTGCCAATTCAAGCTGATCCCAGTCAGTCTGGTGCTGGGGTGGTAATTATCACGCTGTTCCTCCTCCCAACACTTCTAACCAGCCCCCCAATTCCCAAACATCAGGGGATGCTAGTAAGGCTGTGAAACTCTTACGCACTCAGTTTGAGGCCTTCAAGCAGAAAGATGGCCTACAAAGATTGGACATAAAGCAACCATATCCTACAGAGTGGAAGGAGGTTTCGTTCCCTCCTAAATATAAGCTCCCAACCATTATGTTGTTTGATGGCAGCACTTCTCCAAGTCAGTACATCAATCACTTCGAAGTGATGACTGACCAATTACAGCCAAATGATGCTCTCCTTACAAGAGTGTTTGTCGGTTGTTTGGCTGGCGCAGCATACGACTGGTATCGTAGCTTGCATGATGGTTGAATCACTTCTTTTGCTGGTTTCAAGCAAATGTTCTTGGAACAATTTTATGAGGAAGTCAATGACATGACAATGTCTGCCCTCATTAAGATTAAACAGAGGCACAATGAATCCATGGAGAGTTTCATTGAAAGATTCTGCCGAGAGGCACTCAAAATGCCTTTAGGAACTCCATCTGCTGTAACAATAGACACTTACAAATCAAACTTGTTGCCTATTATCAGTATGTGGACGGGATCTACATAATTCCAGGATTAGCCTTCTTTCATTGTGAATGCCAAGGCAGCTGAGGTCAGTGCCGAAAAGTTCAAACAGTTAGGAGTTCAGATGAATCATCCTAACCAAGATAAATATTCTACACCCGGAGGTAATAATTGCTAGAATAATAGCAAGGGTAAAGAAACACTGGCCATCAATCTCAAGGGCAAGGAGTCTTTGGCTGCAACGTCACTCAGACAGCACCCACTCCATCAGCACTACCGCAGAAGACAACTCGTCCAAATGAAGAGTATTCTTTCGATGAAGATGATACTTTGAGCATCTTCGATTGCTTGATCAAAAGCAATAACCTTCAACTTCCAGAGGCAAAACGGTCAGAAGAAGTGGGTAAAACCGATCATCCTAAATATTATGTTTATCACAGATTTATAGGGCATCCAACCAGAGCATGTTATTTGCTCAAGGGTAAAATCCAAGAGTTGGTCAACTCTGGAGCAATTACTCTTCAGGAGGACGAGAAGACGGTGACTGCTAATGTCGTTTCTGTACAATTTGGTGACTTTTCGCCACAACTTGTACAAGATGGTGTTGTCCCCATTCCAAGGACTACTCTTGAGATCGTGAATCTCCCACCTCCTCAAAATGAAGGTCTTATACCACTGTCAACTGACAGGGGAGAGATTATGTGGATTCATCCAGATCTGGTGGCAGATTTTGAAACACCTTCCTCTTCTAAGCAAAAGAAGCACTCCAAATCCAAAATCTAAAAGCTGCAACATGGTATCCTTTGAACCAGTAGTAGAAGAAGAAATTCTAATGGGCCACAATTCATCAGCCAGAAGTTTAATAGGTTCTGTGGTGACAACAGAATCAATAATGTTGCCTCTACGGCCTATAATACTACAGCTAACGGGTTGGCTGAAGCATTCAACAAGACCATTATCAAACTCCTTAAAAAGTTTGTCTCTATTAACAAACGTAATTGGAGTGATAAACTTAGAGAATGTCTATGGATATATCGCACTACTGTCCGTAACCCCACAGGTTGCACACCCTTTTTCCTAGTATATGGATGTAAAGCTGTCCTACCCCTAGAAATTCAAATTCCATCATTGAGGATCTCTATTGCTAACGAGCTTACTACAGAAAATAATGATCGTCTTCGGCTTCAAGAATTGGAGGCGCTCGACGAGAAAAGGCTTTTAGCTCAACAGCACATCGAACTTTATCAGGCCCAGATTTCAAAAGCCTTCAATCGCAAAGTCAGAGTGCGAACATTTCAGTAAGACGAGTTGGTTCTTACAGTCAGACGTCCTATGACTATGACACATATGAGCAAAGGCAAATTCGAGGCAAAATGGGAAGGGCCGTATGTGGTAAATAAAGTCTTCTCAAATGGAGCTTATCAATTAACAGACATGGATGGCAGAGTTGCTATGATGCCTATCAATGGCAAATTTCTCAAGAAATATTATGTATAAAAGAAAAATGTACTTTATTCCAGAGACATGATGTATATAAAAGTTTATTTTATTCAAAAGCAGAATGGAATTACCTAATATTAAGGACGATGAGGAGGCCCCGATCCTTCATGATTAAATACAAAGTTCGCCAACCGTTCAAACATCTCGTTGTCTGAACGCACTAGGAACTCACAAATAGCCATCCTCAATGCCTCTTCTTTGGCAGTCTTCCCAGGCTCCACTAACTTGGAGATCAAATCCTATTCTGGTGCAGGAGGAACAGTTGAGCCTTCGCCCCTTTCTTTCTAAGAAGGCACTGGAGGCTCAGCAGGGGGCGTCTCGGTCTCTTCTTCAATCTTCGGAACGAGCAAATCTTTGGAAGACATTTTGTACAGAAGAGAAAGAGATTGACAATATCTACAAAAGTTTTGTTCTATTTATAGGCAGAACAACTAAATAGTCAGCCTCGAAAATTGATGCGACTTTTGGAAAGAAGCACAACTGTTCGTTAATTTATAACTGTTCATTCATTTATAACTGACCATGCATTATCCCTTCTTTTGAAAACCGACGTGATTGTTCACTCATTTATTATTTTTCTCAAGAGTTTAAATGACTATTCATTTATTCAATGTCTTCTCCTCGAAAATCGAAGTAACTGATCACCCATTCATTTATCATAATGAGAATTCATGTCTCTCACACCCCTGAATCCCAAATATTTACATCAACTACTTGTCACATCCATATTTTTTTGGATTCGACTGTACATGTCAGCATATCGAAATCGAATTATAAAAGAAAAAATAAGAGAAAATCATTTCTTTATTTTTTTCTTCAAAAACATAGTTACATCTTGATGAAAATCTATTACATCTCAGATTTTCATAACAAATGAAGGTCTATTATATCTGTGGATCTTCTCATTGATAATGAAGGCCTATTACATCTTTAGATCTTCTTATTGATGCCAGTTTCTTGTCGTCTCGACCTGAAGCAACGAGCCAGACAATGGAATCAACTCTGGTTTTCTCTCTCAGAAATATGAGAGGAGAACCACAGAGTACAGCAGCCCAAAGATGAGCTGCTGTCAATGCAACTGGTGGAAGGAGACGACCCGCCAGAGGAACTAGGAACGAGATCACCCTTGTAATACGATTCCTAATTCTGTCTCTCCACCATCCAACTCTCATGTGTATAGGCTCTTCCTACCATCTGAGGAAGACCCTTCTTAAACATGAAGAGTCCTGAGCTGTCTGATCTGAGTGTCAGAATCACATGAGTTGTCTGATGTGGGTGTCAGAAGAATGCTCTCTATAGCATCCAGATCACCGATGCCAGTTTTGAAGAAGCTTGCCAACCAAACTTCTGCAAATAGGAATAACGAAAGAAAAAGTCAGTAAAATCAAAACTGCGCGTACATCAACAGGCGCCTATCAGTAATATGCACCAATTCTCAGAAGCACAGGCGCACATCAACAATGCACTGATCAAAAGGTACCTATCAATAATATACGCCTATTCTCAGAAGTACAGGCACACATTAATAATGCGCTGATCAACAGGCGCCTATCAGTAATATGCGCCTATTCTCAGAAGCACTGGCGCATCTCAATAATGTGCACTGATTAACAGGTGCATATCAAAACAGCGAACCGATCAATAGGCGCATCTCAAATAGGCACATCTCAAACAAGCGCATCGATCAAACTGGCACATATCAGCAGTACGCGCCTATCAACGGTGTCTACGACATACAGATCGGTATCTATCTTCAAAAGTGGCACAAAAGAAAAATGCTCATACTATTGGTTCTTCGTTGAGATTTACCAATTTTTGAAGGCACAGTATGCAAACGAATAGCATCGAAATGAAGTGGCGCAAGTGAACTTATAAATAGTAAGATCTTGTGTGAAGCCATTTGTCTTGAGAAAGTATGAATGGCTCTTTCGTTTTCAGATGTCCTTTTAAAGGGGTTAAGGATGAAACAGGCGTGTCATTTTAGGAGCCTATTTTTGGAAAAGAACTAAACAATAGGTGATGGAAGCCATGTGATGACTGCCAAGTGTCCCTCAACGAAACAGTAAGCATTGAATTAGCTAAAAGAACGCATCTACGTGCGCTATTTGAAATCTCAACCACACAATGTATCAGAAATTATAGATTTCATTGCATAAAGATGGGTGGACCCCTACAGACAAGGGTACAAGAAAAAAGAATAAAAAGTTGGCATGCCTAAACATTATTGCTTGTTCTTGCCTTCATCGGTCTGACGAAGAGCGGCGTCCAATTCTTGCATGTTGCGGATTCCCGACCGACGCAACAGATTAAGGAATCCCTCCGAATCGCCGTGCTCTTCGGAGGATGGCCCACCACTCGAGCGATTAAAGGCGGTTGGGTTTAACCCGAAGCAGTCTAGAAAGTTCATCGCTCTCAGTGCCGGGTCTGCCTCCAACAAATAAGTCGAAGGCATGACGTCGGGTTTCGCTTCAGAAGACTTGATGTTGGTGACAGCATTGGCCTCCATCTCGTTCTTAGACGCCATCAGAATCACAGAAGTGAAGAATAAAATATGAAAATCAGCCCCTACATATATCACTAAATTGACTCTTCATATTCCTCATAGAAAACTGAAAAAATCATTAATGAACCTTGGGAAGGCGAAGAAGAGATTGAGTATTTTTGAAAAAGAAATTTAATTGTGATGACCAGGCATTGACTGACGCAACTTGACTCCGTCGAAACTTTTATAAAGTTCAAAGTATTTCAAAACTTTGAAATGTTTTAAGTTTTGAAAACTTTGAAGGGGGTCTTGTAGAGCCTAAAAATTAAGTTGCGCTAGATATCTACTATTCAGTGATCAAGTTGCGCCCCAAAAATCAAGCTGTGCCACTATTTTGAAGCCCAGAGATCAAACTGCGCCAAAGATCAGGTTGAGCCATATATCAGACTGTGCCCAGTTTTATTGCGCCGAAATCTACGTGGCGTCTAACATTTAATAGCCATCATTACCTGACAGTATTGACAACTGACACCACAGTGAACGAGGAAAATCTTTTTGAATCCCGCGAATTGTGCCACTCGAGGAGAGTTGGTTGACAGCTGTCATGTACGCTTTGTAAGTTGCGCCTAGGTGCAATCCAGACAAAATCTTTAGTTACGCCAAGGCACAATCTGAATGACTTATGCTCAAAAGCTGCCACGTGTCTAGGCACAGCTCAATCAGGCGCAGTTAAACTTGTTGACTGAAGCTCGCACAATCCGATAAAGTTGAGACAATTTTCATTTCTAAAGCAGGATGACGTGACGCACATGCCACTAATCTCTCAAGACGTGTCTACTATCCTGTACACGACCACGCGCATCTCAATCACACGATGCCACGTGTCTAAATACAGTTAGTACACATCTGATAACTGAATGAAAGTTGGCGCAACATGAGGTTGGCGCAACCCAACCTCGCGCACATCAGAATAACTACTAAAATAGTTATTTCTAGAACTCTGTAAATAGAGTTTCCAATCATTATTGATCAATCAATCAATCACGCACAGAGATCAAGAACTCTTGCAAAATTGCTGCTGCATTCTCCAGAGGCTACAGTCTTCAAGTTCACATAGTCCAAGGGATAAAGTGATCGTCTTCTGATCAGATTCCTACAGTTGTACTTTCCCAGAATTCATTGTACTTTGTAATATTCTTTTATAAGTTTGAAATAAAACAACTTTTGTTTTTTGCAAACATGAAGGCAGAACAACAGAGGCCAGCTGGATTATTACAACCGCTTCCTATCCCAGAATGGAAGTGGGAACATATCACAATGGACTTTGTGACCGGTTTACCGAGATCACCAAGTGGTAAGGATGCTATTTAGGTAATAGTAGATCGGCTTACGAAGGTGGCACATTTTCTTCCTTTTAGAGTAGGACAATCTACAGAAAAGTTGGCAGAGTTGTATATGCAGCAGATAGTCAGGCAGCATGGGATCTCTGTCAGTATTGTATCAGATAGAGATACCGGTTTTACATCACATTTCTGGAATAGTTTACATCATAGTCTGGGTAGCAAGTTAAGATTTAGTACGGCTTACCACCCATAGACGGACGGGCAATCAAAAAAAACAATTCAGACTTTAGAAGATATGTTACGAGCTTGCGCCCTATATTTTAGAGGGTCTTGGGAGAGTCACCCGCACTTAGTCGAATTTTCGTACAATAACCGTTATCAAGCCAGTATCCAGATGGCGCCATTCGAAGCACTATACGGTAAGAAGTGTAGGTCGCCACTGGCATGGGATGATATCGGGAAGAGGAAGATGTTAGGCCCAGAGATGATTGTTCGGACGGTTGAAGTAGTTAAGGAGATTAGGGAGCGACTTCGAGTTGTGCAAGATCGTCATCGTCATTGGGCAGACCAGCATCGTAGGCCGCTAGAATTTTCTTTTGGAGACCACGTGTTCTTGCGGATCTCACCTACTCGTGGGGTCATTAGATTTGGCGTTCGCGGGAAGTTGAGTCTGCGATACGTAGGCTCATTTGCTATCCACGATAGGGTAGGCGATGTTGCTTATCGTTTATCCCTTCCACCTTCGTTACGAGAGGTGCATCATGTGTTTCAAGTATCTCAGTTGTGTAGGTATGTATCGGACCCAAGCCATATCCTCGATCATTATGAGCTGGTTGTTGGTACCAACCTGTCTTACGAGGAACAGCTGGTGTCCATTTTGGACCGAAGGGAGAAGATACTCAAGAACCGAACAATTAGCCTTGTCCGTGTTGCTTGGGGTAATTACTCCTTAGGAGAGTCAACGTGGAACGTGAGAATGATATCCGATCACGGTATCCGCACCTATTTGACTCACAAGGTATATTTCTTTCCATGTACCTTGATTGTCTAAATTCCTCATGCTTATCGCCCTATGAGTAGAAATTGTTGGATGTCGTCGATTAATAAACATAGATATATTACTTGCTATTGATATTGTTAGATGACTGCTTGCTCGCTAAAATTGCTTGTACTTGGATTAGTTAGCTCTGATATTTCTATCCTGCTTGGATTTGAAATTCCGAGGACAGAATTTTTCTAAAGAGGGTAGAGATGTCACTCCTCGTTCCCAGAATACGTATTTTAATACGTGTATTGCTTGAATATATTTATTTAATATTTATCATGCATTTATTCTGTATTTAATTCCTTTAATTTCACGCTAATTATTTTTCTGTATTTTATTTTCTGCTTTTGTTTTGCTCTTGGTTTATTTTAGCTTATTTTGACTTGGGTTCGGCTTTGGTTGGTTTGTTTTGGTTTAGGGTGGTTCATCATGAACCCAACCCCCTACCTACCACCATCTCCATTTAAAGCCCAACTACTTTCTCTCTATTCACTTATTCTCATTTACTCTTCTTTTTCTCCATTAACCTCTCCTCTAACCTAAGAAAACCCATAGGCAAGTGCATCTTGCTTCCACAAGAGAATCTATTTTTATGGTTCATTTATCTTTCTCTCGTGATTCTAAGATAGTTTAGAACTTGACATTTTGCATTTTGAAGTTTTATTTTTGTAGACCTAGAAATTTGCTATTTTTGAATTTTGGTGGTTTTGATCTATCAAATTTCCTTATTTTCAAGTTTTGATCGTTCCAGGTTGTTGATATTTGTGTTATACCCTATTTTGATCTATGGAAGTCCCATTTTTGGCTTAGATTGAAGGTTTCATGGAATTTGGAGTTCTAGAGGTTCTCTACGCCCACGTTTATTCGTGCCAGCGTAGTATCAAGCTCTACTCCCACGATTATTCGTGTCAGCATGAAATCTAGATTACACAAGTCAAGACTATTTTATGCGTAAAACAAAGTCTACTCTGCCTTGGCATAAAACAAGTTTCACGCGTAAACTTTATTCTTGTGGCGTACTCATTTACGCGTACTTCTCTCACGCATAAACTTTATTCTTGTGGCATACTCCTTTACGCGTACTTCTCTCACGCGTAAACTTTATTCTTGTGGTGTACTCCTTTACGCGTACTTCTCTCACGCGTAAACTTTATTCTTGTGGCGTACTCCTTTACGTGTACTTCTCTCATGCGTAAACTTTATTCTTGTGGCGTACTCCTTTACGCGTACTTCTCTCACTCGTAAACTTTATTCTTGTGGCGTACTCCTTTACGCATACTTTCCTCACGTGTAAACTTTATTCTTGTGGCTTACTCCTTTACGCGTACTTCTCTCACGCGTAAACTTTATTCTTGTGGCGTACTCCTTTACGCGTACTTCTCTCATGCGTAAACTTTATTCTTGTGGCGTACTCCTTTACACGTACTTTCCTTACGCGTAAACTTTATTCCTTTGGCATTTTTCCTTTGGCATACTTCCTTTGGCGTACTCCCCTGACCGGAGGCTTCCTAGCACTAGCGTATCTTACCCCTTGCCCGGCGTAGTATGGTCCTGGCACCTATTGCCCTAGATTCACCTTTATTGGGCGCATGACACCCCTTATTATATCCTTACGCCTTTTTGACATAAACTCGATATAATCATGATATGTTAATATTTTAATACATATTGTTGTGTGGAGTGTGCCCTGTGTCTCGATTGGGTTTTGGATACCCAGTATGACTGGAACTTAACCCTGAGAGTTATAGACTCGACCATACTAAATACTAGTTTGACTTTCATGCCTTATCATGAATTGACATTGATTGTTACCTCGACTAATGATGGATCATGCGTTCCTAGTCGGAACTAAGAGACTGGCTAGTCGTCTTATTGAAATTGAATGAGACACGTTCATATTAACCATGAACCATTGCAATCGACTAGCCGATCCCGAACATTGGCATATGGATACGTGCAGACTTCAACTTATTTTCTACAAAAGCAGCATGTGTACCTTACAGTCAAGGCATGATTATTCCGTGGCTAGGTTTGATTGTTGCATTACGCTATGTAAGACCTACAACCTAACCGCACGGGCATCGTTGTAGAGTTATGCATATCGTACTTTGTACGAAAGTACTCATTCTGAATGACCATGATCCACGGCATGAGATTTTATTTAACATAAAGACTATTAAGTTAAATAAAATAATGATTGCATTGGGAGAATGGATTCTCGAGTTCTTACATGGCAGCCATCTCGGGACAATTAGTACCCCGACATGCCGGCTGGTTCCCACAGATACTGCAAATCTGCCACACGAGCAGGGAGTGGTATCTGTTTATATTTATCTATATATTGTTGACGGGCATCCCGCTGGGACACGTCTAATTCATGATTGGCGCAATTGATTATTGGGTAGACTAGCCTTGCTTGTACATTGTAAGAACTGAGGAATTCCGTATTGCATATTTCCAGGGCAACTTGGAGCTTACAGTTAGCAAACCATAGTAGTTGTATTGCCGTTTAAATTGATTTGTTTGTGCACTGTACCTACTCTGTTAACTACTGAGATGATCAGAATGTCAGGACATGACGGGTCAACTTCTGTCCTTGTTTGGTTAGGAAGTTGGTTTGAAGTGTCGTGATGTTGTGTGAATCCCAGTAGCAAGCAGAGACTTATTTATCATATTCGTAACTCTTACCACTGGTTCTAATTCTTCATGTCGTGCTCCTTTGTGGTACTTGCTATTAGAGGTCTAACCTCTCTGGTTTTGCATGGCCAGATTTAGAGCCAGCTCCCGAAGACTCAGCTTACTTCCACCTCCAAGATGGTCAATACTAGAGGGATGATCGCAGGAGGACACGAGTGGATTCCTTGCTTCCCTACTCGTTTTGCTACTTACTTTACTTTTTGCCGCTTGGTACCGACATGTTAGTCGGACTGTCTTGCACTTACTTTTACATAATTGTAACTAAGTTAGACTACAGCTGATAACGATTGTGTATACCTTGTTATATCATCTGGCTATGTTTTGTAAAGTCAGATCTAAAGAACATTTTGACTGAGCGTTTGGGACACCGTACTGCTCATTCTTACATGTTCTCTACTTACTGCTTTTCATTGAATGATTGGGACAATAGATGTTGAGTAACCCTAGTGAGACTTTCATGTAATATGCACCCCCTCGTCTTTTAGACAACACTGATCGTATTATACGGTATTCATCTACCCATAATACGTAGCTGGCTGAGTCATTCCCCCGCTCACCGGTATTTTGGTTCTGGGGTGTGACATTTATACCTCAATGTAAGTAGCTGGCTGTGTCTGTCCTCCGCTCTCCAGTATTCTGGTTCTGGGGCATGACACGTCCAGAATTAGACTTTTCGGTAGGCATTCTTAGATATTTCTTTTACACCAAACTCGTTGGTAATGTCTGTTTCCGCATCCGGAGACTGTTGTACGAGTTGGACTTTTCTCGCTCACTGAGTAGTTGGGTATCGCTAGTTTTACCAGCAAAGGACCACATGTAAGTACATATACTGATTGCTTTCGATTCTTAATAGTTTTTCATTTCATGTTTATACATATGCTCTTTTGCTTGTTGACACGTTGTTACACGGATTAGTATTATGGATCTCTACATACTATATTTCTTGATTATCATGCTTTCGTATTTCGTGACTTATTCGAGTCCATGAGTACTAGTCGGGAGAAAAAATATCTTAGTAGACATGTGAACTAACCAGAACTATCTTCCGTGCCTTTCGTAGAGAATAGCAGCCGCACAATACACGCGCGGGGTGCCTAATTTACCCCTAGTCGTTCGCATATCGAACCCGATATTTCAAAACACATAGATAGTGTCATTTACTTGTATCTTCTGGTTTTCTTCACCACTTGCCATGTCACCATATTTATATATTTTCCTCTATTTAATATATCATGTTGTAGAGTACTGCTTCATTCTCGTTTTGCCATGATATTAGTTTTATTTACTAGATGATTTCACATATACTATTTCATGTGTTGCAAATTCTATTATGTTTCGAATAGCCTGTCGGTCTGTGTGCTTGATCCATTCCTGACTGAAAACTATCATTTTTAGGTTAGCCGTAACTTCTCTTAGCATTGGAAGATACGGGTATATGTTGAGGTCAACCATTGAAGACTAGTTAGATGTGTGATAGTTTTCTATAATTGTAAAAGTTTATATTCTTCTTCAAAATTTAAAACTTGTAAATTTTGTAAAGTTGATTTAGTCTTGTGAATGAGCAATAAAGTTATTCTTTATGTAATTTTAGAGTATTGTGGCTAGACAGCGTTCTACCGTCGACACTGCGGCGTAGGCTGGCTTAGACACGCACTCGTATCCCAAAAAGTGGGTGTGAGTCGTGACAGGTAATTCCGAACAGGACTGGAATTTCGAGCATATACAGGTGTATATGGGTACATAAGGTAGTTCGTTGACGAGAACGTGTATAATCACGTTACCTGTATTGAGCACAAGAGGACACTGTGGGATAAGCTGGAATCTTTGTATGCGAAGAAGACCGGGGTAAAGAAATTATTCATGATCCGGATGATCCAGGGCCTGGTTGAACATCTATCCTCGATGGAAGTCAAGTTCGACAATGAGGTTCAGGGACTTTGGTTGCTATGTACATTGCCAGACTCGTGGGAGACAGTACGAGTATTTATGATCGCTTCTGCTTCAGAAGGCATAGTTAGTCTGAAGTTTGCCAATAGCGGGGAATTGAATGAAGAGATATGAAGACGTTCTCAGGCTACTTCATCCACATCCCACTCAGAGGTGCTAGTTTCAAAGAGCCGCAGAAGGGGCAAAAGCAGGGCTCCAGGTGGTGACAGATATAAGAGCAGAGGTAAGTCGAAGGATCTGTAAGAGGACTCGGAGTATTACTATTGTGGCAAGAAGAACCACATCAAGCGAAACTATTTCGCCTGGAAGAGGGAGAAGAAGGAAGATAAAGGGAAGCAAAGTGAGAACACTACAACGACAACCTTGGCACATGAAGGTGATGTGATCGTCGTAGGTTATGAAGTTGTCATGAACCTCGCCTGCGATGACAATTCTTGGTTGGTGGACTCGGGTGCTTCAATGCATGTATCTCACAATTGGACACTATTTGTCACTTATACGACATACGACTATGGAGTGTTGAAGATGGGCAACAAAGATGTGTCAAAGGTAGTTGCCTTTGGAGATGTGCATGTGAGAACGAAGACGGGTGTAATTTTCGTTATCAAACATGTCCGTCATATCCCTGATATCCGTTTCAATCTGGTATCGGTTGGAAGGCTGGATAACGAGGGTTTCTTCAATCTTCGAAAACGGTCAGTCGAAGCTTTCCAGAGGTTCGATAGTGAATGCCAGAGGAAGCAAGAAGTCCGAACTCTATTATATAGAAGAGAGCGCACATGGATCACAAGAGGTGAACGTAGCTACCGATGCATCTATCGAGTTGTGGCACATGCAGCTCAACCATATTAGTGAGAAAGGGATGAGCTACTTGGTGAACAGGAATATGATTCCAGGGCTAAAGTTTACAAAATTGGAGAAGTGCACGTATTATTTAGCAGAAAAGTAAAATAGGGTGTCTTTCCAAAGTCACCCAAGTTCGAGGAAGCCGTTGTTGCTCGAGTTGATTCGCTTGGATGTCTGCGGTCCTATGAAGGTAAAATCCATTGGTGGTACTTCTTATTTTGTGATGTTTATTGATGATTGTTCTAGGAATGTTTGGATCTATGCCTTAAAGATCAAGGATCAGTTGCTGCCCACTTTCAAAGAGTTTCAGACCTCTGTTGAAAGGTAGACGAACAAGAAGATGCTATGTGTTCGATCAGATAATGGCGACGTGTACATTAGTCCCTTTGATGCTTATTATAGAGAGTAAAGTATACATCACCAGAAGACTCCGTCTAAGACACCTCAGCTCAATGGTGTAGCGGAGCGAATGATCATGATATTGATGGAGAGGGTATGGTATTTACTATCAAAGGCAAACTTAAAGCACAGTTACTAAGTGAGACTCTTTACACTGCTACTTATACTATTAATTTATCTGCTAGTACTCCTTTGCAGGGTGATGTGCCTGACTGAGTATGGTGTGGCAAAGAGCCGTCATACAATCACATGCGAGTATTTGGTTATAAGGCCTTCATGCATGTACAGAAGGACGAGAGATCCAAATTTGAGCCGAAAATGAGGCGGTGCGTCTTTGTCGGCTACGGTCGGGATGAATTTGACAACAGACTCTACGACCACTTGGAAAAAAAGCTTTACAGAAGCAGGAACGTGGTATTCATCGAGGATCAGGCCATGATCAACACTCAGGATTTTGAGATGCCTTCTGAGGCTAAAAAATTGCCCGAGTTAGAGTTATTTCGTTTCGAGCAGTTCCCAGAGGACATTACTGAGGATCCAGTTATGGGGGAGCCAGTACATGGAGTTGCTCCCAACCTTGATCATCAACCTGCTGATGGTGGTTAGGATAACCCTCAAGAGGATGAGCATGTCGAGGTGGTAGTTCCTGAAAATGAGGAGACTGTTTATATACAACCAACACCGATGGTTCCGTTGAGGAGGAGCGACAAAGTGCGTCGACTATCTACGAGAAACTCACAAAATGAGTATGTGCTACTGATCCTGACGGGGACAGTCCAAAAGTTTTGCAGATGCTATTGATGACGAACATAGGCAGGAGTGGATAGAGGCTATGCATGAGAATATGAGTTCCTTACATGCCAACTCCTCTTATGATCTGGTGCGGTTTCCAAAGGAAAAGAAGGCTTTAAAAAATCGATAGGTTTTCAGAGTGAAGCAGACAGATGCTGCTACTCGCCCTCAATACAAAGCAAGGTTAGTAGGTAAAGGCTACGGTCAGCGGAAGGACGTAGATTATGATGAAATCTTTTTGCAAGTAATCAAACAATCGTTTATTCTGGTAGTGCTAGCAATGGCAGCCAGTTTCCAGAGGTCAAGCAGATGGACGTGAAGATGATACTACTCCATGGTGATCTTGAGAAGTTGTACATAGAGCAGCCAGAGGGATTCAGTGAGAAGGGCAAGTCACACTTGGTCTGCCGATTGAAGAAGAGCTTGTATGGTCTGAAGCAGGCTCCGAGGCAGTGGTACAGGAAGTTTGAGTTGTTTATGGAGGAGTATGGTTATGCACGGACGCGTCGGACTACTGTATATTTATGAGGTACTTTGTCGATGATGATTTCATTATTTTACTGTTTTATGTTGATGATATGCTACTGGTGGGTCGAAATGCCACTAGGTTAGCGGAGTTGAAGCGCCAACTGGGCACGGCCTTCTCTATGAAGGATTTGGACGCAGCGAAGACTATTCTTGGGATGGAGATCAGCCGAAAGAGAGACAGAGAGTCCAAGCTGCTACACTTGTCCCAAAAGAAATATATTTACCGGGTAGTTTAGCGTTTTGGGATGGACGGGTCGAAAAAAGTGAGTAACCCCTTGCAGCTCACAGTATCCATCTTCCGAGTACGATAAAGAAGATATAGAGCGAATTCCATATGATTCAGTTGTTGGAAGTCTCATGTATGCTATGGAGTGTACGAGACCAAACATTGCTCACGCAATTGGCACAGTTAGCATGTATCTTTCCAATTCTAGAAGGATATATTGGAGTGCGGTCAAGTGGGTTCAACAGTACCTTCCGGACACTGCCGATTGGAGACTTTCCTTTGGTGGAGACGAGCTGAAGCTGGTCGGATATACTGACGCTGATATGGATAGAGATGTAGACACGATGCGCTCGACTTCGGACTATGTGATGATGTTTGCTGGTGGAACGATATCGTGGCAGTTGCGCTTTGAGTCTGGAGTTCGTCGGGGCTTTGGAGAGAGGTTCGTCGATACGCATCGTAGGAAAAGTCGACCCGGTCAAGCTTGCAACGCTCCGGCCTTTGCTTCGTCGCGCTGGTATGAACGTTGGTCCTCAAGAGATAGATGCATTGAGGAGGATGCTCAGTCTCCACTCTCCCGCGAGCCTTGTCGACAACTTTGAAGGAGATGGCAGGTGGAGGTCGGTGGAGTTTTGAAGAAGGTAGCGGCTAGGTTAGATTTTAGAAAAGGAGGCGCATGGAAATAACAACACAAAAAATATAGGAGGGATGTAAGGCTGCTAGTTTAGATTTTTAGAGGTTGTGCTTTACATATATGGAAAGAAGTGGGTCGGTGAGCAGATATTATTTGAAAATTTAATAGAATTAATGGGCATATAATGGAGGAAGGTTAGAGCATCTCCAACCCTATTGTCTTATTTTATGTTGTGAATCTTAGATGCCATGGGACACAACACAATGTTTTATATAGGTGGCAAGATTATATTCACAAATGACAATGAGTTTAAAAAGTCATCTCCAATGCAAAAGTATCGAGAAAACAATACAAACTAATTTTTTACAACTTCCAAAACAACTTTTACTCTTCTACTTCTTTTTATAAACATTTTTATTCACAAACGATGATGTGGACATAAAGATATTGTGAAGTGCATTGTCTAGATCTAGACAACCAACTTCACATTGTCATTGCCATGTCAACTTCACACTTTATTTCGCATTTGCATTGGAGAAGTATTTTTGGAAGAAAAAAATGGTTGTCATTCCTATGTGACAACCTTTTTTTTTTCAAACTCATAATAGGGTTGGAGATGCTCTTAGAAATAAATTCGAAACGATTTGGATTCATCAAGAGGGGGGAAGAAAATTTTCTTCTGCCAAACCATTATTAATGCATGAATCATGCACAAACAATTTGACAACCCATGCAAACCCACGTTGGCTGGTGTGTTCCCACAATTTAGCCCACACTAAATTGAGCTCATGTTAACAAAGCTAACATCCAATAGACTTACTATAGCAAGGAATGCACCATTTAGCTCCCACAAAAATTGAGCTGATGTTAGCAAATAGGCTCACTATAGGAATGCATTACTCTGACTCATGATAGCATGGAGATTTATTTGTTAGCTAAGCAAGTTTTTGATTTATTTAATTAAATAATTAACTATTTAAAATATTTATCTATATATTTATATATTTATAAAGCAAGCAAAAAATTCTAAAATAAAATAATACATTAAAAATAAGAATATATATTAAAAAAATTAGGGTTTACAAACGCGGCGGCGCTCCAACAGAATTAGGGTTAGGTTTAGGGTTTCTGAGTTAACAGCATGTCGAAGAATTAGGGTTAGGTTTAGGGTTTCTGAGTTAACAGCATGTCGAAGAATTAGGGTTAGGTTTAGGGTTTCTGAGTTAACAGCATGTCGAAAAGAGGGTGGACACAGGATGTGTGAGTCCTGTGTCAAGAGACGCAAGACATGGTTAGGATGCGGGGGATGTGGGTTGACACGGACTTGTCTGTGTCGGATGGACAAAATGTATCTGCAAAAATAATATTTAGTGGAATGGACACGGACACGGGGACACAATCATTAGGATCTTGTAGGAAATGATTATGAATGCTAATTCTATGATGATTAGGCTATTTATAGGGATCAATAGAAAGATTCTAGAATCTTAGGCACATAGGTTAGGAGGATTTTCCAAAGAATATTTTTTGAGATTAATTAACACTAATCCTTAAGAAATTTTAGAATGTTCCCACCAAATCCTAGTGGTTAAGCATTCCACCGTGAACTTCTAGCAATTACTAATGTAATCATCCCCCCTATCATAATATTTGCAACCTTGTCATTTCTTTCCTAGAAAATTATCAAATTTTCACTACTTCAATAATGCCTAGAATAATAATTAGAATAAAATAAATTGAGAAAAATAATAATATAGGAAATCGAGAACAGGGGCTATTTATAGGAATTCGATGTACGTTGGATTCTCCTCTGCAACCGATTCAATTTCGACTTCCCGCTACATTCTCGGTTGGAGCTTCACGATGAATGGGGAGGCTGAGCTTCCTCATTCCGGGAATTCCAAGAACCCGGCAATTTGGCTACCATTAGTAATATGTTCCTTCCTTCTAATGGTCGTTGCTACTCTCATCCTCATATTTCTAATACGGAGAACCAGATATGCCGAGCTACATGAAGATTGGGAGCGGGAGTATGCGACCCATCGGTTTCCGTACAAAGACCTCTTCCGTGCTACCCGCGGCTTCAATGCCAAGCAGTTGATCGGAGTCGGAGGCCTTGGGAGTGTCTACCGAGGGGTCTTGCCGCCATCCAAGAGAGAAGTTGCAGTGGAGAGGGTCTCTCATGATTCAGGATCGCAAGGGATGAGACAGTTCGTAGCCGAGATCGTGAGCATCGGCCGGCTCCGCCATCCGAACATCGCCCAGCACCTCGGCTATTGCCGCCGCAGGGGAGAGCTCCTTCTGGTCTATGATTTCATGCCCAACAGCAGCCTTGATAAGTACTTGTACGACCACAGCGGGCCCAGTCTAGACTGGGCTCGGAGGTTCGGGATCATCAAAGGCGTGGCGTCGGCTGTCGTATGTCTACACGAAGAGTGGGAGAAGGTTGTCGTCCACCGAGACATCAAGGCGAGCAACGTGCTGTTAGATGGCGAATGGAATGCAAAGCTAGGAGATTTCGGCCTCGCGAGGTTGTGTCATCACGGGATCGGTCCCCGCAGTATTCGCATAATAGGAACCATCGGCTATCTCGTGCCGGAGCTTTCTAGGACCGGGAGAGGTCGTCCACCATGACCGACGTGTTTGCTTTCGGAGCATTTCTGCTTGAAGTGGCTTGTGGGAGGAGGCCTCTGGTGCTTGAAGCGCAGGGGTAGAAGCTTGTCTAAGTGGATTGGGTGCTGGAGAACTGGAAGGAGGGGACGGTGCTGGCAACGATGGACCCGAGACTGGCAGAAGAGTGTTCCTCGGCGGCGGAGATTGAGATGGTTCTGACACTGGGCTTGTTGTGCTCGCACCCGGTGCCGGAAGCAAGGCCGAGCATGCGACAAGTGACGCAGTTCTTGGATGGGGATGAAGCACTTCCTGAACTCTCTGCAGAACAAAGCTATTTACGGTGATTATAGCATGTCTCTCTGAGCTGCTCTCTCTACTATCAGCCAGAACAGTACTAGCTTCAAAGTATCGTACCTCCAAATTATTCCTCTAATACATCTCTTCTTATGTGACAGCTGACGTAACATGTTAAATAATATTATGTGTCATCTGACATGGTCGATGACATCACAAATTTTAACCCAAAAAATTAATTACCCAATTTTGTCCATGTTAATTTAATGTTAATATTAATTATTGTTAATATTAATGTTAATATTAATTAATATTAATATTGATGTTAATGTTAATTTTAATGTTAATATTAATGTTAATGTTAATATTATTGTTAATGTTAACGTTAATATTAATTTTAACGTTAATGTTAACATTAACATTAATTTTAATGTTAATTTAATGTTAATGTTAATTTTAATTTAATTTTAAAATTTGTCACGTCAGCTGTCACATCAACATTTCACGTCAGCTGTCACGTAAGGAGGGACGATTTGGAGGTACAATTTGGAGGGACAAATAGCATTATTCGATTACTTTTGATTAGAAAGGAAGTAACATGATTTACCTTCTATTGCAATTAATCAAGTTATAAATATTCAGTTTCGGCGTTCTTTAGTGACTCAAGTCTTGGCTGCGAAAAAAAAAAAAGTCTTGGCTGCGAGGTGTTATCTTTTAGGCTATGTGTGTTTGTACACACACACTAAGTTCAAAAGCTCAAGTCCCCTCTAAAGTCATAATCCCACATTGGCTAGTCATAACACTATTGTGTATCTATATTATCATCTTGTGTATTTATATTATCATCTACTTTCTTGCTACCTTGAAGTCTTATATGGGAAGCCCAATGGGCCACACGCCCACGTCGTCGCCGCCTCCCGGCACGACTCGGTTCGACGCGCGTAAACGGATGCGTGTACGTGTCCACATATATGGACGCCGAATATCGATTCGATTTTCTCTTCGGGTTCTGGCTGAGACCCTCAAAACCTTTTTTGCTCCTCTCTAAATTTTTCGGACCGTTACAATCCATTAATTTTGTAACGTTTGGTGCACTAAATTCTGTCCAGATTCATTGAACCACATGTTACACATGTGTTTTACTGTACAACGCTTGTAACGTCCAATTTAATGTCCGTTATTTTTCTGTCCGTTAGTAACTATTCAACAGCCTATATATTCAGGCACTTCTCATTCTTTCGGGGACATTGAAAACAAAATTCCTATACGAAAAGTCTCGCAAATTCTTCTTCTTCTCCAAATTCTTATGTTCTTCGTTTTTTTTCTCTGGACAGAGTTAAGTCAAGGGTCGCTCTCTCTACGTTGTGTGCGACAAGGAGATTCCGGTGGAGCAAAAAATTTACCACTATGAGCATTCGGACAAAGTCTGCACATAGACCCGGATTAACTCTTAGGACAGTGCTACGTGTACGACTTCTCCGGAGGCCGGTAACATTTACTTTTTTTTTCTTGCAGATTTTAAAAGCAAGAAAAGTGAAAATTTTCCAACACAAGGTTATATATATATAGAGTGAGAGGGAGAATTTATGAGAGAGGGAGAGAGGCCGAGAGAAAGAAGAGGGAAAGAGTGTACGGGAGAGAGAGAGAGAGAGTGAGAACCCTCTCTCTCCCTCTCTAAGTCTCTATATAAATCTCTTCTTCTTCTTTATTTTTTTTAAAGACATCATGATTACATTAAATCATGAAATGACCTTACTACCCCTCCTTTGCATGCAAGTTGCCACTAATCCCTTTTTCCTTCAATTCAAATGACACCTAGCTTGCTAGGTGTCATGGCAATTTATGAAATTGTATAATTTCTTTTAAGGACCTAAATGCAAAAAATCTAAGTTATGAAATTGTAAGATTTTCTTAAGGGCTGAAATACAAAATTAGAATTTTTAAATCACATATTTAACACATATAAAATAAAATGTCTACCTAATAAATCAAATCCCGTAAATAAGGAGATGCCGATACTGGATACTGTATTACGAGATACAATAATTTAAATAAAATAATTTAAGGTATTATGAAATTGAGGTTATGAAACTCTACCCACCTTACAAAAATGTCGTCCTCAAAATTTAAATTTAAAGATAAGCTTTTCAAAAACAATTATGGAGAAAAACAAAATATTCTACCCATCTTATAGAGATGAAGTATTAATTTATTGAATAATTAAATGAAGTATCTTGAAACATATTTATCAAAAGCTTCACGAAAATAAATAAAATTCTAGAATGCTAGAAATCATCAATGATTCTTAAAATTCCATATAATCAAATAAAATGTTCAGATGCAATGTTGTTTCAACCCATAACCATGTATGATCTTTGAATTTAAAATCATATTCCTTATTCTCATTTTCTGGCGTAATATTGTAATCTTGTGCCTTGCCATTTTGCATATGGCTGCAATCAAGATACCATTTACCTATCATGGTTCATGCCTGCAGATTTTTGCTTCCTCTTCCTTGATATCCATAGAATGAATAGGAGTTATGATTGTGAAGTAGCCTTACATGTTAGGATATCCTTGATAATTCGAAAGATGTTCAATAACCAGAACTTAAAATCTTTTTTTTCAAAATGTACGTAAGTATCAGAGTAGTATATCATATCGTAATATAAAATCTTTTGACAAAACTTAGTAAGAAAATCTCATATAACAATATTATCAAAAATTGTTGAATATCATTTTAAATTATTCAAGTTAAAGATTTCTAAATCCAAATTGAGAAAAAAATTGATTTTTGAATATCAAGCATGAAAACAAATTACAAAAATACTGTTTGGATTCCGAAAATTATACTTAATTCATGAACCACATTTTGAGAATATTAGTGCCTCGCCAGTCTGGATGGCTGTAACAACTTCTCATTTCATGATTCAATTAATTGACTACAGGTGGTCTCACTGCCTTGTCAAATCAGTAAATAGATCATCGGGTTCTTGATACATAAGAAAATAAATACTCATTCACAGGAAATTCAATCACAAAATTCCAATCAAAATATTATTTCACAAGAAATCCAATGAACAATCAATGAGAAATGCAAATCTAGGTATTCAGATGGAAAACGATTCTCAAAAATTAGAGATACTAGTAGAACGAAATTGGATTGAAAACAGAGGATACAATTTTAGATTTTTTTCCAATGAACTTTTATAAAACAAAGGAATTAAGAAATTTTCAAGAAAATCAAATTTGCGAGATAATTAAAACATGAAACTCAACAAAGAAAGAGGAGATGAGTCAGGATTTAAGCACGAATGAAATCAAGAAGTCGATGAGTCATACTCTCAATATATATATATATATATATATATATATATAGTGGCACACCGGTAAGACCACTGGCACTCGGGGGTGAGGGCGCGGGTTCGAGCCCACAGTCGCACGGGGGCGGCTGGGTGGCGTTGTCCACGGGCGTTGGTTTAAAACATATATATATATATATATATATATATATATATATATATATATATATATATATATATATATATATATGGCCACATGCATCTCTCTTAACCACTAGGCTAGAGGTCATTTGCATATATATATATATGGCCACATGCATCTCTATATATGCAAATGACCTCTAGCCTAGTGGTTAAGAGAGATGCATGTGGCCATATATATATATATATATATATATATATATATATATATATATATATATATATATATATATATATATATATATATATATATAGTGGTTAAGAGAGATGCATGTGGCCATATATATATATATATATACATACATATATATATATATATATATATACATACATATATATATATATATATATATATATATATATATATATATATATATATATTCCTTAAACAGATACTACTAGTGCTCACTTGCCCAATAGTTCTTCCAAGTTACCCTTATATTTATGCTCGTCCCGTAAAACTTACTGTATACAATCTAAATAAAGCCTTAAATCATATCTGGCATGTTAGCTATGTGATCCTTATTCCCTTGCCATTCCAATCAATATAATATCTAGATAAAGCTAAACTCCAGGCTTACTAAGGGTACAACGTTTAAGAACCTTAAGAAACTTCATGCAATCCTTCACTGGGCTATTCTAGTAGGAATACTTGTCTAATTCTCTCTGAATTACTTGATCTATATATCCGGTCATGTCTATCCTTATACTACCCATGACTTCCTAAATATTATATATTCCTTTAATAACAATCAAGGTTAGGATTCTTAACTATATAGAATCACATAGGATATCCATTAGGTAAGGATCTATAGGGTAAGCGAAATGGAACACAGTCTATGGGTAAAACTTGTAGGGCATTCTCTATCCTAAGGTTCTTTGTAGGTTTTTTCCTAATAACATATGTAAGGTCTATAGGTTAACCTCTATATAGGTTTCCGTAAAAACTTAACCTGCATCATATCCTAGGTTTTCTATTTTTCGAGACCTACATGGGCCACCATTGAAAGACGTGTCATGTCCCGCTCCTAAAATACGACGAGCCGAGTACGTAACAACATTCTCAAGCTATGCGACATATGAATACTCCAGTACCCATATTCGCGATTGTCGCCCATAGGGTTCTAGGATAGGTTGATTACAGGTCACATGATGCATAAAATAATAAATAACATGTTGATTAAAGGATATTCTTAAACTATAAATAGAAAATGTTGTTATTCTATCCGATCACAACCATTAACCCAATACATATAATACACAACCAGTTACAAAAACTACTAGCTGATGCCCAAGGTCGACCTCCTCTTTATCTTATTCATTAAGCTCATCTTCAGTGTACATTGGCATTCCCTCCTGACCTTCATCAAACCCTAGTAAACAAAACTAGGTCGTCAATACGACGACCAAGCCCTCAGTCAAGGAGTAAGATAGGTAAGGTAAGATGATAAAATTTCAAGATTTAACTCGAGAATAAGATAATAAAAAAGAATATTAAGAAATTCCTAAGGTATTAATAAATTTTTCGAGGTAAAAATTTATGGTGTCGAAAATAATTATGTAAAACCTCAGACAAAATCTTTTATGCAAATACAATTTTTAGAGAAATGCTTCTGGATCACACATTTTCTATTATCTCAACAATAATCTCATTTACCTGGGATCATGTTTATACTTGAATGGACGGTGCTTAGATTTATCCTTCCTACCAGTATCAGGGATTACATAAGGATGTGATATAAACAGGATAACACATAAGTTATTTTCGAATTTTTTGGCAGAATATCGGATCAAGTGTTATAACAATTGTCGTATGACTTGAAATTTTTTAAGAATATCGGAACCGGGCTACATTGGATATTACATGACCGAATTCGGGGATTCAAAATCCAATGAAAAACAGAAAACATGAAAGTGAGCTAAGCCTCACCTCGGACATCGTATGGTCGTACGGATGCTGATAACAGAAACTGATCAGTTTTTAAAATATAATTATTGTAAAGAATTCAAATGTGTGATCCAAGTGTTTCTCTCCCATCCCATGCAATTCTAACCAAAATATAACTTAGTTAAAGTACATTTCAATTTTGTATCTCGTTGTTTTTTCGTGTGGTAGGAAACACACATTAAACGAGAATAAGGCAGGAGATCCCGTCTTAGCGGAATAAAATGTCAAACTAAAATTTGTGTGCCTAAGGCAACACTTTCAAGGATTTAAGGATCAAGATTGTATTAGAAAATTTGATAAAATTTAGGAAGTAGACTTTAACCATTTCGACTTCCAAAAAATGGCCACTCTGGAGTTTCTAAAAAATTTCGGCAAAGTCTCATTTGTATTTTAGAGCCTGGAATTTTTCATAGTTTATATAAAGACCCGGAGCAATCCTCCATAGAATTTTCGGGTACGTCGACCCCTTCGGTGGAGCAACTCTCAACACCGAAAATCTCACGCAAGGATATATATAAATATAATTCCAAATAGAAACTTTTTACCTTCGCAAGCAAGCTATTTTCTTTATTTACTATTGCAATTGCCATGAAAATATTATTCAAAGTCCAAGCATCACAATTGGTTAGAGATAATAATCAATCAAAATAAGAAAATCTACACATATAAAATGAATTAACAAACTAGAAAGTATTCGTAAGGTATTAGTCATTAGAACAAATAGTGTAATATGTCCAATGTCCGTCTTCTAGAAATAAATAATATTTCCAATTTTGATCTCAAAGTTAGTTTCTAAATCAAGAATGATGGTAAGTTAGTATATATTTAGATTTAATCCCAAGACCAATCAATATGACCATTCTCCTGACACATATTCCTAAATTAATTCATAGTTCATTTCTTAGTACTAACTATTTATCAATGATACAAATTTATCTAAATTCTGAATTCAACAGATAAAATCATAGAGTTTGACTTACTTTGGCCGATACGGCCCCACTTAGACTGCCAAGTAAATCCAACCCAAATATGTCTTAATTTAACTCATAAGGCTACCTAGGCATTCTCAATAATGTATGGAAATTTTTTTCTTTTAATCAACAGTACCTTGCCAAGATGCATACTTAATTGTAATTCCTACACAACTTATAACCTAATACTCTTACACAAATTTCAATTAATACATAGCATCAAGGGTGAGTTTAGAATAATATCAATAGTAATAATAATTAAATGGACCCCTAAATTATTTTGCATATGTTTTACACAATCTTAATTTCATGCATCCATCCACGGGTATGAGATATAATTTCACATATATTCTCAATCATATATTCGATACAGCATCAAAATTATTCTACAAGATTCTAAGAGAAACTCAAAATTGATTTTCTTGTGTCAATGTGTGTCGCGAAAGGTATTGGATTTGTGTCATTCAATTAACCATATAAACCTATGAAAAGAGTCAAAATTAAATTTTGAATTCCAAATAAACTTAATTCTAAATTCAAAAATTTAAGAACAAGGAACTCAAGAAGGATGAGGGCTTGCCTTGGAAAAATTAGATTTGGATTTGGAATTGGGGGTTAGGAGTTGAGCCTTCTTTTCCAATTTCTCCTTCTTCTTCCTCTTTCAAATTCTTCTTCTTCTTCATCCTCCTTTTTTTCCAAATGGGAATTTAGGGTTTGGTTTGGTGATGGAGATAATGATGATAGTGAAGAAGATTATAGTGGGGTTGGAGACGGTGATGGAGGCTACGACCACGAGGGAGGCCGCCGGTAGTGAGGGGGTGGTCGGCCGGCGGGTGTGGCCGGGGCAGCGAGCGCGTGCGTGCACGGGTCCAGGCTGCTATGAAGAGGGTTTTGAGAGGGAGATGGAGAGAATGGGAGGGGGGATGGAGATGATAGAGAGTGAGAGGGAGAATTTATGAAAGTGGGAGAGAGGCCGAAAGAAAGAAGAGGGATAGAGAGAGAGGTGCGGGTGAGAACTCTCTCTCTCTCTCTCTCTCTCCCCCTCTCTAAGTCTCTATATATATCTCTTCTTCTTTTTTCAAAGACATCATGATTACATTAAATCATGAAATGACCTTACTACCCCTCATTTGCATGCAAGTTGCCACTAATCCCTTTCCCCTTCAATTCAAATGACACCTAGCTTGCTAGGTGTCATGGCAATTTATGAAATTGTATAATTTCCTTTAAGGACCTAAATGCAAAGAATCTAAGTTATGAAATTGTAAGATTTTCTTAAGGGTTGAAATACAAAATTAGAATTTTTAAATCACATATTAACACATATATAAAATAAAATGTCTACCTAATAAATCAAATCCCGTAAGTACGAAAATGTCTGATATTGGATACTGTATTACGAGATACAACAATTTAAATAAAATAATTTAAGGTACTATGAATTTGAGGTTATGACATGATAAGTATGCCAACAAATAAACATTTAGAAACAATTAAATAAATATCAATAATGAGACTGATAAAAACATGTACCTATTAAATATGTATTATCGAGTTTGTTTTCTTTGACATCATCATATGAAACAAAAGAAAAACCATACAAAGTAATTCCTAAATCCTGACACATTCTAACTGACATAGAGAAGACAAAGTTTAGCTTATATGGATGTTGCGTTGTCTTGTATGATCCATAATTTTGTCCAACGCCAAAATTAGTTAATATACGGTACTCATCTTCTGAAAGCATGGATGAAAACTTATTTACCAATGCCTTCTTCACATATGCAGATATTTTAGAACCCTAAAAAATGTGTAAAAAATAGTTTGTGAATTATTGAATCCGAATAAAAATTAAATCTTCAACATGTAGTGCATAAAAAAAGGAATAAGTAAGTCATTAACATTTTCGTCTATGAGCACCATCTCAATGCAATTTTCTTCACATGTATTGTCAAAACTTGAGACTTTCCATAGTTGAATAATTCTTACCTTGAGTTTCCATATTTTTTTCATGGACGTTATTTCATTAATAAGATTACCATTGGAAGTAGGGCTACAAACGAGCCAAGCCGAGCCAAGCTTTTGTAAGCATGAGCTTGGCTTGACTAGAATTAATCGAGCTCAAGTTCGAGCTCGAGCTTGATAATTTTTTAATTTTAGAGCTTGAGCCTGGCTCGAGCTTGTTTATATTAAGCTTGAGCTTGGCCTGGTTTGAGCTCGAGCTTGGTTTGATAATGTCACGTCCCAGAACCAGAATACTAGAGAGCGGGGGCATACATAGCCAGCTACGTATAATAAAATAGAATCCACCCCACTATACGGTCACGGCTGTCTAGATATATGAGGGTTTAACTACAATCCATCAGTCTCTTATGGTCAATAACAAGCCTAAATGTCTCAATCTCAAGCAAGCAAGTAAAGTGACAAGATGTAAGATCACCAAATATACAATAGTAAGGCGTTCCAAACATTACATATTTAGTTGATCATGAAGCTAGTCATACAGAATGTCAGGACTAGCAAGAGTTTTAGTCATACATGATCAACCCTAGGATTTGCCAATCATGTTACAGCCCGTAGGCAGACGGTAATAAGGTGCAATACGAGATAACACGTGCTCGCCGGCTAAACGCCTCAAAAGAATAATTTTTATAATAGAGTGGGAGAGCCAAAATAAACCCACTCGTTGCCAAGATTCCGTCTAGTGGTCACCATCTGGCTGGAAGGTCGGTAGTTCCTCGGGAGCTGCTCCGGAATCTGGCCATACAAAACCAGCTGGGTCAGACCCCAGAAAGAGCAAGTGCCACAAAGGAGGCTTCACTTAAGAACTAAAACCAGTAATTAGCACAAGAATATAATTACATAATAAAAGACAGTAATTAAGGAAAGCATGACAGGTGATATACGATGAGATAACCATGGGACTATTCAGATAACCAGGTTACAACCCGTAAACCAAACAAGGACCGGGGTTGTAACCCTTCGTCTGAACAGAACTTGGTTTCTTCCACCATTTATCGATAAGGTAAACACAAGCAATCTGGTCATGTAGCAATCTGGCCCAGGATCAGGACAAGACTAGACTGATTGAACTCCATCCAACATTTCACGGCCAAGCAATAAGTACGGCTTGATACTTTAACTAACTAGGGTTATCACAAGCCTAGTTACTAGCAAGATGCAGTGAGATTATTCCACAGCCACAAGCCCTACAGACCATCCAGGCTATCCGGACGCAATTAAGGATTGAATTCAAGTGGGTACATCGTCCAGGAAATGCATGTACCCTTAGGTGACTTAGAGGGTGCAACACATGACAGTGTGCTGGAAATGCGCCCTACTCGACGGCAGGCTAAAGATCCCAAGTGGGGCGCCCAGATAACAGGATTGCCTGTAGCTGGGAAATCTCTTCATGACTACTGTGTTATTCTAGTTATTAGCTGTAAGCCCCCTGAATTTCAGGGGTTTATTTTTATTTTTCTAAATGAATTATTATCGATAAATATTTTATTTATTTAATTGTTTAGATCATTAATGTACCTTTCCATGACTTTGACTTCTGGAGCGTCAGGGATACCAATCTCTGTAAACTCTCTTCACGAGCTTTTAAGTAGACAAGATTATCTTCATTTTGATATATCATGTCCCACTTAAACTCGTTCCCTTGTGCTCTTTTTGTATCGCGCAAGTTCGGGTCAACTTAGACCGATTAATCGTTGAATAATTATTCCCACTTTTATTTTTGATCTTCGTTTGCACGTTACCGTGACTTTTAATTTAGGAGCACCAGACCAGTCGTTTTCTCAGAACCAACTTCTCATGAATGATCTACTCGAGACGCTCTTCACCAATGACCTTCGTATCCCACTCAGACACTTCATTTTGTGCTTCATTTTCTTCGCACAACTTTCGGTTCAATTTAGGCCAATTAATTATCTACCGTGAAACCTGATTTATTTTTCAATTTAATTTCGGGACCCGACATCGATCCAACCTGTCAACCCAAAGTATGGACGTGGCCCATACGAAGCCTACTACCCACATGAAACTTGTGTCCCATTTATTGGAGTCCCCGTATATTATTTATTTATCCATGATTAGAAATCCCTATATTTAATTCGAATATTGCCCCCGATCCGATTTCGACCCGACCCGGCTCGACCAAACCAGAACCCAAGCTCCATGTTGTCCTCTCATGACTGTCCAAGTACCCCACATAATTTCCCTATTTTTTCTATTTTAAATATCTATTTATTCTCTCTCTATTCTACAAATATCTCTTTTAATATCCCTTATATATATATATACATATATATATATATATATATAACTCCCTCTCTCTCTCTCCAAACACACTCACACACCCCCTCACCTCCACCTCACAGTAGGAGTACCCCCCCAACCGACTTCTCTCTCTCCCTCTCTCAAATATCTCTCTCTCTCTCTAGTCCTACACTCTATCTCTTATTATATATTACCCCCATATATGCATAATATATTACTCTCTCTCTCTCTCACTCTCTTTATAAACACAACACACACCACCACAGCCCCCTCACAGCCGAACGACCACCACCACCTCACGGCCACCCCCGCCGTGCTCGGCGTCGCCGACCACCGCCACCCTGGCCATGCACCACCACCCTCGCCATCATCCTCCTCCTCCTACTCTCCTCCTTCCCTCCATCACCAACACCATCAACATCACCATTAACCATCACCCTTACTATCACCACCAACACTCCCACCATAGCCTCCGCCACCCTCCGCCCACGGCTGCGTCGCGCGCCACCACATGGCCGGCCAGCCTTCCCCCGCCGTGCCTGGCGCTGCGCGCCGCCGCCCTGGCCGGCAGGCCAGCCGCAGCAACGCTGCGACAGCGGCAGCAAGTTGCAGCAGTGGCAGCGTGCCACCCCCGCGCGCGCATGGGCGCGTGGCACGCGACCACCGCGGTCGACCGCCGCCGCCGACGACCCCCCACTGGCGCGCGCACCCCCGACGACCTCTCCCTGTCAACCACCAGCCTCCCCGACGTGTTAAACACACGATTCGTGCGTTTACGTCGAAATCCCGTCGACGCGCGCGTGGGAAAAATTCAGAAATTGTGTTTCGGGACAGCGACTTCGTGCGTGTTTTCTGGGAGATCCGACCGTTGGATCGGCGAACGTTTTGCTCCGTCGCAATCTCGGTATATCCATCTTCACTCCTGTCAATTTTCGTCCGTTAATTACGTCGTTTGATACCTCAAAACTGGCCACCAAGTTGACGTTTTAAATTGAACTGTTTTTGGACAGTTTCGTGATGCCAACTTCGCGGGTTCGTATCTTCGTCGTCGCAGCTCCGTTTTGTGTTCCTTCAGTTCCGGTGCACAGCTGGTATAACCCTCTTCCTGCCTCCTTTAGGTTTCGTTTCATTATAAACACGTTTGGTTGGTTGAATTCGACGCCAAAGTTGGCCGTCCGAATTATTTAAATTACACTTGTTAAATTCCATTTTTGAACCCGGGACTCCGGATTCAATTTCTGACACCACCAGTAGACTCGTGGCATCGTTCTGGCATGTTTTCATATAAAGTTTGCTTGATTTGGAGAATGTGGGCCCTGGCACGCATTTCGGTGCAAAGTGGGTCCCACTTTCCGAGTCAATGGGTCACTTTGAGATCGGCTCATCAGAATCCAATTCCGGATATACCGTTGAGTTCGTATCGTCATTCTGGACTCGTTGACATATAATTTGCTGAGTTTTGAAGACATTTGCTCCGGCACGCATTTCGGTGCAAATCGGATACCAAGTGTCCGCGTCAACGTATCATTTTGAGATCGGCACATCGGAATCCTATTCCGGATATACCGTTGGGTTTGTATCGTCATTCTGGATTCGTGGACATATAATTTGCTAGGTTTTGTAGACTTCTATCCCGACACGCTTTTCGGTAAAAAGTGTGTCCAAAGACGGACATCATTTTGACCCGAAATTATCGTTTTGCCCCTGTGTCCAAATTGGACTTATGGGTAGGCTATCCTAGCTAATTTGACCGTTCTGGACACGTTGGTGATATTTATTTTATCATCCGACAACATCTGTAGATTTTGATTATGTATTATCCTTAATTTATAATTAATTATTTTTCTAGATATCACTACTAAAATCTGTCAATTCAGCGACGCGTAAAGACGTCGCTAAAAAGGAAAATTACGTCGCTAATTACTATTAGCGACGTCATTAGCGACATTTTCAAGTAGTCGGGATTAACCTAGTCGCTAAACAAGGAAACGTCGCCATACGTCGCTATTGCGACGAGCTGTAGCGACGTGTCAACGTCGCTAATATAGCGACTGCCAGCGACATAAAACGTCATAATATACCGACGTAAACTAGCGTCGTTGAGCGACTCTCTCTCGCATCGATGCTGACCTGGCATGAAAGCGATATGGCGACGTTCTGCGACTTTCCTACGTCGCTACGTTACCGACGTTTACCGACGATCAACGACGATTTTACTTACAGTTAGCGACGTAATTAGCGACGTTTCTTTCGTCGCTGACCGTCGGTAATCGTCGCTGAACGTCGCTAATATTAAAAAAAATAAAAAAAAATACAGCATTTGCAGTATTCCCTGCAGCATTTCCTGCAGCATTTGCAGCATCCCCCACACCATTTGTTACAGCAACAACGGTGTGTATCACGAACACAGTATCAAACAACACAGATACACACAATCACGAACACGTTTGAAACACAATCTCATCAATCAACACAGATATATGAAAATTTGTAACAACAATGTCCAACATAATGGTCCACAACTTAACTGCCAAGTATGGGAAGAAATGGCTCAGAACACAACCCAAAATTTATTCTAGCATACATTAGTGTGAATCATCTATGTTCTGTACATATGGTGTAGTATATGTTCTTATCGTATGTAGTATCTGAAGAATGTAACAGAATCAAGATGAACTTACATAATGTAATACTAAGACGTCATCTACTACTATATAAGATATAGTGATAGGTTGTCGTATCATGATTGCCGAAGTCGGAGAACAGTCAACTTTATCTACGGCTACATAGTTTCTGCCTCGCCAGTCGAATGGCTGCAGGGACTGTCCTGATCACCATGTCGTACCGTAGATTAATGCAAATGGAGCTGGAGCCAAAATACAGAAACCAAAATAGGATATCCACCTCAAGTGTAGAGTCGGAGGAGAAGATCTTTTCCACCCTCTCCCTCCCTCACGCTATCAACGTCACAACTTTTCCACCTCAAGTTCTGATCAAGTATTTTCCTTCTCCTCTCCTCCACCATGGCTCTGAACCTATCTGCTCCTCCCTACTTCCCTTCTTCTTATGATGTCCAACTTCTCGGAGTCATCGGAGAAGGAGTCGAATGAGTCGGCGGTGATAGCAGATGATTGCAAGACAGGGAGCAAAAAGACAGGCGAAGAAGAGGACGATACGAGTCGAATGGGGGATTCGAGTGACAATGTAGGCACCGAGAAGTTGGATAGCGTCACAGATGAGGAGGCTCGAGTATGACCCGCATCAGAGGAGGAGAGGAAACCAGTAGCGCGGCGATGAGTTCGAGTCAGAGCTCCGGGCCGGCAAAGAGGACCCGTTCCCATTTCGACTCTGCAGCCAGCGAGAAGTTGAAGAAGCCGGGCACGCTGAGCAGCCCGTTATACCTTGATGAGGACGATCCGGAAGACAATGCTGATTCAGTTTTGCCTTCTCCTCTCCTCCACCATGGCTATGGACCCATCTGCTCCTCCCTACTTCCCTTCTTCTTATTTGACTCTCTCAGCCACATATGATATCCAGCTCAAGTGTAGAGTCGGAGGAGAAGAAATGGACATAAAGAAGAGGGGGAAGCAGCACAGCCGGCGGCATGACCCGGAGGAAGTACAGAGGTTTTCTTCAACATACGTAGGAGAACTATAAGGATATATCTTTTTACAACATATCACCTTGTCAAAGACCCTTAATGTGACAACCATGTTACCACGGTGTCGAAAAACTAACATGTCATAATTTTATAAGCCGTGTGTTTTGACATAATCCTCCAACCGGATTTCAGTTCTATGTAATAATGCAAGATTACGACATAGGAGGAAAGAGTTGGAAGGATTATGTAAAAATACACGGCTTAGAAAATTATGACATGTTAGTCTTCCGACATCGCGGTAACATGGTTGTCACATTAAGGATCTTTGACAAGATGACATATTGTGAAAAGATATATCCTTATAGTTCTCATACGTATGTTGAAGAAAACCTCTGTACTTCCTCCGGGTCATGCCGCCGGCTGTGCTGCTTCCCCTCCTCTTCATGTCCACTTCTTCTCCCCCGACTCTACACTTGAGCTGGATATCATATGTGGCTGAGAGAGTCAAATAAGAAGAAGGAAAGTAGGGAGGAGCAGATGGGTCCATAGCCATGGTGGAGAAGAGGAGAAGGCAAAACTGAATCAACATTGTCTTCCGGATCGTCCTCATCAAGGTATAACGGGCTGCTCAGCGTGCCCAGCTTCTTCAACTTCTCGCTGGCTACAGAGTCGAAATAGGAACGGGTCCTCTTTGCCGGTCCGGAGCTCCGACTCGCACTCGTCGCCGCGCTACTGGTTTCCTCTCCTCCTCTGACGCGGGTCATAAGAAAAGAAATTTCATACCTCTTCTTCACATAAACATCATTGTCGCCTTGTACTCAAGCCTCCTCATCTGTGATGCTATCCGACTTCTCGGTGCCTTGGATAGCGTTACAGATGAGGAGGCTCGAGTACAAGGCGGCAATGATGTTTATGTGAAGAAGAGGTACGAAATTTCTTTTCTTATGACCCGCGTCAGAGGAGGAGAGGAAACCAGTAGCGCGGCGACGAGTGTGAGTCAGAGCTCCGGGCCGGCAAAGAGGACCCGTTCCCATTTTGACTCTGCAGCCAGCGAGAAGTTGAAGAAGCTGGGCATGCTGAGCAGCCCGTTATGCCTTGATGAGGACGATCCAGAAGACAATGCTGATTCAGTTTTGCCTTCCTTGGATGGTATTGATTCTGTAGATCCGTGTATAAAAGAGGAAGAGATTGGGAGTAGAGTGGACCCGGAGGGAAATGAGAGATTAGAAGCTGGGTCAATATCCAAGAAGCGAAAGAGAGTCGAGGATTCTGATAGGTTGTCGTATCATCATTGCCGAGGGATGAGGGTCAAAGGACAGTCAACTTTATCTACGACTACATAGTTTCTACCTCGCCAGTCGAATGGCTGCAGGGACTATGTCCTGATCACCATGTCGTACCGTAGATTAATGCAAATGGAGCTGGAGCCAAAATACAGAAACCAAAATACAAAATACAGAAACTAAAATACAAAATACAGAAACCAAAATACAAAATATAGAAACCAAAATACAAAATACAGAAACCAAAATACAAAATACAGAAACCAAAATACAAAATATAGAATCCAAAATAGGACCCTCTGTGAGAACGGATGGCTCAGAACACAACCCAACCGGAGAGGATATTCTGAGAGATCTATCTGAGAGGGACGTATACTCTGAGAGATCACCTTTACAAGAATTATATCAGTAGTAGGATCGAGTGTTGGAGGAGATATTATCAAAGTATACGTCCTACTCAGATGGGTCTCTCACCGTTACTAGTTTTTCCTGACAGCATGGATGTGTTCCGTCCACAGATTCTTGCTCCGAGCCAAAACTTTATCCCGGAGCTCAAGTGGACATCCTTTGTGTAGAGCTCGAGTGAGATGTTCCTGACAGCATGGTGGTCTCCTTTGTTAAAGTTTCTGTGCTTGTCCCACAACCAATGTGGGATGAGCACGGATACTTTAACAAAGGAGGCCACCATGCTGTCAGGAACCTCTCACTCGAGCTCTACACCAAAGATGTCCACTTGATCTCCGGGACAAAGTTTTGGCTCGGATCAAGAATCTGTGGACGGAGCACATCCACCATGCTGTCAGAAAAAAATAGTAACGGTGAGAGACCAATCTGAGTAGGACGTATACTTTGATAATATCTCCTCCAACACTCGATCCCACTACTGATATAATTCTTGTAAAGGTGATCTCTCAGAGTATACGTCCCTCTCAGATGGATCTCTCAGAGTATCCTCTCCGGTTGGGTTGTCGTATCATCATTGCCGAGAGATGAGGGTCGGAGGACAGTCAACTTTATCTACGGATACATAGTTTCTGCCTCGCCAGTCGAATGGCTGCAGGGACTATGTCCTGATCACCATGTCGTAGTCCAATATAATCTAGAGATTGACACAGTTATAATTCAAATATGTAGTCCAATACAAATAGTCTAATACAAAAATAACCCAATACCAATAGTCCAATACAAATAAGTACTAATAGCTAATGAGAACCACGCTGCTCACGTAAACGCTCAGTGATACGTTCACGCATCCACCTCGAAAAAGCTAGATTTTTGGCGCGAGGAGAGATGTCGTCCCTTGCAAGGACTGCATGAAGAGAACTCTCGGTCTCACTAGCTACCGGTGCTGGATGAATATAACTCCCGGTCTCACTAGCAACCGGTGCCACTTCCTCCTTAACTGTAGGAGGAGCCACCTCAGCATTCACTGTTTCCCTCAAACGACGTGCCGCTCCTCGGGTCATGGGTGCCATCTGGTAAGCAAGCTAATATAATTGTAACATAAGCAAGCTAACTAAAGGAACCATCATGTAATTTGAGTACATTTTCGAAAGCAGATAAAGTACAATAAATTCGTTTTTTTGCCAAGTAGCAGAACGGATGGCTCAGAACACAACCCTAAAATTCATTCTAGCATACATTAGTGTGAATCATCTATGTTCTGTACATATGGTGTAGTATATGTTCTTATCGTATGTAGTATCTGAAGAATGTAACAGAATCAAGATGAACTCACATAATGTAATACTAAGACGTCATCTACTACTATATATATAAGATATTGTGATAGGTTGTCGTATCATCATTGCCGAGGGATGAGGGTCGGAGGACAGTCAACTTTATCTACGGCTACATAGTTTTCTGTCTCGCCAGTCGAATGGCTGCAGGGACTATGTCCTGATCACGATGTCATACCGTAGATTTAGGATTTAAAATATGGTATTGAACAGAAAGTCTAATTATCCCATATTTCAGTAATGTCTGTGAGCTAAATCATACTCAACTGTCGAGAATACTTAGGAGAAAACTCATTCACAGGATTAGTATATCCATCCTTCGTGACATAGCTAAAATTTTATAGGGCTCGATAATAATTATTAGTCAATTTATTCATCATTTAAAAACCCTGAAAATGCCCAAAAAAACTCCCAGTATCAGTAAATAGGGCTCGAACCCTAAATTAGAATTCGAATCCACCCAAAACATCAAATTGACAGTTGATATGCCCAAAAAAAAGAGTTTTTTCAGTATATAGGTGTCACACTGTGAATCTCGTGTCCACACAGTAGGACATGACGTGTCCAAACCAATAAAATAGGTGTCACACGAACTAGAAGCGAGTCCACGCTCTCGTGTCCCCCGCAACGAGTCCACTGTCAGTCTCGTGTCCCCCGCAGCGAGTCCACGCTCTCGTGGACATCAAATTGACAGTTGATATGCCCCAAAAAACGAGATTTTTCAGTATATAGGTGTCACACTGTGAATCTCGTGTCCACACAGTGGGACACGACGTGTCCAAACTAACAAAATAGGTGTCCACGCTCTCGTGTCCCTCGCAACGAGCCCACTGTCAGTCTCGTGTCCCCCGCAGCGAGTCCACGCTCTCGTGGACACGAACTAGAAGCGAGAGAGAGAGCTTGAAGACGAGGAGAAAGTGGGGAGGAGCTACCAGAGGAAGGAGGAGGAGGAGAAGGAGGAGAAGGAGGAGCTACCTGAGGAAGGAGGAGGGAGATCGCCGGAGGAGCGCCGCGGAGGAGGAGGGAAATCGCCGGAGGAGCGTCGTGGAGGAGGAGCGCGCCCAAATTTGGGGAGGAAAATTTGTGAAATGATCGAAATGGAAACCCTCGCTGGCTATTTGAAACGTTTAGCGACGTCCGCCTAGGACGTCGCTAAACGTCGCTGATATATAATAAATAGCGACGCAACTTAAAATGCGTCGCGAAACGTCGCTATATCAGCGACGCGTACCGACGAACTTGCGACGCACTACCCCATTGAACAAAATGAAGACGCTAGACGTCGCTATTAGTCGTTGTTGGCAACAAACAGCGACGTCTTTTGTTGACGTCGCTAAAACCCCAAACATTAGCGACGAAATTTCATGGAGTCGCTAAATACGTCGCTGATTTGACTTATTTTGGTAGTGTATTGTTACTTTCTGGTTTTGAATTTTTATATATTTTTAATTGCTGTAAAAATCTTGGAAAAATTATATTTAAATACTATGTTAATTTAGCTAATTTATTATAATTTTTTCGGCATTTAATAAGTACTTTTGGTATTTTATAAAAATGGGAAAACAGAACTTATTTTTAATATATTTATGTTTGCTGATTTTTAATAATTATTTATGAGGGTTTATAAATTCCAGAAAAATTAGTATAAATTTCTATAATTAACAAGGATTATTTTGGTACTTTATTTTATATATATTTGAGCTTTTTGTCTATCTTAAAAATTGTTGGAACATAGTGTACAGCTGATTTATTTATTGAATAATTACGACTTTTAATATTTTGTGTTGTTTTGAGTTATAGACGTATTGGACCTCACCCCGCACTAGTGTAAAGATCCTAGGTAGTTAGTTTGTGTATAGTGGCACTCCACATTAGACTTTTTATGCTAGGTCCCCACTTGACTAGTTTGACTAAAATGTTTGATTAGAGTTAACTTTGACCTTGATTGGCTTAGAAATCATATAGATTGTATTAGTTCTTTCGTTTACTTTCATTTTGGACATGTCATAACTGTATTACTCTATTTTAGGACATTGTGACCCTGGTACAGACATCTAATATTATACTACTCTTTACAGAGTATCAGGCGAGTACATTCTCTGATAGTTCTCTCATTTATTTGCCAATTACTGTATTTCAGTTCTAGTTAGTTCTATGTGATTCTCTGTATCAACACGTATGGATATTTCTGGATTCATGTATGCGACACATACCTTACTTACTGATCTCTATTACTGGAATCACTGGAATCATTTCGGAATCATTTCTGGAATCATTATTTGGCCGAACTCATCTCGATTCTTGTGTCTTGTACTGGATTCACTTGCTGGACGGGGAAATATTGAGTAAGACATGTAGACATAACCCAAATCTGGAATCTCCAACTAGAATCTACTGGAAGCATAGCTATCTCTTGCCTGATCCGTAAGAGATGTGCCTGATACCTACAGCCGTTTACATGTCGACCTCAGTATTTTAAAACACACTGTTAGATCATAGTTGGACTCACCCTGGATTCATTGATCACTGTTGGACTCATCTTGTATCGAAAATCATCTGGTATCGGATTATATGGACTGGACTCACACTGGGATTACATTAGACTTATATTGTACTGTCTGGACTCATACATGTTATTCTAGTTCATTTAGTTTTTATTACGGTCATCATTGTCATGATTCTTCTCTTGTTTAGTTACCTTTCTTTTCTTGTATCTTAACTGTTTCTCTATACCATCACCTGAATATAAACTACCATGTTCATCAATAAAACTGTCTATAACTGCTTTAGAGTTCTCTGTCATTTACTTGGGTTTTCTAGATGGGTTGTACTCGTTCCTGTCCTGATTGGACCTGTTAAAAATATTACAGATGATAGTCCTGGGGATACATGCCCTACTTACCATGGACCTGGCCTTTGCTCCAGTAGAGGTCCCAGCGGGGAACCTTGCTCAGTTATCTTTTTGTGTTTTGGGACTTAGACTTTGTCTGTACTTATATTTGGATACTGGACTTTGTCTCCAGTTAGATACTTTGGTTATGTATTATTAAGTCTGTGCTTATTTACCTTCGCTTATATAGATGTTGTGTTGTGATGAACATTTAAATATGATTTTAGAACTGTTAGCTGCTTAGATCCTTTATTGTTTATTCTAGAACAGCTTACTGCGCTTTAACCAAGCGTAGGCTGGACATGGCTCGGCCCGGCCCAACAATTTGGGTATCGGGTCGTGACATGTTTTTAGTGGTGGCCCATGCAGGTCCAGACTTAAGTTATTTGGTTACGTTATTGTACCAAGCATGCCTGCAATTAGGATCTAGAACAACTTGATAACACTAGGAATAACATTTAGAACACCTAGAGGATTTCTAGGATTGTAACATAGGAGAACTCATCATAGCATAGGACCGTTAGCTATAATTAGCTTCTTGTTTGTATTTCAGTGGGTCAATTTTGACCAAGTTTGTACCCTTGGGATGACCCCTGAGGATCTCACTCTAATCTTACCTAGAAATCGGTTTCCACTTATTTCCATTTGCTCTTCTTTAAATTCGTTGTTGAATTTAATTTTTGATTTTTGTTGTTAACTTTGGTCTTGCATCGTGATAAATTTTGTGGATTGAATTGTGATATATTCTGATAAGGTAAACGTCTGCTTTAGTTATGGAGTTTAGAATTTATCGCAGCCATATTAGCTGGTATGACAAAAACATAGAGCCTGATTTTGGATATACTATCCTATTCATAGAATTTAGATTTTCTTGCAGCCATACCGGTTGGCGTGGCGAGGATTCTAGATAATATGATTTTAGGGAGTATACCTTAGTTATGACTCTAACGTTTATTGCATCTAAGCTTACTGGTGGGGCAAAAATTCTGGCAACATGATTTCAGGAAGACGTGTATGGTTATCAGATCATATCCCAACTTGGTTTACTTTCTTATGACCAAATGAGCAAGAATAAGTTCTTATCATTATTCTTCCCCGTCTTGATTAACTCCATTCTATCTACATCTGCAACTAGGATTATAGGCTCTCTAGGACTCTCCAACATGATTGCTTTCACGTTATCTTTTGGACATAATTATTTTTTTGTTCCATCTTTCCTATGACTTGACTAAACTTTTCTTCGTTAACCTCTTGGATAATTCTTCTCGTTATAAATCTCGTTGTCTTCGTACCATTCTTGGAGATATTCCAATAAACTTTCCTGTCTTGCTTGACCTTTAACTTGTTTGGACACTGTTATGGATTGCTTGACCCAGTCTTAGGCCTTGTTACCTTCTATTTCATAGGCGACCGAAATAGCCAAACCTTGTTGACTGATCCTGTAGTATAACTATAAATGTATTGTGTATTTGTGATAAGTACTTTTCCTAGGGATTGGTTAGATTAAGCTTATAGGACAAGTATGGGTGACTGACTGTAGTAGACTTGGAAACCATTAAGAACGATTGTATTGGTATTATGACTCGATGATAGGGTATCTAAGATGGAAAAATGAGATATTATATTGTTGTGACTATGGATTGAGGATTAGAATCTTGTGCTTAGAGTTTGAGGATTGGATATTCTTAGGACTTTGATGACCAAGTGATTATTGGTTATCTACGGGCTAATTACAGGTGATTAAAGGGTAGATCGATATGTGGATTGATATAGAATAAGTTAGAATGAGTTATCGTATTGCATACGAGATCGAAAAGATATCAGTTAAAAGGACAAGGAACAAGACAAAGACATATGTACATTGGTAATTAATAAATCGGGAGTTTTGAAATCGAGGATTTATATTCGGAGGACTTGTTGAGTAAAAAGAAGAAGGCTCTACGCCAAGGATAAGAATTGAAAGTATGATTTCAAGGAGAAGCTGTAGGAAAGGATTGACGACAAATGATGCTAAGGAACTGTGGATTGATATAATATGGATACTTAGGATACGATAAGGAAATCAAGTATTTTACGATTGAGGTTGGAAATGTGATTGATGATTAAGCATTGTAGGCTTATAGACATGTCCAGAGAATGACCTATATTTTAGGGTATACATAAATGTTTCATGTTAGTATAGAAGATTTTAAAGGATATATGACATAGTTTATGATAGAAGGACTTTGTTGAACCGGAACCAAAAAGTTTATAGGAGAAACAAAAGAGATGATTACAAGGATAGCAGATTGAGTATTGTAGCCAGAGCAGCTACATATTATAGTTTGACCGGTTGGATGATTTTTAATTTCGATGACGAAATTTTTGTAAGGTGGGTAGGATGTAAGCCCCCTGAATTTCAGGGGTTTATTTTTATTTTTCTAAATGAATTATTATCGATAAATATTTTATTTATTTAATTGTTTAGATCATTAATGTACCTTTCGATGACTTTGACTTCTGGAGCGTCAGGGATACCAATCTCTGTAAACTCTCTTCACGAGCTTTTAAGTTGACAAGATTATCTTCATTTTGATATATCCTGTCCCACTTAAACTCGTTCCCATGTGCTCTTTTTGTATCGCGCAAGTTCGGGTCAACTTAGACCGATTAATCGTTGAATAATTATTCCCACTTTTATTTTTGATCTTCGTTTGCACGTTATCGTGACTTTTAATTTAGGAGCACCAGACCAGTCGTTTTCTCAGAACCAACTTCTCATGAATGATCTACTCGAGACGCTCTTCACCCATGACCTTCGTGTCCCACTCAGACACTTTATTTTGTGTTTCATTTTCTTCGCACAACTTTCGGTTCAATTTAGGCCAATTAATTATCTACCGTGAAACCTGATTTATTTTTCAATTTAATTTTGGGACCCGACATCGATCCAACCTGTCAAGCCAAAGTATGGACGTGGCCCATACGAAGCCTACTACCCACATGAAACTTGTGTCCCATTTATTGGAGTCCCCGTATATTATTTATTTATCCATGATTATAAATCCCTATATTTAATTCGAATATTGCCCCCGATCCGATTTCGACCCGACCCGGCTCGACCAAACCAGAACCCAAGCTCCACGTTGTCCTCTCATGACTGTCCAAGTACCCCACATAATTTCCCTATTTTTTCCTATTTTAAATATCTATTTATTCTCTCTCTATTCTACAAATATCTCTTTTAATATCCCTTATATATATACATATATATATATATATATATATATATATATAAATAACTCCCTCTCTCTCTCCAAACACACTCACACACCCCCTCACCTCCACCTCACAGTAGGAGTACCCTCCCCAACCGACTTCTCTCTCTCCCTCTCTCAAATATCTCTCTCTCTAGTCCTACACTCTATCTCTTATTATATATTACCCCCATATATGCATAATATATTACCCTCTCTCTTACTCTCTTTATAAACACAACACACACCACCACAGCCCCCTCACAGCCGAACGGCCACCACCACCTCACGGCCACCCCCGCCGTGCTCGGCGTCACCGGCCACCGCCACCCTGGCCATGCACCACCACCCTCGCCATCATCCTCCTCCTCCTACTCTCCTCCTTCTTCCCTCCATCACCAACACCATCAACATCACCATTAACCATCACCCTTACTATCACCACCAACACTCCCACCATAGCCTCCGCCACCCTCCGCCCACGACTGCGCCGTGCTCCACCACGTGGCCGGCCAGCCTTCCCCCGCCGTGCCTGGCGCTGCGCACCGCCGCCCTGGCCGGCAGGCCAGCCGCAGCAATGCTGCGACAGCGGCAGCAAGTTGCAGCAGTGGCAGCGCGCTACCCCCGCGCGCGCATGGGTGCGTGGCACGCGACCACCGCGGCCGACCGCCGCCGCCGGCGACCCCCCACTGGCGCACACACCCCCGACGACCTCTCCCTGTCAACCACCGGCCTCCCTGACGTGTTAAACACACGATTCGTGCGTTTACGTCGAAATCCCGTCGACGCGCGCGTGGAAAAAATTTAGAAATTGTGTTTCGGGACAGCGACTTCGCGCGTGTTTTCTGGGAGATCCGACCGTTGGATCGGCGAACGTTTTGCTCCGTCGCAATCTCGGTATATCCATCTTCACTCCTGTCAATTTTCGTCCGTTAATTACGTCGTTTGATACCTCAAAACTGGCCACCAAGTTGACGTTTTAAATTGAACTGTTTTTGGACAGTTTCGTGACGCCAACTTCGCGGGTTCGTATCTTCGTCGTCGCAGCTCCGTTTTGCGCGCCGTCATTTCCGGTGCACAGCTGGTATAACCCTCTTCCTGCCTCCTTTAGGTTTCGTTTCATTATAAGCACGTTTGGTTGGTTGAATTCGACGCCAAAGTTGGCCGTCCGAATTATTTAAATTACACTTGTTAAATTTCATTTTTGAACCCGGGACTCCGGATTCAATTTCTGACACCACCAGTAGACTCGTGGCGTCGTTCTGGCATGTTTTCATATAAAGTTTGCTTGATTTGGAGAACGTGAGCCCTGGCACGCATTTCGGTGCAAAGCGGGTCCCACTTTCCGAGTCAACGGGTCACTTTGAGATCGGCTCATCGGAATCCAATTCCGGATATACCGTTGAGTTCGTATCGTCATTCTGGACTCGTTGACATATAATTTGCTGAGTTTTGAAGACATTTGCTCCGGCACGCATTTCGGTGCAAATCGGATACCAAGTGTCCGCGTCAACGTATCATTTTGAGATCGGCACATCGGAATCGTATTCCGGATATACCGTTGGGTTCGTATCATCATTCTAGATTCGTGAACATATAATTTGCTAAATTTTGTAGACTTCTATCCCGACACGCTTTTCGGTGCAAAGTGTGTCCAAAGACGGACATCATTTTGACCCGAAATTATCGTTTTGCCCCTGTATCCAAATTGGACTTATGGGTAGGCTATCCTAGCTGATTTAACCGTTCTGGACACGTTGGTGATATTTATTTTATCATCCGACAACATCTGTAGATTTTGATTATGTATTATCCTTAATTTATAATTAATTATTTTTCTAGATATTGTTACTTTCTGGTTTTGAATTTTTATATTTTTTTAATTGCTGTAAAAATCTTGGAAAAATTATATTTAAATACTATGTTAATTTAGCTAATTTATTATAATTTTTCTGGCATTTAATAAGTACTTTTGGTATTTTATAAAAACGGGAAAACAGAACTCATTTTCAATATATTTATGTTTGCTGATTTTTAATAATTATTTATGAGGGTTTATAAATTCCAGAAAAATTAGTATAAATTTCTATAATTAACAAGGATTAGTTTGGTACTTTATTTTATATATATTTGAGCTTTTTGTCTATCTCAAAAATTGTTGGAACATAGTGTACAGCTGATTTATTTATTGAATAATTACGACTTTTAATATTTTGTGTTGTTTTGAGTTATAGACGTATTGGACCTCACCCCGCACTAGTGTAAAGATCCTAGGTAGTTAGTTTGTGTATAGTGGCACTCCACATTAGACTTTTTATGCTAGGTCCCCACTTGACTAGTTTGACTAAAATGTTTGATTAGAGTTAACTTTGACCTAGATTGGCTTAGAAATCATATAGATTGTATTAGTTCTTTCGTTTACTTTCATTTTGGACATGTCATAACTGTATTACTCTATTTTAGGACATTGTGACCCTGGTACAGACATCTGATATTACACTACTCTTTACAGAGTATCAGGCGAGTACATTCTCTGATAGTTCTCTCATTTATTTGTCAATTACTGTATTTCAGTTCTAGTTAGTTCTATGTGGTTCTCTGTATCAACACGTATGGATATTTTTGGATTCATGTATGCGACACATACCTTACTTACTGATCTCTATTACTGGAATCACTGCAATCATTCCGGAATCATTTCTGGAATCATCATTTGGCCGGACTCATCTCGATTCTTGTGTCTTGTACTGGATTCACTTGCTGGGCGGGAAAATATTGAGTAAGACATGTAGACATACCCCAAATCTGGAATCTCCAACTAGAATCTACTGGAAGCATAGCCATCTCTTGCCTGATCCGTAAGAGATGTGCCTGATACCTACAGCCGTTTACATGTCGACCTCAGTATTTTAAAACACACTGTTAGATCATAGTTGGACGCACCCTGGATTCATTGATCACTGTTGGACTCATCTTGTATCGGAAATCATCTGGTATCGGATTATATGGACTGGACTCACACTGGGATTACATTAGACTTATATTGTACTGTCTGGACTCATACATGTTATTCTAGTTCAGTTAGTTTTTATTACTGTCATCATTGCCATGATTCTTCTCTTGTTTAGTTACCTTTCTTTTCTTGTATCTTAACTGTTTCTCTATACCATCACCTGAATATAAACTACCATGTTCATCAATAAAACTGTCTATAACTGCTTTAGAGTTCTCTGTCATTTACTTGGGTTTTCTAGATGGGTTGTACTCGTTCCTGTCCTGATTGGACCTGTTGAAAATATTACAGATGATAGTCCTGGGGATACATGCCCTACTTACCATGGACCTGGCCTTTGCTCCAGTAGAGGTCCCAGCGGGGAACCTTGCTTAGTTATCTTTTTGTGTTTTGGGACTTAGACTTTGTCTGTACTTATATTTGGATACTGGACTTTGTCTCCAGTTAGATACTTTGGTTATGTATTATTAAGTCTGTGCTTATTTACCTTCGCTTATATAGATGCTGTGTTGTGATGAACATTTAAATGTGATTTTAGAACTGTTAGCTGCTTAGATCCTTTATTGTTTATTCTAGAACAGCTTACTGCGCTTTAACCAAGCGTAGGCTGGACATGGCTCGGCCCGGCCCAACAATTTGGGTATCGGGTCGTGACATTAGCCTTAGACAATTTTAGTAGGTACCCCTGACCGTGGTACTCAGGGGTCCTTGTCCTAGACATGATGCAAGACAAGACGGGTTCATTTGTACAAGCACAATCGTCCACGGTGTACAGGTCAGTCATTTTATCAAGTCATGTCATGTCATGTTAGCCGTCGCAACAGCATGTCGAGATATATCATGTCAGGTTTACTTGTCAAGAGTGCGCCACGGCGGGCCACTATCAAGAATTATCATGTCAAGTTTATCATGTCAAGTTCATTGTCAGGAGTGCGCCACGGCGGGCCACTATCAAGTCATGTCATTTGTCAAAAGTGCACCACAACGGGCCACTATCAAGTCATATCATGCCAGCAAATATTTAATTGGCCAAGCAAATATATAAAAGCATGCAAGCTGATGCGTGCATGCATGCATTAAATATAACATGGCATGTGGCCAAGATTAATATAAAAGCATGTTGAATAAATGGCCATTGGCCATATGCGGCCAATAATTTCACTTGGCTATGCGGCTAAAAATGTACTTGGCCATGCGGCCATGAACTCTCAAATGGCCAAAGCAATAAATAATTCATATGCGGCTAGCAATTGCAATAGGCTTTATGCGGCTCAACAATTGCAATAGGTCTTATACGGCTACCATTGGCAATGCATGCAGATGCATGCAATGCATGTAATTGGTCAAGGGGCCATGCAGCCAGGTGCATGAAATCAAGCCACGTATGCAAGCAAAAGCTTGTAATTGCATGGCAAATAAACTAAAGGCTGATGCTTGCAATGATGATGCATGCAGGCTAACAAATTAAATGCATGCAAGCCTAAGCTAAATGCATGCAAGGCTTTATTCCATGCAAGCAAATGCTAATATTCCAAGCAATATTGCTTTCATGCGGCCAAGCATTATTTAATAATGCATGCAAGCCTATGCGGCCATGCTAATTAATTCATGCGGCCAAAGCAAGTATTAATGGCCAAAGCATTCATGCATATGCGGCTAAGTACTGTTCCATGCGGCCAACTTATAAAATTAATTGCAAGCACAGTGCATATACGGCTACAATTATTTAATGGCCATGCAAACAACAAATGCCATGCGGCCTAGCAAGTGATCGGCCATGCGGCCAATTCAATTAAATGGCCATACGGCTCAGCACAAAATATTGCATGCGGTCAAGAGTGCAATTAATGGCTCCCACAGTGAACATGTCCATGAAAAATACCATAGCCTCCATGCTCCCCCAAACAACATTAGGAACCCAAATCCAAACTCCCGTAAGTCAAATTTGAGTAAAATAGAATTCTCTACAACATGGAACCATCAAATAACAAAAATATGCAGGTTTGATAGATCAAAACTTCTGAAAATCGAAAATACCACAAAGCTAGATTTATAAAAAATTAACCATGGTAATGAAAAATGTTAAGTACTAAAGTGGGTTAGAAACACATGATGAAGACAGTGGAACAATAAAAATGGGATTCCTCCCTGAAGCAAGATGCACTTGCCTACACCTTCCTGGTAGGTGAAGATAAATGGTAGGGAAGAAGAAGAGTAATGAAGAGAGAGAAAGAGGAGTGGACTAATAAATGGGGATGGTGGTGGTAAGTAAGGGTTCTCCCATTGGTTCATAATGAACCAAGGCAAACCAAGCCTAGCAGAACCAACCCAAAATAAACCAAGCCAAGCCAAGCCACACCAGGATGAGCCCAAAATAAGCTAAACAATGATCAAGACAAGCATGACAAGTCTAACTACAGGTCAGGATTCCGTACACGTATACAAAATACGTAATACGAACCACGGGTATTACAACTCTACCCACCTTAAAAAAATTATGTCCTCGGAATTTAATCAAGAGGCTAGAGAGGCAAGAACAAGCTATACTAAGCAATCAATCAAATAATCAATCATGCAAGCAAGGAATTTGAAGGCATGAGAAAGAGGGAAGCGGGAAGACATCCTGCTAGAAACCTCTCTGCCGGTTCTGAATCCGAGCTGGGGTCATGGCATACTGCTGGGGTCTCTGCTGTTGGAAGACTTGAGCCTGAGGCGGTAATGGCCTCTGAGGCTGATACTGCTGCTGCTGCTGCACTGGTGCTGGTCCCCTTACCGAAGGACTAGTCTGGACCGATGATGAACTGGCCCTATTCGGACAGGACCCTATCTTGTGGTCCGGTGCTCTACAAGCCAAGCACAATCTCTGTGCTCTGCGACACTCTGCTACCACATGTCCTGGCTTCCCGCAATGAGTGCAGCCCATTGCGGAAGACTGCTTCTGCTTCTGTTGCTGAGGGGACGTCGGTGTCGAATGCTGAATCGACAAAATCGAATCCGCCCTTCGGGGAACTCCAATAGTCAAAGCCCTGACTGCCGGAGCTGGTGCTGACGACTGGGTCATCTGGCCGTGAGATCGCTTTCGACCTTCGGTCCTGTCCACGATCCTGTGGGAGGTATACTCGTGCCTCCTGGCTGCCCTCAATACCGTATCGAAAGTCTGATGCTCAAACTGCTCCACTGCCAACAAAATCTTGAGATAGAGCCCCTACTGGAACCGCTGAGCTTTGTCAAACTCGGTCACTACCAAGGTGGGAGCAAACCGACTAAGCCTGGAAAACTCGGCCGCATACCCATCGACCGTCCTGCCCATCTGCTTCAAATTGGTGAACCTGGTCTGTAGATCGTACCTAGCTACAACATCGAAGTACTTGGTCCGGAACCTCTCACGGAATACTGTCCAGGCAATAGGTGCCACTAGTCCAACGGCCTGCGCCGCCCACCAGCTGCGAGCTAGATCCAATAACTGCAGGCGCACTACGGCCACCTTCACATCTTCTAGGGTCTTTGCTGCTTCTAGGATGACCTCAGTGTCCTGAAGCCATGCATCAGCAACAATAGCATCTTCGCTGCCATAGAAGAAGGGAGGGTTCAAGCGCTTGAAGCTGTTGGCCGCACTGTTCCCATGATGTCCACCTCTGCCCAGAGCATCTGCCACTGCCTGATGTAAGGCATCTCCTCGACGATCTTGAGAAGCTAACAATGATCTGATGAGACCTACCAAAGTACCATCATCAGGCTCTGTAGGCTGAACTGGCTGAACTGGTGGCTCTGGACCCTCAGTAGGCACGACTCTGGAGGCCACTCCTGAATGATGGGCTTGATCCCCAGGTTGCTGCTGGTCCACGGGAGGTGCTCCGCCTTGCTGATCGGCAGGTCCAGGAACAATGCCGCTGAAGAAGACGACATAGGAAACAATAAGGAAGGACCAAGATAGATTAAGGATACAAGCATGTGATCAGGTCGAGAATCTCAGGGCACTACAAGAATACTGATCATTTACGGCACGCGAAACGCGCCGTAAATGAGCTTTTACGGCATACATTTTGGTGCCGTAAAAGCTCATGCCGTAAATGAGCCTATTATTTACGGCGTCTTTTGAATGCCGTAAATGTAAATATATTAACGCCGTAAATGTCTTTTTTACATAATCTCGACGACTATTTACGGCATATTGTGTGTGCCGTAATTGCTCTTTCATGGCATACATGTGCGCGCCGTAATAGATATTTTTTTACTAAATTTCGACATCCATTTACGGCATATTTCGTGTGCCGTAATTGCTCTTTCACGGCATACATATGTGCGTCATAATAGATATTCGCGCTGGGTCAAATACGACGTATAGATGCACGTTGTAATAGTTATTTGCACATGATCAAATATAGCATACATTGTGATGCCGTAAAAGATGTTTTTGATAATTATATTTACCATTTATGACACATGTAGCGTGCTGTAAATAATATTTTATGAAATTTTTTATCAAATAATAATAATAATAATAATAATAATAATAATAATAATAATAATAATTCTTATTATTATTATTATTATTATTATTATTATTATTATTATTATTATTATTATTATTATTATTTCCATACCAATCACTATTTATTTAAGCAAGGATATCAATGGTAAACAAAGTATATAACATAGCAAACATAAGTTAAAGAAATAGTTGATCTCTGGCATATATCCCAATCAAACTACAAAAGTGAAACGTAATTCAAAAGAACCCAGACACGTGATATCATAAAAATAATCGGATTCAATAGTCAAAATACATTAATAGCAAACAAAAGGTCATGCCAAACTATATCATGCGATATTTACATTATAGCAAATAAAAGGCCATGCCAAAGTATATCATGCCATATTGTTTTATGAACTACAAAAGTATTTTAGTACTGAATAATAAGAACAATACAATATGTCAATACAAATTGAGCTTGTTTCATAATTTGTCCTACTTTGGAAAAAAAATGTAAATTGTCTTCTATGACAAATTTTGGCTCAAATGGTTGCAGAGGTGAAGCTTCAAACACAAAACCCAAATTTTTTTCATTGATTGATAACCTGCACAAACATAAAATGTATTTTAGTTCATTATATCCAATTTGATGTATATATAAACACAACAATGAAATAATATACATAAAAATGAGTGTTATGGGCACAAATTAATGTATGCATAAACACAATCATGTATAAGTTTGGGTTTATATCCTTCATTTTTCAGTCCCAGTTTCAATCTGTTAAGTTTCCACATATATGCTCTAAAGGAACACTTGAAGTAGATAGGCTAGATAGGCTTGAGAGAAATAAGTCTTTGACCATATTGTACAATAAATGAATTAAGTCACTAGTAGTTGAACTGAAGTTGATAAATATACGTATCCATGACTACTGGAAGAAGATGCATATCTAATTCCAATCTTTATTTGTTCATACTGGGTCAAAATATCAAGTCTAATGGATGTACCTACTTAGCACACTGAGAATAAGGTTACATGTATGTTGTTTGCTGAGTTAGTAATATGAAGTGCTTTAAGATTCAAAATTAATAAGAAATATCATCATATGGCATGTAGCATAGCAAAAAATAAAAAGAGACGATCAAGGAACTTTTTGCTATTGATATGGCTAATTAAATTGATTCCTCCCATTATTAGAATATATTATTCATCATGATGTGGAGATTGGGGATGTTCATAGTATTGAAAGGGGACGGCTGAAGAAATGATTCTGTGAGTGCTTTGTGACATTATATCCCTCAAATTTAAAAGAAATTTCTGTAAAACAACTGCATTATATGCATTTTGGGTCATACTGTTGAAGAACCAAGAATAAAGCTATCCTCTCTTTTTTTTCCCTCATTTTAAGCTATCCTCTTTTTTTCCTCTCCTTTTAAGCTATCCTGAAAATTAAGTATTGCTGAAGTAGAGTAAGTAAGAAATACGTGCATCCATGAAAGTTTGAGGTGGTGTCAGTTGATGATAAGAGGAGTGAATTGGTCAAGATGGTTTGGGCATTTCAAAGGAGACCAAAGGTGAAGAAAAAAATATGAAATAATCAATATTCACAATCAAGTAAGGATAGTAAGCACAATTGGGCGACCCTAGGTGGACATTTTTTCCCCTAGGCGGGCGCCTAGGCTAGCAAAACGTCACCCAAGGAAATTTTCTCGGGGTCGAGGCGAGACGTCTCCAACCTGGATGCCTAGGCGCCGCCTGTGACAACATAGCCCGATCCATATCCGGATCTATTTTTTTCTCGAATATGTTTATTGGACTATATTTCCGAACAATATCCATCCCTATCCATATTTGTTACTAGAAAACAAATACGGACGTGGTTAATACCCATATCGATCCATATCCGCTCATAATGCACCCCAAATTACCTCATTTCTTGATTTTCTTGTATTGTACTTGGTTTTTCCTTTTTAATTGTTCCTTATTCTACATGTTTTTTTGTTTCATAACTTCATTTAGTGCTTTCTTTGTTTTAATTTGTGTCATTGTAATTTACAACTGGTCTAGCTCACATCATCATTCAAAAATCAAAGTTTAACATCATATTTATGGTTGTATTGTTGCAGGAACAAATGTTAAGTTGGCTACAGTTCCATCCAGTGTAGTGGTTCTGACTGCAAAAAACTTCGACCAGGTTGTCCTGGATGAAACAAAAGATGTCCTTGTGGAGTATGATCAAGTATCACTGATACCATAGACATAGGCACCTCTATCACCTCTATCACCAGAATTCGCCAATTTTACCGTGCTATAAATCAGAACCTTGGGATTGCCTTGGTTAGCAGATTGTACTCAGTTATTTCCTCGTGAGGGAGGTGTAATCGAGACCTGGATACATGTATTACTGGACGATGTAGCACTCTTGTGAGTATATGGCTATGAGTCTATACTTGTGAGTTTAGGCCTAAATAAACCAATAGATAACTATGGTTATTCAGTTAGTTACTCCATGTCCAGAATTATAATAGTAGGTAATGTAGATTGGTTTGAGTCTTGATAGCATAGGGTTAAGTGAACCAGAAATTGGAGCTACTAAGATCAGTAAGAGGACTAGAGTGAGTAAGGACTGGTTGTATGTAGTGTATCATATAGATCTCAAAAGCATGGAGGATTACATACATAGATAATAAGGTCTACAAACGACTCAGCGCCTATGAGTAGGGTTAGAATTTTAGTTAAAGGAGTTGCAAATGAACATTAATTGGGTGCCAAAAGAATAAGGAAAATGATAACGGTACAACTGATATTGCCCTGTATAGAACTACATAGAAGAAAAGGATTCATGTAGCCAACGGAACTTAGTCCACAGATGCCAAAAAGTATTAGCTCTAACCAGTCACATCATGTTTAAAATGACGTATAAAAAGGGGAAATGAGGCATTAATGGAAGATGTCTGGATTTCTGTTGTTTCAGGAACATGACCTCCAGACACGTATAAACTAGCATTAACTCAATGGAAGACGCCTAAATTTCTATTGCTTAAGGTATATGGTCCATCTTCTGTCCAGAACAAGAAGTTGAAAATCTACATTCACAAATGAGCTTTCTCATGTGTTTTCTTATCGGGATCAAATTGAACCAAATGATCATAAATAGACACTTCAGTAAAGGAAGATCGGATGTCGAAACACCAATGACCAGGTTGTTTCTCAAAAGAAAAGAAAAAAGAAAAAATAAGATTAACTTTACCAATGGCTTCTTTATGCCCTCCGTGCAGATTCTCAAATGTCTTATTCCCTTTCTAGCAAATGGAATGCTACAACAAGATGACCAGAACTGGCCTGATTTACCTGGTAACAACAGTGAACCTGAATTTCTGGTTTGACTGTGAGCAGAATGTTCCCGAATAATCAAGTCCCAACTGTGAGCAGAATGTTCCCGAATAATCAAGTCCCAACTCAAGGTCAGACAGGGTGTAGTTCAAGTAAGTATTTGGATCAGGTTAGCAGTAGTTGTCAATCCATTTTTACAACATAGTCAATTGCTCTATAGCCAATTAGAAGATAGAACAACTACAACAGAAGTGTTTCAACGTATGCAACAATTTGCAATATGCTAAAGACCATGTCACTGTACCTAAACTCCAAAATTGTGGTGATGGTTGAGGGCTAAATATTTATATTATTCTAATATGCTCCCATTACTCGAATGCCTATTTCATGGACTGACAGCTTTGATAAAAAGAAACTATTTTTGATATTCAGAAGGGGTTCTCACCTTAAGCATTTGATCATATGAAATACTGCCAAGATATCTTCTATCACTTGAAAAAGCTGCAAGCAAATACATGAAAGCAAATACATGAAAGAAAATAAACATGAAGATACGTTTAAGGGACAAATCAGAATGTCATGTAGAATTGATCATAATAAACATAAAGAAAAGAGGCAGAAAATAATCTAATTTGAGAAAAATGCAGTTTTACCTCAAATAAAGAAGCCTAATCCAATTTGATGTATTTGATAGGCCATGTAATCGTACTTTGTTCAGCACAAGCAAGTTTACCGAACTAAGATGTTGGTCGATACAAAACAATGTTATCAATCACATCGCGAACCCAAACTTTCCAACAATCATGGCCTAAAGGAACATGATGGACCAATGCACTTGGATCTGTTGATGCAATTTCAGTAGTAGCAACAACAACTTCATCTTTCGCAAACCAACTAAGCAATTTGCACATCTTATTCTCAAGATTAGAACCTTTAGCACCACTCGCTAATTCATTTTGTCTTCTTTGTGCTCCTTCACTACCAAAATCTTGTGTACTTGCTCCACTTGCTTTGTTGTTTTTTTTCTTTTGTCCTCTCTCACTAGCGGAAATTTGAATGCTTTTTTTGTTTTGTGCTCTCTCGTTATCTTCCTTTTGTTTGCTTTTTGATCTCTCATTAAAAGATAGCTGATCGTTGGAATTTTCTTTGCGTTTTCTTTTTGCTATGTCGTTGGCCGAATGTTGAATACTTGTGTTTTCCTATAGTCATTATATTAAATAGGCCAAATATTAAATTTTGTTATCAAATGCAACGACAAGACCAAAAGAAAAGTTAATATAGATATTTCATAAACTTACAAAGTTATTTTCTCCTTTGTCTAACCGAACAAAGAGATCTTTCACTAAGCCCTTCAAGCTCTCCACTTCATTCTCTAGTCTTTTGACTTTATTACCCATATGAATTTGACCATCCACTTTTGAAGGATTTGCTCCAAATCCAAGCCCTCTTACTCTTCCTCGTGGATCCGGACCAAGTACTTTTGCAACAGCATCATTTGTTATAGTATTCCTTTGTGAAGGGTCTTCCTCAGCCTTATATTGCTTTACTTGTTGCTAGAAAAACAAAAATTGGAGATATATTAATACTAAATTATAAAAATAAACAAAAGTGAGCTTAAATATATCAAGATATATATTGTTACCACTATTTTCGAGTCTTGAACTTCCCCTTCTGAATTTTTCTTTCGTGCTTCATATGCATGAATCCAAACATCAGCCCTTGAAATTGCATCAGGTGTTGTACTTTTTTCCTTCTACAAAGTAAATTTTTTTAGATAATCAACAGTTATCTCACATTTTAAAGAATATATTAACATAAACTATTATTCTTACCAACTCTTCTTCAACAACGGCAAAACTTTTTCTACTTGTACGATGCACTAAATCAAGTTGTTTTGCTCGCATCTCTTTGAATTTTTTAGCTATTTCCTACAAAAAATATTGGTGATATAACGAGATACAAAAGTATTTTTAAAAATGAAGTATGTACTACAAAATCTCAAAACTAGAATTACCAAAGAATTAGGACTTGTTCTGGCTTTAATAAATTTCATCCACTTATCCAGAGATTCAATATTTGCAGGTTTGAGAAGACTAGCAGCACGTTGTAGGCCTACCACTTCCGCTTGTATCCTCACTTGTTTCACCAGATTGGATCTCCAATCTCGCCAAATCTTAAGTAGCTTTCTAAAAGTATAGTCCTTGTGGCACTCATCAACAGCAAAATTTTGCTACAAAATTTGATCCAAATATGGTGGTTAAATATCATATAAAATATAAGAAAAAAAATCAATAACAATACTAACAACCTTACCGTTACATGTTCCCAAATCTGATCTTTGAAGTCTACTGAGACATCCTTCCATTTAGTCATATTAACCGGTAGTAGCTCTCTTGCCGTCACGCCAAGGAAAGAACTTTGCAGCATTTTCCTTGATAGCTGGCCTCTATGGTTGAAATCAAGGGGCAGAGGAGCATGTTTTGCTTGTTTCCTAACTGTCAAACATCTTGCCTTATCCCTGGGTGTTCTTTTTGGTTTTTCTGCGTTGAACTCATCTACAGAACCATTTGGTAATGTGTTGGATGATGTTTTAGGTGGAGAGTTGGAATCTTCATTAGAAATGTCATCAAATATTGGTAAGGACCGGTTCTTTTTTTGTCTACATGCAATAATAGCAGCAATTTTTGAAGCTTTTCGGTGCTTTTTGGTTCTCTTTGCAGCATTGTTTGAGCACTTCATCAAAAATACAAAAAATAATTGAGCAAACAATGATATTAGCTATTAAACATATCATGTCCAAAGATAGTATGAAGTTTCTAAAGAGTATAGCAGCAAATGCAAAGATCATAGACAGATAATGAAATAATATCATGTGAGCTGTGCAAGGAAAACTATAGCAAGGAAAAAGTAATACACACAAAAGAATATTAGTATTCATATATCTCCTAAAACACAAAATATTTATAATTATATATATTTAGATGTATCAAGATAATACTCTATATATGTGCATATGGTATAGCCTTAGTTACCTATCCATCATAATGCTTACCAATTGATACCACATGATCATAATTCTCGGTTGCTGTGAACTGATACAAGCACTTTACACTCACAGGTACATGGGCATGTGGATACATCATAAGACACATAATCATACTATGTGCTGCATATACTCATATGCCACTCATACAATCTAATAGCAGCTGCTGCTAATGTTGCATACACTCAACAGAACCCCCTCCCCTTTGCTCTACTGTGGACGAGACTTTCCTCTGATACTCTCACACATTATATTGATACACTAAATTTTGATATGCCTCTGGGCACTCTTGTACTCTGTCACAGAGATACTATACAAAACTGGACTGCTCATCGCATTTCTGCACCACAACTCAGATAGCACACACTCAAATCTAGCCCCATACTCGTTGTTGCAACCTGCAGCACGATTGCTGTAGGAACTGTTGCTGTCTACAGCAAGCAATGCTATTGCGGCTCTAGCTTTATGGTACACAGGAGATCAGCTCTTAGTTACACCTACTGCAAACTGCTGCAGTCAACCCTCAAAACACCCACACACAACTACACAAGACATAGCTGCATACCCTTTGCGTCTCGAGACATACTAGACACTCATTGTTACTCTGTTAAACATTTAACAGAACACACAAATTGCTTACACCCAACACTGGACTGTCACACACACACTTAAATGTACACACATAGGTAACTTCTCAACATCATCACCATCATCCATGCAGAGTGTATCCTTCTCCTCTGCTATGTTTATCTGTTTAAACACAGGTGGTCTACTTTTTTATTTACAATAGGGAAACTGCAATTTCATTTGTAATCTTGAAGGGTAATAGAACAAAATTATCAGAAATCAATGGTAGTCGCAAACAACTACCAAATACGGTCATATAAGCTTCTATAGTAACACAAAAGCCCACAAAGCCTTTAGCCTGAATCTGTGTTGGCTGCAAAAACACACCCACACACACAATCATACAAGGATTGTTCTTAAGAGTTGTAAAACTTTTGGTGACTGTTCACTAGTTAATACAATCCTCCTATATCCAAGCTTGGAAACCGCTGTCAAAAGAGAGAGACTTATCTTTATGAAGCACTGACAGTTTTATTGTTGTCAATTCCATGCCGTGTACATATCACATTGTGTCAGGCACACAGCGAACATCCCAAAATACATTAGGACACAAAAATAGGTGCCAAATCCACGTCATGTGTCCAAATTGTGCGCCTTATCGTTTTTATGTCCGTGAAACACAGGTTATCACAATAATAGCTAGTTCTCTCATACCCAAGATTCCACTAAATAGTAATTCCAGGGACCTAGAGAACATCGTCAAGGGAAAATAATTTATGGACATCTAAGCTTCCATTAACACTAGTTCAATAGTTTGTTTGATCTAATGCATTATAAATTAAAGAACCATTTGGAAATATAAACAGGTTTGGTCAAAGTGATATTTCAAGAGCATCCATTCAGCAAAGGGGCTCTGCAGAGTGTCTCCTTCTCCTCAACATCATCACCAACATCATCACAAATTGCAAGTCTTTGATTTTTTTTATTTTTTATTTCCACCTGTGTGGTGTATGTGTGTCTTTGATTCTCTTTCAACTGTATTCTTTATTACAACTTTGGTAGTAGAAAGGTCGAGTGAGAATTTTTTACTCCTTTTTCTTCATACATACTCTTTTCTTCCGATATTTTTGCTAGTTGATAGCATGATATCTTATTACTTTAATAAACAGGATTTCAACTATGGAGTGGAGACTGTGCTATTGTTGTCGACAACCGAGTCTGCAGTTGGAAATGCGACAGAAGATGCTCTTGCCACTCTCAAGAAGCTGATTTCAGATTTCAGATCAATTATTGTACAAGCCACACAAGGTAGTTCTGAACCAAGACTTGTACTATTCTCGATTTCATATTTTACTTGTAATCTTGTTTTCATCTCTACACACTATCTATTGCTAACTTACTTCAGACTTCATGCAATGTTTAACTAAGATGAAAGGGCATATTGAGTATATGACTCATACTACATTTCGATTTTGTACTGAGTTCAGGACAAACTCATCTTTGTGTTTTTTGCAGGGAAGTATTTATCAAACTCCACGCATGTTTTTCAGCCTTAGAATTTTAACTTAGATAGTATGGTTATATCAAATTCATCACCTAATTTGTTATCATCTGGTTAACAGTAGTGTCTCATGAAGATGTATTTCCTCACAGTTGCCACACCGTATTTATCCTTTGACAGATCGCTAATAGTGTACTGCTTTGGACACAACACTAAGCCACTTTTATACAGAACTGTCCGATAAGCAGAAATATGTCACAAAATATGTATTGCACACAATTTTCATAATGCTAAGAAAAATTTACAGTCAATTAACTAAGAAAAGTTGTTACAGAAATCCTTCCAAAGTCTGTTTATAGAATCTACTGCTACTTACTTTATCTGTGGTTCTCCCTCAAGCTCTATGGTACACAGGAGATCAGCTCTTAGTTACACCTACTTCAAACTGCTGCAGTCAACCCTCAAAACACCCACACACAACTACACAAGACATAGCTGCATACCCTTTGCATCTCGAGACACACTAGACACTCATTGTTACTCTGTTAAACATTTAACAGAACACACAAATTGCTTACACCCAACACTAGACTGTCACACACACACTTAAATGTACACACATAGGTAACTTCTCAACATCATCACCATCATCCATGCAGAGTGTATCCTTCTCCTCTGCTATGTTTATTTGACATGATAAACAGCCTTCCAGTAACACGAATTTTGATGTGCAGTTTGCTTAACAAGATAATGTGTCATATAAACAAGTAAACTAATGAAGCATATGAATGATGATGTGAGAAATACTGCAGCAGATAATAGAAATGTAATGGAACTTTCAATTGTGCATATGTTGCGAACATGTGTGACTTATACATCTGAAACAAAGGGGATGCAGTGAATAAGGGAGGTAAGTAGTGAACTAAAGGCTAGGCAGTGGTTTGTAAATCCATGTAGACAAAATCGAAATGGGCAGTTAATTATCAATTCAGTGATCTAGATATGGTGGCAGAGCCTATCTAATGGTTCCTAGAGTTACTCTTCATGTTCAGTATCTGAACAAAGCCTACAACTGATACATAAATGCAAACTTCCACATCTACAGTTAGCCTACAACAGATACTCAATGCATTAGTATTTTTCTCAGGATGACTCAACCCCCCCCCCCCCCCCCCCCCCCCACACACACACACACATATAATCTGAAAATATAACATAGCAAACCTGTTAATAAAACATGACATGGGTATGATACACTTGAATGTCATGGGTATGGATTATCTAAGGAACTTACTTCTTCACCATTTTTTGCCATCTTATTGACCAAATATTTACTTTCAGACAATTTGATCAATCTTCAGAGTCTTCACCGTCTTCACTTTCAGCCTGTTAATAAAACATAATAATTCATTAGGCTCATAATGTAAACATTTGATCAAACAATTACTCATGCTCAATATTGATAATTATATAAATAACATTGGTATAATTACCGATAAATAAGATAATTCTTCAGGATCGCGTAGTACACAATCTTCATCATCAATATCCAAGTTAAGTTGTGATACATCTAAAGAAGTGCATGGCATGTATTCATTCCCGTCATCCGTCTCATTCTCATAAAAACCTCTTGATGGTGCTTTCAATACAACATACCAATTCGATGTGTCCGACTCTCTGGAATAAAATACTTGTTTTGCTTGTGATGCAAAAATAAATGGATCCCTTTCAAACTGATGTTGTCCTTGGTGGAGGTTAACTAATGTAAACCCATATTTGACTTTGATACCATTTTTTATATTTGCCCAATCACAATCAAATAAAGGAACTTTAATTTTGGAATAGTCCAGCAACATGATATCTTTTATGATACCATAGTAAGTTACTTTTCCCATTACTTGTGAAGTGTCATTCGCACTTGCTCGACACATGGTTTCTGCTTCAATAGAAATCCCACAATTTTGTGTGCTTTTCTCAACATCCTTTGTGTGAAATCGATTTCCATTAATAACATAACCAGAATAGAACATTACTTCCTTCTTAGGCCTACATGCAAGCCATCTAACAATATCTGACATTTGACCGCTAGTGCCATTTCTAACTTCATTTCCCAGCCATTCACTAAATGTGTTCATATGTCGCTTTTCTAAAAGAGATTCATTCTTGGCTAAGCGTTTATCTAAACGTATAAGCTGCTCTTTGTGCATTCTAGAACAATTAAAAAAAGATAATTTAGAGTGTGAATAATGAGAAATAAAAATTGAAAAATAAATTTACTACTTTAGAATTATAACTTACTCTCTCCATGGATCAACTTCTGCAGTATTTTTTAGAACATAACGATGAGCGATCTCTAACATAGAAGAAGTCATTGAATCCTTTGTCCTACCCTGACCAAGTGGTCGTCCTTCTACTATTGTGCTATCTTCAAAATCCTCATTACGCCTATATTGATGTCCTATATCAGCTGCTTGTTTTATGTATCCAGAACAAAAAAGTGTCAACTCATCAGCTAAATACTTCTCTGCTATGCATCCTTCGGGATTTGAACGATTCTTAACATATCCTTTTATCACCTTCATATACCTAATCATAATTTAAAAAATTAAGCTTTGTAATCAATAAAATTAGACTATAATTAATATAGTATTCTATCATAAACAGATCCTTCAAAAGGGTACATCCATCTGAAAGGTACCGGTCCAGCAATTAACGCTTCTTGTCCAAGATGAATAGTTAAATGGATCATAATGTCGAAAAAAGGAGGAAAAAACCTTTCCAGCATGCACAAAGTCTCAGCAATTTCATCTTCAAGAAGCTCTAGTCTATTTTTATCAAGTACCCTTTGACATAATTGATTAAGAAATGCACAAAGACGAAAAATAGCAATCCTTGGTCCCTTAGGTAAAAGACCTCTCAATGTCACTGATAACACTTGCTGCACTAAGACGTGACAATCATGGGACTTGAGGCCATAAATCTTGTGTCTTGTAATGACACTCGATTTGCAATGTTAGAACTATAGCCATCCGGCAATCTCAAATTTGCTAATCTCTTACAAAATATATGCTTCTCTTTCTTTGAAAGTACGTACGGAGGTATAGTACCTTTAGCACTAATCTTATCATCTTTGAGATGTAATTTTTTTCTGATGCCCATCACCTTCAAATCTTTTCGAGAATTCAAGTTGTCTTTCGTTTTCCCTTTATATTCAAAAGAGTGCCAATAATACTCTCACAAATATTCTTTTCAATGTGCATCACGTCCAAATTGTGTCGTAATAGTAAAATCTGCATTATGAAAAGAATAATATTAAATTTAACAAGTAAGACTATAATGTTTTTCAATCTTAAATATAAATGAACAAAAAAATACCTCCAATATGGTAACTCAAAGAAAATAGATTTCTTTTTCCATCGCTTTGTAAGCTGTGTAGGATCATCACCATCATTATAATCGGTATCTTTATTTTTCTTCCTTTTTCTGTTTTTCATGTTGTTGGCTCTTTGATTTTCCCCAAACATTACAATATTGTTGACCACTTGAAGAACATCTGAACCAGTTAATTTTTTAGGCCTCAATCGATGCTCTTCGGTTCCATCAAACCAAGTTGCTTTCAACCGCAATGGATGATTAGGTCGAAGAAAAATTTTGTGGCACATGTAAGTAAATTTTTTTCCATTCTTCAGCCATTTTGAACATGTCTGAACACCACACACGGGACATGCCTTTTTACCCTTTGTAGAATATCCTGATAAATTTCCATACGCTGGAAAATCATTTATTGTCCACATCAAGATAGCTCTCAAATTAAAAGTGGTCTTAGTGAATGCATCATAGACACTAACTCCATTGGAAAATAACTCTTTTAAATCTTCTATAAGTGGTTCCAAATATACATCTATATCATTTCCTGGTTGCTTCGGACCGGGGATAAGTAATGACAAAATTAAATTCTCCTTGGACATGCATAAAGATGGGGGGAGATTATAGGTGGCCAAAATCACTGGCCAACAACTATATCTAGAACTAAGATCACCAAAGGGATTGAATCCGTCGGATGAAAGACCGAGCCTGAGATTACGAGGATCCGCTGCAAAAGTTGGAAATTTACTATCAATCTTCTTCCATGCAAACGAGTCAACTGGATGACGCATCATGTCGTCCTGACTTGTGTTATTGTAATGCCATGTTAGTTGTTCTGCCTTTTCAGATGATTTAAACATTCTCCTAAATCGAGGTATGATTGGAAAGTATCTCAAGACCTTTACAGGAATTCCTTTACGAACCTTTTTAGTTCGCTTATTAACCTTCCATCGCGATTCACCATATTTTGGACACATCTCCATATGTTCGAAATTTTTTCTAAATAAACAACAGTCATTCACACAAGCATATATCTTCTCATACCCCAAATCAAATGCCTTGAGAAACTTTTTCATGGAGTATAATGAACTTGAAAGTATGTTATCATTTGGTAGAATATCTCGAATGATGTTAAGAAGTTCATCAAAACCAGTATCAGATAGGCTATACCTAGATTTATACTTGTATAACATAACCGTTGCAGACATCTTTGTGATAGTACAACCAGAATATAAAGGAAGTTCTGCCTCCTCCACTAAATCTTTCAAATCAGGCTCTATTTCATCTATAGGCTCCATAACATCATCATCATCGTCAAAAAGTGCATCTTTGTACATGTTATAGGTCTCTGGGAACTCTATTTTCATCTTCTAATGTATTTGGCTTTTCCCCATGAAAGATCCATGTAGTGTAACGAGGATGCATACCATTTACGATCAAGTGATCATATACAGTATCAAAATTATGGTATTGTAGGTTCATACAATGGCTACAAGGACATTGAGTCTTTTGTAGATCTACCTTACTTGCTTTAACCATATCAACAAACCTCCTTGCACCATCATGATAGGCTTTACAAGTTCTAAAGGAAAAAAAAACATGATAAGCACGAGGAAAAAATTCAAATTTTTTCTTTACAAAGAAACGACAGAGTATATTCATAAGATTATATAGTTCAGAGATTTAAAAATAACCTTGAAATGTGTAGCCAACTTTTATCCATGATGTCTCTATTTTCCTTGGGAATCCTCCTTATTAACTTTAAGATAGAAGTTTGCATATCAAAGATAAATAGCCAAAGATCAATTCAAAGTGCGATGAAATATATAAGATATATATAATTGCATGCATTCGTAAAACGGCTGATATGCATGTATATATTTTTCAAGAGCATAACTCAATATACATGTTATAAGCCATCCAAAGTTACAGACATGAAGAGACAATCCTTGGAAATTGAGTAGTGACCATAAGACAAATAACACTCCAAAAGCAAAGTAAACAACACATAGCAAACTAAAAACTCCAATACACAGAAAAGATTAGACCGACAGGCAGAGATCATGGATATTCACCAAGTCAGACATCTAGTGATAAAGACTACACTACATATAATCTCACAAAAGCAGAATGCAGGCTTCTTCTTCTTTTAAGTGTGTAAGAGCCAATTACAGTCCATAAGTACTACAAATTTTGACTAAAAAAATATAGAATTTTAAACGACTCCCACTGTGAATTTTCTAAGTACAGTGTAAACCACATCGCTACAAATGAATATTGGATCGAGTTTAGGTTTTGGACACGAGTCGAGTCGGATGCATCCTTTATATGTAAATAGCGAAAAGATTATATCAATCATTTATATATAAAAGGTGAAAATCATGAACCAGAACACCAGATTAATCCTCCAGTTGCACAAGTCAACCCCTTCTATCCTCATAAGTCCTAACAACAGCAAATATGAGCAGTACTTGTCTAGAACAAGAAACGAAAAATCAAAATCTTATAATCCCATTATAGGTAGTAACAGCATTTGACAATGTCTTATGTTCCTCTCCTCCCAAGACAAATTAAACCAAACGAGAGGCATTATTGCAGGACACCATTATCTCCAAAAAAAATTCCTAACATAATTCTCCTTCCACACCAACATTCATATAAACTCCCTGCCTCCCAGTGCAGTGACCTGAGAGAGCGAATTTTGTCGCGTCCACAAACTTGAGAGAGAGAACGACATTCAATAAAGTTTAGAATATGAGAAATGAAGAAACAAATACTCAGCACCCTTTCCTCATAACAAAGAATTCATCTACTAGCCATTTGAAACCTCTCTTCAAATTGATGGCAGGAGTTTAGAATATGAGAAGAGAAAGAAGAAACAAATACTCAGCACCCTTTCCTCATAACAAAGAATTCATCTACTAGCCATTTAAGGATAACTAAGAACTCGATCGGACCAAAGAAAAAAGTCGCCGAAATCGAAAAAAACTCGATCATCCACGCCCTAATCTTGTGGAAAATCGATCGTCCACGCCCAAATCTTGTGGAAAATCGATCGTCACGCCCAAATCTTGTGGAAAATCGATCGTCCATGCCCAATATAGAATTCTACAAAATATTTTTCAATATAACAAAAATCTTTACCTTCTCTTCTCTGTTGTTCCTCTTCCTCTTCTTCTTCCTCCTTCTTTCCGTAGGATTTTCTGGATTGTTTTTCCTTTTTCCGCCTTCCTCTTCTTCTTCCGTAGGTTTTTCTTTCTCGCCCTTACTCTTCTTCTTCCGTAGGGCTTTTGGGTTTGGGAATATGTTACTTAATATTGTTGGCAAGAGCGGGACTTTAGGAATAGGTTAGAAAACCGCGGGATTTATTTAGTTTGCTGGCCTAATTTAGAAACGGGCGGGATTATATTTCGTTGATTTTTATTTTTTTTGTGACTCTAATATTCGTGATTTGTTTATTTAGAGCAATGAACAAAAAATTTTAGGATCAACACACGACTAACTTCTATAAATTTTTTTTTAACGTTAACATTGACTTATCTATAAAAACATTAATAATTAACGATTAATAATTAATAATTAACGATTAATAATTAATAATTAATAACTATAAATTATAATTAATGATTAATAATTAATAATTAAAATTGATAGTTTTTATTAACAATTAATAATTATAAATTATAAATTATTGATAAATAATTAATGATTAATGATTAAGTAACTATATTTAAATATTTTAAAAAAAGTAATTATAAATTAATATTATTATGATTAGTAAATTATTAATTAAATTTTATAAATATGATTCTAATTGTGATTGAAATAATATTAATTAAGATTATAAAATAGTTATTAACAATTATTGTTAATATTATAATAATACTAATAAATTATTAATTATGATTATAACAAAATTAACTAATTTTTTAATTAATAATACTAAACATAGGATATGATTATTAATTAATATCATAATAATACTAATAAATTATTTTAATATTATAATAATAATATAATAATACTAGTATTATTATTAACTAATTAACAAATTATTAGTTAATATTATAATATACTAACAAATTATTAATTATGATTATAACGAAATTAACTAATTAACTTATTTTTTAATTAATAATACTATTTTTTATTAATTAATAATACTAAAAAATAGTTAGTTTTTTTATTTATTAACTAATTTTTCACGAAATTATTAAAGAATAATTATTTTAACAAAATTATTAAAGAATAACTAATTTTTAATTTACTAATTTTAACAAAATTATTCAATAATAAATATTTTAAAGAAATTATTAAAGAATAATTATTATTTTTCCTCCAAAATCCAACCAAATCCAAGTTTTGGATTTTGTCATACTTTTCATATCCAAATCCATCTCCAACCAAACATAGGATTCCATAGATTTTTCTCCAAAACCATAAAAATCCAAATGACACCTCCAAATACGGTTTACCAAACGGACCCATATTGTTATAAAATATTGTAAATAAAACGTTGTTAACAAAGTTTTTTGTTGTAGTACGGTTAATTATCTCAAAAGTTTTCCATCGTGCCTGTCTAGTTCACGTTGGATAGGATTTATTTCGACCCAAACCCTCTCTGTTTTGATAATATGGTCTAGTTTTGAGGTCCACACTCTATCTACACAAATCAAGGGTCCGGATCCTGTTGGATAAAAAAGATTGGGTCCGGATCCAAAATCCATATAACATAACAAATTAACTCATATCTAAATTCTGCACGGTGTGCACATATCCATGTGTCGTAAGTAAGTTAGAAAGTTAATTTGCATAAACTTTGTGGAAAAGTTAATTGAAAGGAGATTTTAAAGAAACAATTACATAGGAAAAGTTTCTCAGAAAAATCAATTGCACTATACACGGCGTGCACAAATGCATGCCATAAATGAACTAACATTTACGGCACTCACAAGTGCATGCCGTCAATGAAAAATCTTTCACGGCGTGCACAAATGAGGCCGTAAATAAGTTATCATTCACGGCGTGCACAAATGCATGCCGTAAATAAGTTATCATTTACGGCGCACATACCTGCATGCCGTAAATACGTTTACAATGACGGCTTACATACAAAATACGCCGTAACAACGACAAAAAATAACTCATTTACGGCACACAAATATGCGTGCCATAAAAGTGTGTCATTTACGGCACGCAGTTACTGCGTGCCGTAAATTGCGCCGTAAATGCTACATTTTCTGTAGTGGGGATGAGAAGATACGGACAGAGATCAAGGGCGAGTACTGATTGAGACATCTATTCGGTAAACCCTCACATATCTTGATTTTCAAGACTACATGGGCCACCACTTAAACCATGTCACGCCCCAGAACCAGAATACTGGAGAGCGGGGGCATACATAGCCAGCTACGTATAATGAAATAAAATCCACCCCACTATACGGTCACGGCTGTCTAGATATATGAGGGTTTAACTACAATCCATCGTCTCTTTTGGTCAATAACAAGCCTAAATGTCTCAATCTCAAGCAAGCAAATAAAGTTACAATATGTAAGATCACCAAATATACAATAGTAAGGCGTCCCAAACATTACATATTTAGTTGATCATGAAGCTAGTCGTACAGAATGTAGCCCCTTCCCGAATTTTTTTTTTTGAAAATTTTTTATTATTTATTTGATTTAAATGGTGATTTTTAGAATTTTATAAATAATTGTTAGTTAATTATTACGGTAGACGACTTTAGCCATGGTTGATTTTGAAGTACCAGACGACTAGGAATCATGGCACGGATAGGGGCAATGGCGTGCCTTGACTAGTGTATTAGCCATGCCAAGGAAGATCCAGCCATAAGTGTGTCCTAACTAGGAAAACCAGGCCAAGTTGCAACTTAACCCCACCGATGAATTATTTATTTATTATTAATTAGTATATTGATTTTAGATGACCCGATTGTACCAATTTAGCCTGAACTGGGCCCGAACCGAATCCAAGCCTTTGTAGATATGTAGTGAGACCAAAGACGACCATGTAGGCATATTATGTGTGTACAAATAATTTCTCAATTATTTGGATATTGATGTACATTTTAATTATTTGGATATTGTACAAAAGTTGGCATTTATCATTAAATATTATTTCAATATTTGTACAATTTTCTGGACCCGGATAAAGGTGGATAGAACGGATTCACCAAACCACCATTTAAATTATATTATTATTTTATTATTTGTGGTGATTAAATAATATATTTATTACTATTAGATATTATTAATTGATTAAAATTAAAATATTTATTGTTACGTGGAATTGGTAGTATACATATGTATAACTACCAGGACATATACCATATAGGCATGTAAATATATTTATAATTCATTGATATATATATATATATATATATATATATATATATATATATATATAAAATATATATATATATATATATATATATATATATATATATATATATATATATATATTATATATATATATATATACACGTATATATATAAATATATATATTGTATATGTGTGTATATATATTTATGTATTATGTATTTGTGTGTATATATTTATGTATATATGTATTAATTTGTGTGTATGTATATATAAATATATATATATATATATATATATATATATATATATTAATATAATATATATATATATATATTGTATATGTGTATATGTTTGTGTATTTATATCTAAATATATAATACATATAATATATGTATACGTACATGTGTGTGTATAGGAATACACATATGCTAATTTCATTCAGCAATTAAACCAAATAAAAATCCAACAAAACCCCATTTGAAATAGCCCAGCCCAGCTGAAGGCCAGCCCAAGCCCGAACGGGCCTCCCTGTTAAACCACAGCCGATTCCCCATAATTCTCCCTCACCCGAACAGCCGAGCAACCCGAGCTTTCCTGTTCATATATATATGTACACACGCGCACACACGAAAGAGAAGATCAAAACCCCAAACCCTAAATCCTCGACGCCGTGACCTTGCAAGCCACCTGGGCGGCCACCCACGGCCGCGCGCCGCCGTGTGGGTCGGACGGCGAAGAAACTGTGCGCGCGCCGGGCGCACAGAGAACAGAACACAGCCACAGTGATCGAGTCCCCGACTTCGAGGTACGTTTTCTGCCTGACCGCTCAATGAAATTCATTTTCGTAAAATTCTACGGATAGCCAATATAATCGAGATAAAATCCCATTAAATCGATCGAGTGCAA